>JAECXC010004147.1:8157500-8690000 GCA_018152125.1 Drosophila dunni
ACTTCTTAGATGCGAAAACATTTCGTCCCCCATTTTGTTCGTCTTTGCCACCTCTTTGTTTTGATCAATTAATAAGTTTGCTTGTTTTTGTTATTTTCGGTATTTTTCACTTGCGAGCGACTTTGCAGCCGTCGTAGTTGGCTTGCGTACCTGTCCAATTCGATTCCCTTCTGCTATTTAAATAGCTGCAGGTGTAGGTGTTGCTTTGGCCTGAGCTGTGGGTGTCACACTGCGTATGGTTGTAGTTGTAGTTGTCACCGTTTGCAGTAGCTGCTGCAACGCCCACATGAGCAATTAAGCGACCGCTAGTCAGCAGCAAAACAAAACAGCTGTTCAAGGTCTGCGCAGAGAACAGTGTGTGCACACGCGTGCAACTAAACAATTAAATATCTATTTATACTCCAAGTAGTAGCACAGTATACCTTTATATCCCCTATAGTTCAGTTAGTTATTACTCAAAAGCTTTACTCATATTTTTCAGTGAAAAATCCACGACACTAGCTACCGCTTAGCAGGTAAACAAAACAGCTGTTTTGGGTCTGCGCACAAAACAGTGTGTACACAGCCGGCCAAAAACTTTAATAAGCCGCCTGCGTAGAAAACAGTGTGTACACTTGCGACAACAAAAATATTTAAATAATTATTTGAACATTTTTCGTTGGCGCCACAATAGCAGCAGAGTTTAAAATATAAAGAACATAGAATTAAATTACTAATAGATTTACTAATAGTGTATTGCGTGCTATTTACTGTAGTTAGAAATTGCACTTAGCAAGCAATTACCGATTATCGAACAATCGACTTGAGCGCTCAACCAAACAGCTGTTTGCGCGCTGCGCAGAAAACAGTGTGTACAAGCATAACCAAAAAGTGTCCAACTGCTGCTAGAACAAAATGTACAACTACAAACTTTAGCTAGCAACACATTTAAAGCGTGTGAATTGAATTGTGTGTGTGTCTGTTATTTTTTTTTTGTTCATTTATTCTGACGGCTGCTTGTCGAAATAGCAGTTTAAATGGTATCTAAAAACAATAGTTTCCAGCCGAACCGGACAATGCAGCAGCCACAACAGCAACAGCAGCGTTCCAATGTCCGAGCTGCAATTGCACCGTACCGCAAGCCGTTTCGCCCACAGCTGCAGCCGCAGTCCCAGACGCAGAACCAATTGATGTACACATCCTGCCAGATACCCAGCGATCCGCTGTATGTTGATTTCAATCGTCCAACTCCGGCGCCGGCAGCAGCGGCTGCAAAGTCCATGCCAGCAAGTGGAGCGGATGCTGTTGGTAAGAAGAAGACGCTCAAAGGTAAACAACTCAAAGGCGGCAACAATAGCAACAACAACAGTAGCAACAACAGCAACAACAAGCAGCAGCAACAACAGGGTCACAACTCGCATTACATGCCACAGATGCAGATGCCAATGCCGATGGGCATGCATGGAGGTGGACCAGGGGGTGGCGCTGGTGGCGGTGACAATGGTTGGCAACGTTTCCATGGACCGAATAGTCAACGCTTTAATGGGCCACAACGCAATGGCTTTAATCGTGGTGGTCGTCATATGATGGGACCCATGGGTCCAGGTCCTGGTCCAATGGGGCCACGCCGTGGTCCCGGTCCAGTTGGGCCAATGCCACCATTTCCACCGATGCCATTTCAAGGGGGTATCACACCCATGCGCTTCCCCATGCCACCAATGGTTGGCGGACCACCGCCACCACCACATCCACCACCGTTTATGCGTCGCAATGGACGCGGCATGCCGAATCTTCCACCGTTACCGCCACCACCACCGATTCCACTGATGGGTCCACATATGATGGGACCACGCATGCGTCCACGTGGCATGCCACCGGGTGGTCCCGGCTTCAATATGGCCCACATGAATGGCAATCTCAATGGACGCAAGATCAAGAAGCCGAATGCGAAGCTAATCAAACAGGCGGTCAGAGGGAAGAGCACGATTAAGACTCTGAAAAACCTGGTCAATCAGTATCCAATTGAAAAGCCCTGGGTCAACGAGGAGATCCGTGCCATCCATGACGAGAAACTGGACATTGAGAATCGTCTGAAAGGCAACAAGGATGACGAGCTCTTTGCCCAGTTCAAAGTGCAGCGCGATAAGTTTGTGTCCATGTATGAAACAGCTCGGGAGGAGTACCTAAAACAGGAGGCAGCCTCCGTTATGGCCAAGGTAATGTTCCGAATTCTTAAACTCTTTCACTGCAATTTTTCTATCCATTTGACCTTCATTCACATTCGGGGATTCCAACTAATTCACACACATGCTCCGATAACACATTCACACACACATATATCGATAACACATTCACACATACACGCGTACTCACTTCTTAAGGTTTATTTTCACTTTGAATCCCTTTTGCGCTTTTGTTTCGTGAAGTTCCTTGATCCATTTGTGGATCCAAATATTTGGGAACTTTGAATTTGCAGAGATCGAAATGGTATGGAGACAATCGCAAGTCGATTACACTTTGATTGTTTTGGCGTTGTGACTTCCAGAAATATAATCGAGGAACAATCGAATATCGAATTTTTTTATAAAGTTTAGCATGCATGTTTATCGATTGTTTCGATTAGAATTTGTATATCATTGTGCAAATCGGTTATCGATAAAACGTACAGGAATTTGTTATTCTCATTTGGTGTCCCAAAATCAAAGTGATAGACGATTGTCTCTTTTACACGCCGATTAGCTAATCGGCTAATCGGTTATCGATAACTTACATTTTTAAAACTGTTTATTCGACATTTGTCGACGATAAGTCTAAATCGAAACGGTAATCAATGATCAATTATAGTTCCAACCAGTTACTCGCTTAAGATTTTTAGTATTTTTTTAATGAGCCTAGTATATCGGTACACTTTTAGCGTATAGTTTATCGATGATTGCATATCGTTGTTTTTCGATTAATTGTAATAGACTTTTATACAAAACATACATAAGTAAATTATTCTCTTACAGGATGCCAAAGAGAAAGACAGCGATAAAAATGCAAATTCAAATCCAAATCCAAATCAGAACGATGTCGCAAAGGTTGGAAATGCAAAAACTGCAATAATTGTCAAAAGTTCAGTAAAAAATGCAAATGCAAATCCAAAACAGCCTCAAACTCAAACCGAATCCAATCAAAATGCAAACGATAATGAGCAACAGCAGCAACAAAAGACACAGAAAGGGAAATTGCCACTAAAGAATGCAAAAAACTAAATGAATTCAATAATTTACAATAATTTAAACAAACAAACAGCAAACAGACACTAAAGAAGCAGACAAATAAAATGTGAAAATAGTAACTAACTAATAAGCAATTATTAACTGCAAATCGACAACTTTCCAAAACAAAAATTTCATAAATTTAATTAAATTTAAACAAAAAAAAAAAACAAAAAACAAATCAAATCTAAAGCCAAATGAAATTTTTTGTCGTACTTTTATTTTTATTGCGACTGAGAACTGAGCTTAAAAAAATAAAACCAACAAAAATCAATCACAAATTACACAAATCAATCGTAAAGAAACAACTTATGTAATTAAAGTCAAACAAAAAGAAAACAAAACAAAAATAGCTGTAAATTGCGAACAAAACTAAGTAACGGATGCCTCCATTAAATATAATATTAAATATTAAACATACTATAATAATATTAACTTAATATTTATTTTACTTTGTATGCTTCGAAGTCGATGAAAATTTCTTGTTGATTGTGTAACTTTCAGCGTTACGTAATGTTAAAAGAGTCTTAAAGTTACGTTACGTAACGTTAAATAATGTCACGTTACGCAAGACAGCTTTACGTTGCGTTGCGAAGCGTTGCACAACGTTACGTCAATAAATTAAAAGTTTTGCATCACGTATCATGAGTGTTACGTAGCGTAAGACAACTTTGCGTCACGTAAGTAATCGTTGCGTCACGTACCAAAATGGTTTGCATCATGTATCACCATGTATACTACATCTGACACAGCGTTACGTCACGCAGCACAACCTTACGTCACGTAACACAACGTAGCATTACGTAACAAAATGTTTTGCAACACGTCGCATAACGATGAAACGTTTAACTAAACATTACGTAACGTATAACAACTTTACGTCACGTAACGCTTTCCAATTGTCTGTTAAGTGTTAAGTAAACTGAACATTTTGAAAAGTCCAAAAACGTATGCCAGTTTTGTATCCTAGTTAATACATATATAAAATTCAAATTTAAACGTTAAATTTCCTTTGATATATATATCGGCTATATAAATATATATATATTTAAAAAATCTACATTTAAATGTGATGCAAAATTGAATTTATTTGCAAATCAATATGAAAATGAATTTTTTGTTTAATTGTATTTTTAAATTAATTCTTAAAAATTACAAATTAAGTGCGAATGCGATGAGTTTAACATAAAATATTGTTCATTTGTTTTTGTGTCTTTCTTTGTTCTTTCCACTCCCCCACGCCCCCTGACTTACCTAACTTTTCACTATTGCTTTCCCCTTCAAATCCACTCCACTCCACACCAACTCCGTATTAATCATTAGCATTATGCGTTAGTTTCATTAATGTTCGTAATAATTCATTAATTGCTTACTAGATTAAATCGTTTTTGCAATTCTTATGTAAATAGTTATATATATATATTCCTGAAACTAATGTAAATTCTTAAAAAAATCAAATACTTATTAAACAAGTACACACACATACACACACCAACACACACGCTTACACTTCATACTATTTATCTAAAAAATATTTAATTAAATTTTATTATAAATTTATTTTTAAAATGGGCGCTCTTAAAAGTGACTTTCTTATAATTTAACAAAAAAATACTGTAGTTTCCTGTATTTAGTATTTTAAAAATACTAACTACGCATTTTGTGCGCCCATTTTAAACGTTTACAGTAAGTTACGTCCATTTGCCACGCCCCTACACACACTCAACTCAACTGTATCATATCATATCATCAATTAGGTAACAGATAGCAGCCAAAAACTAAATATATCTTACCAAAGATGACTAAAAAATAGCTTAAAAAAATGTTTGGAAAATTTGCGCTTCACATATCGTAAGCTTAAAATTTGATTGCTTAAAACCCGCAAACTATTATATTAAAATAATTTTAAATTTAAGATTTATAGGTTTTTTAAACGCTTAGTTAAAGTATTCATTTAGTTCGGGTTTAAAACATAAATTATAAGCTTTAAAAGAGCTGAGAAAAACCGTGTTTATTTCTAGTCTTTTTTTTGGCTGAATTGGTAAGATATAAATATAAACTAAATTTAAGTTTTGTTGCCTGAGAAATAATTACAAAAACCAATTGAACAAGTTGGTCCTTTTCGTCCTTTGGATTCCCGCCAATTGCATCAAGAATGCAAATAGTCCTACGATTAGAATGGATTATGTAGTTAATCTACACTAAACACACACAAACCCACACACTACCAACACACACACACACACCCAGTACCCACATACTAACGAAACTCTTGATCAACTCTGACAAATAAAAACAAAATTTATAAAAAAAGAAAATGGAACTAAATTTTATTGCTTGGTGGGGAAGAGGGCGGAGAATCGTTTTGTTTACGCCAAAATAATGTCGTGTAATTGCATAATGACCAACACTTTGCCAGTGAGAAACGGGACACTTGGACCCTCGGCGATGGCTATAAAAGCAGGAGAAAGCAGAGAAAGTGAGAAGTCGGTAAGAAATTTTAGTGGAAACGCATCAAAAGAAGTTAAGGCAGTTTGAGATGGAACTAGAGGGAAATGAAAAGAAGTTAGAGATGGAAGTGAAGCAGAGAGGGACATTAGAGATGGAACCGGAGAGAAATGAAGTGAAGTTAGAGATGGAACTAGACAGAAATAAAGTGAAGTTAGAGATGAAAGTGAAGCAGAGAGAGAAGTTAGAGATGGAACTAGAGAGAGATGAAGAGAAGTTAGAGATGGAACTGAAGCACCAAGAGAAGTTAGAGATGGAACTAGAGAGAGATGAAGAAAAGTTAGAGATGGAACTGAAGCACCAAGAGAAGTTAGAGATGGAACTAGAGAGAGATGAAGAAAAGTTAGAGATGGAACTGAAGCAACAAGATCAGTTAGAGATGGAACTAGAGAGAAATGAAATGAAGTTAGAGATGGAAATGTTGCAGAGAGAGAATTTAGAGATGGAAGTAGACAGAAATGAAGAGAAGTTAGAGATGGAAGTGAAGCAACAAGATCAGTTAGAGATGGAACTAGAGAGAAATGAAATGAAGTTAGAGATGGAAATGTTGCACAGAGAGAACTTAGAGATGGAAGTAGACAGAAATGAAGAGAAGTTAGAGATGCAAGTGAGGCAAAAAGAGAAGTTAGAGATGGAACTGGAGAGAAATGAAATGAAGTTAGAGATGGAAATGTTGCAGAGAGAGAATTTAGAGATGGAAAATAAAATAGTGAAGGCAGAGGTATTAGAGATGGCAGCGAGTCAGAGAAAGAAGTTGGAATTAAAGCTGAGAGAGAAGTTGAATACAGCGGACAAGCAAAGAAAAACGGGCAAAAAGCAGAAAGAGAAGTTAGAGATGGAAATGAAATTAGTGATGGCAAATGCATTAGAGAAGAGTATGAGCCAAAAAGGAAAATTGATGGAGAAGTTAGAAATGGTGGAAATGAAGCCGAAATGGAGACGAAACTGCGCGGAAAACACCAAACAAACTGAGGAGTTCAAAACGGAGAGTGAGCAGGAGAGCGAACTAGAAGCGGAAGCGGAAACGGAACTGGAGCTGAACACGCACAGTGCCTTCAGTTATCACTGGCGGGTATGGCAACTGATGGGCTTGATGCAGCCACCGGGCATGTCCCGTGTGGAGTTTCTGCTCCGTTCGATCTTCATCAATGTGCTGGTCACACTGCTCTTTCCACTGACACTGCTCGCACGGCTCTACTTTACGGCCAATCTGCAGGAGATGTGCGAGAATCTGAGCATCACCATAACGGATGTGGTGGCCAATCTGAAGTTTATCAATGTGTTTCTGGTGCGTCGCCAGTTGCACGAGACAGAAAAGATTCTACGGGTCTTGGACAGACGTGCCAAGCAGGTGAACCGACCGGAGGAGTTACGGGTGCTACGTGGAGCTGTGAGTACAGCTCAGCTCAGCTTTCGTGCCTTCGGTTGGATCTTTGTGTTTGGCACCGCTTTGAGTTGCTTTCGTGTGGCAATTGCCGGGCAACGGGAGCTGCTCTATCCGGCGTGGTTTGCCATCGATTGGCAGCACTCCGACATGGCCTACGTACTGATTTGCATCTATCAATTGTTCGGTCTGATCGTGCAGGCACTGCAGGACTGTGCCAACGATTCGTATCCACCGGCGTATCTCTGCATACTCATCGGACACATGCGTGCCCTGGAGCTACGTGTGCGTCGTTTGGGTTATCCGGAGCATGGAGTCGTTTGCCCGGAGCGCGCCTATCGTGAGCTTTGCTCCTGCATTGAGGATTACAATAATATACTCCGTTTGCATGCGATCATTCAGAAGATTCTATCGATCGCTTGTTTGGCCCAATTGGTTTGCACCTCCGCCGTACAGTGTACGGTCACCATGAATTTCCTCTATGTCGCCGACTCGCATGATCTAAGCGCCATGATGCTATCACTGGTCTTCTTTCTGGCGGTCACCTTGGAGGTCTTCATCATCAGCTACTTTGGTGATCGCATGCGCACCCAAAGCGAGGCTCTAATCGATGCCTTCTACGCCACCAACTGGGTGGATCAGTTGCCCCATTTCAAGCGGAATCTGATCATCACACTCATGCGCACTCAGAAGCCGTGCTTCATACATGCCGGTGGTTACATAGCCGTTACTCTGGAGACCTTTGTGCGGGTACTTTGGATGGTTTATCTTTTACTTACTTGGATTAATCTTTTTTTTTCCTTTCGGTCTCTCATTTAGGTCAACAGACTCACCTACTCCGTCTTTACACTGCTGCTAAGAGCCAAGTGAATCTGTGGGGGATCTTTTAGAGCCAAGATCGTAAGGAGGATTGAATTATAAAACAGTAAAAACCATTCAAACACTTTTGAAAAGGCTTTGAAAAAGGTTTTAAAACCCTAGCAATTTTAACATAATAACTTTAGAAATACTAAAAAATATATAAAGTAGTTTTTAAAACTTTGTAGTACAATCTTTTTTTTTTTTTTTAAATCATAAAAATTGAATTTTATGTCTATAAATTTGTATCTGAATACTAAAAAGTTACAGAAATTGGAATTTGAAGATTTGAAAAAAAAAAAATTAATAAATAAAAGTAAAAGCCGCTATAATCCCTAAATTATCTAGAATATATGTGTTATCAATTTATTTTTAATTGGCTTATTAATTTAATTACTTATATTTTTGATACTACTATTGATACTATTTACAATTAAGTTTATTACTACAAGTTATAAGTGATACGGTTAGGGATGATGGTTTAGGGTCCACATCCAGATTCGAACTCATATGAGCATGAAGTTCTCATTGTGACAGGTCGGTAACTTAGTTATCTGAGCTATTGACACGCTGTTTAAACCTAAAAATAATTGTGCGAATTTAAAAGTAATTGAATTTATGCATTCAAAGTTTTTCCATACTTACCTCTTGACATTTTTCACTTTTTTAATCCAATAATTCTTTAAGAAAATAGTCAGGAAATAAATATTTTTTAGGACTGCAGCCCATTCACATTATGGCATATATTAGAGTTGCTTTAGCTTTCCAGTTTCAAGTTATTTAGTCAAAGTATTCCCTGGAGCATTACAGCTCCAGATTTATACAGAAACCAACGGTAACTCGACTAGATCCCATCTGTCAGAAATAACTCGACCCAAGAAGTAGCTTTTATTCCTAGCACAGATCTGTTCAGTTAAGGCTCTATATACAAACAAACAGTTAAGTTTTTATTTTTTTCACTTTCTTTTATTTTAATTTGATGTTTTTTTTTTGTTTTAATTTTATTTTATTGACGTGTATCAATTAAATTGTTATTCGTTTTTGTCCACTTCAAAAATACAATTTATTAATAATAATGATAATAATAATTATATAAAAAAAAAAAAAAACAATTTTATAAACATAAAAAATATTACATATGTATGTTCCGTGTTCTGATCCCCTATCGCTGCTCTCCCTCGCTCTCTGCTCCCCCATCGCCATCTCTTTCCTTTTGAGTGCTATATAGCCGTCGCATTCACACTCGCACTCCCAGCCCCCAGCCATTGTTTGCGTCTCTGTCTAACCCGCGTTTTTAAGGTTTCTGTTTTCTTTGAATTTGTTAAGGTTTTTGTCTGGCTGTTGTTAAATCCTTGTAAAAGTAACTAGAATAATACTAATACACATTCAAAATCATTATTATAATATTCTCATAATTATCATATATTCTCGTATATTATTTTATTTTTATTATAATTATTAGTGCCACCCCAAGGTCAGTTATTTAACGTTTTTAATTTGTTTGTGTTTTTTTTGTTGCTTTTCTTAATTGTTTTTTTTTTTATATCTTCCATACAATACATACATATCTAAATCATTTTCGCTCACGTCTTTATCGATCGATAAAATTATTAATTAATTGCTAACGGAGAAAAGTATTTTTTTTTTCAGTTTTCTGTTTTTTTGTTTATCAGTTGTTATCAGTTTGTTGTTTACTACAATTGTTTTAATTGCTACAAGTGTAAAATTTTATATCTTAAGATCCGCGAATTTTCTGTAGCTGTATGTGATTCCTTCTGTGTGTGTGTGTGTATAATTATTTTTTAAGACAACAAAAAAAAAGTATATATAATAATAATATATTTATATTTATATAGAACTTCTCACGATAAACATAAATTGTAATTAATTAAACATTCATATGCAATTAATTTTCTATACAATTTTTATTGTTTTTGACTAAGCATTTTTGCAATTTGCATTAATTAAGTCTATAATAGGCTTACTTTTAGTTATTTATCATTTTATCAGTTAAATTTTGTTTTCTCCTTTTTCTGTTTTACTATTTTTTCTTAATTATTTCTTTTTTGTTTAAATTTTTGTTTAGACTGAACGAAAAAAAAACGTAACATAAAATATTGAAAATTTTGAATTCAACAACATGCAATAATGGCGCCAAGCAAATTAACCGTTAGTTCGAAGTTTGCTCTTCGGAATGGCGAAGAGTTTTCATTGCTCTTTGATCAGCTTTTAAGCTTGCTCTCTCTCTCCCTCTCCCTCTCTCTTTTTCAATCTTTGGCTCTCTTTGCTGAGCTTTGCATATACACGAAGTCGTGTATAATCGTATTTCTGCTCTTTTGACGACTCACGAGAGCTATGACGTCATTACAAGGAATCTTTTTTTATTCTCTTTCACTTCGGGCCTTTTTCTTGGCATTTTAGGATCTTTCTAATTTAATAACAATAAAAAAATTAATTAAATTATTTTTGTAATATCAAAGTTTCTAAATAAAACATAAACATCTTGCTGTTTGTTTAATTTTTTTAAGGTTTCCATCATTTTTTGTTTAGCGATAATTTTTGTTGTTGCATCCGTTTTCTTGTTATTGTTGAGTTATTGATTTTTTAATGCGTTTATTTGCTTAATTTTCCATTGATGTATGACAATCAAGTCGTACATTTAAATAAGGTATTTTTTGTTTAAATATATATTTATTTTGGTTTTGTTAAATTGTTTTTAATTTATCATCTTGTTGTTTACTTTGAAAACAAAATTATTGCAGCGTCATCGATTTTGTTGTTTAATTTTAACGATTGGAAAAGATTTTTCCGTTTTTTTTTCTTCTTTTGTTGTATGCAATTATTTGTTTATATAAAATTGTATTTTTTGTTTGTTAATGTTGTTGCTACAAAAACATCGCTTGCTTTTGTGGTATTAAATATTTGTTATTATTATTGTAATTGCTATTTTTTGTTTTTTTTTTCTTTTGAAAGTGTTTTTATAGTTGCTTATGTCGGGCTCTATTTGTTGTTGCTGTTGTTGTTGATGTAGTGTTTGCTTTAAAATTTCCATTAAAATTATAATAGTTCATATTACTATATGGTTGTTGTTGTTGCTGCTGCTGCTGTTGTTGTTGTTGTTGTCTATGCTATAGCGAACCAGCCGGAAAACTTGTTGAACTATTGCTATGAGCTAAACTAATCATGGAACCAGACAAACTACCCTCCTCATCCGGATAGGTCTCGCGTGATACCTCAGTTAGCGATAAAGTGCTGCAAAAATAAATATTGTAAGCATTAGTAACATGTTTCAATTCTATAATTTACTTCAATTAGTAGAGTTGTGTTGTTTCGTTAAGTAAAATGAACCATTGAAATCTGTATTCGTTCAACTGAACTAAATATTACAACTCACTTATTTAAAGGACACATTTCACTGGTTCAAATGAACGAGCCAGCAGGATCAATATACACATTTGTTCACTGCCCATCGTTCATTTGATGCAGTGACCCAAACTGAACGAATGTAAGAGCTTTTTGGCGAATTTATTACCTGAAACCTAAAGCTATTGATTCATTATCAAAAGCTTCCAATTCTTTAGAATGCTTCTCGTGTTTCATGCGCAAGCGCTCGGCACGTTCCAAATTAAATTGCTGCAGCTCGGCATCCATCTGCGCAGATAAAATAAAAAAACAATGAAAAAAGTGCAAGAGGGTGAGGAAATGTTTACTATTGCTACTCACCTTATTCTCCAATAGGCCACGCCGCACACTGACACGATTCTCCAACTCGCGTCGCTCCCGATCGCGCTGCTCTTGCGCCTGCTTCTTGTTCTTGTTCTGATAGGCCGTGAGCATATCCAGTTCGTATTCCAATTGCTCATTGGTACGTTGGCACTCAATCACTTGACTCTCGTCCAGTTTATAACTTTGACTTTGGAACATGTCGGAAATGCTTTGTTCATACTAAAAGAGGGGGAGAGAGGAAGCCATTTTATTAACAATTCCAATAAGAAAGTGCCAACTAATGTTAAGCTAACAGAGCGCTAACAGAAGTTTAGCTAAGAGAGCGCACCTGATCACCCAGCAGTGTAAGCTTGCGATGTTTCTCTTCCTTCAGCTGCTTTATAACATCCTTTTGTTGCTCTTTTGGTGTCGTTTGCAGCACTTGCGCCTTATATCGTTTATATTGTTTTGTTTGCGTTTTGCACGTCTCACGAAACTGTTTACGTATTTGCAGCTCCTTTTGCTAAAGTTCAAAATACAATTATTAATATTATGAAATACAATTGTATTCATTTAAGTAGCTTACCTTAAGGCTCTTGGGCTGTTGTCTTAGCTCGAGGGCATGTTTCCGCACCAGTTCCTTCTTGATGCGATCCATATAGTCTTTTTGATTGTGCAACTCCGTGTCGTGTTGCTTGTTTATCTGTTTACAAGAAAAGAGAGTAATGAGCACTGGGTATTGTTATATAGCTGAGCGCGACTCTCTTACCTGTTCTTCGCGCAACTGATGCACGCTCTTTTGTTGGCGATACTCCAGCTCTTGTGTCTTTTCATGATGCTTTAAGAGCATTCCATGCGCTTGTTCCAGTTGCTGTTGCTTCTTGCTCAGCTCCTGTTTGTATGACAAATAAATTAATTGAATGTTTCGCTTTTAATTGTTAGGTTCAACTTACGTCACGCAATAACTGATTCTCGAGTTCGTGCAATAATATCATGCGTATTCGCTTAAATTTTCGCATCTCGAGCTCAATGTATTGCTTTTGGGCCTGCAGCATGCGTTGCTCCTCCTGTGCCTCGTGCTGCTTTAGATTATCCTTTTGGGACTGCAAGGTTAGATCACGCTGTCGCTTTGGCGTCGACTCATCCATTGAGAGTTCACGTTTCCAGCGCTCTTTGTTCGCTTTGTATTCCTTTTTGCGATTTAAATCGAATGACTTGCGATCTCCCTCTTGCTTCAGTGTAATCTCTTTATGTAGTTTCTTCTCGGCCGTTGTTGTCTGCTTTGAGCGTCGCTCCAAATCCTGCTGATGCTTGGCCTATTTAAAATTTAAGAGCATTAATTTCTCTTTAGTCCCCAGTTTAATCCTCTAATTTTACTTACCGCCAGACGTTCCAGATCTCTGGTAAAGTTATGCAATAGATTATCATACTCTTTGTCCAGGCCCGATTTGTGCGTTTCCATTTCCACTTTGCACTTCTCTTCGAGCTTAAGCAGCGTCGCTTGATGCTCTCTTCGCATGCGCTTGTATCCGGACATTTGTTCGTGCATCTCTTCCTGCATTTTATAGAAATTCGCCAAGCGACACAAATAATGTACAAATGTATATGAAACAGAAGCTAATTAACAACATGTGTCCATGTGTGTGACTGTTTGTATGTGTGTATGCGTATGCCCGGTGCAGTACTAATAACAAGAACCACAATTAGCAACTATAACTTACAAAACTTGTGTTAAGCGCCCAATCGGCCTCAACCTCAAAGTGCGCAACACTAAAGCAAGACAACATATTTATATATACTTTTATATATTGTTATTGCTCAAACACTCAATGCTTAAATATATTGTTTAAAACAATAAAATAACAATAATTAAACGTTAGCTAAACATTAAACTGAACCATTTGCAAATAAGCACGTCATAAAACAAAAGACAAATTGCGACAAATGGCGGAATTTGGTCCAAAAAGCTCAAACTGAAGCACTGAGAGAGTTTTCGAGTGTAAGTGCAAGCGAGAGGGAGTGAGTAACAGTTGAGTGAAGTAGGCAGTGACAAGGAGAGCTAAGAGATCTAACGGCACAAGCAACAGGAGCTTGAGTGCAAGTGCACAAGTGCATGTGTGAGTGTGTGCGTGTGCTTTGCTGACAAGGTGAAAGTGTGTGTGTGTATGTCTGTATCTGTATCAGTTTCAGTGTGTAGTTTAATTGGAAAATAAGTCTTCTTTTATAGCATTTGATTACTTATATATTTATTTCACATTTGCTTTATTGTCATGAATTCAACCCATACACACACTCAAGCGCACACACGTACACGCACAAACAATAAACAATAGACATGTACGTGCATGCACACTAGACAAGGGTAACTACTATTAATTATTATTGCTTTGATTAGGAAATCACACAAGGATAATGTTTAAGTTTTTGATCTTGGCTTTGCATTGGCCTGTCGCAAATCTTGCCCTTTTGGAAGGAGCTGTCGTCATGGCCGCCATTGTCATCAGCAGCCTTAGAAGCAGCAGCAGCATCAGCATCCGACTCGCTGCCGCAGCAGCAGCAACGGCAGAGGCAGAAGCAGAGCAAATAAGAGCAACAACCCCCACCCCCGCCGCCATCACCATCGCTCTTGCTGCACACTTGTGAACACACGTTATAACGGGCCTAGTTTGTTATTGCGGGAGAGTAGAAATAGAAACAATAAACAACAACAAAGATTGCATTGTAGTAGTAGAGAGAGACAAAGAGAGAGAGAGAGCAAGAGTTAAAACGTAACGTAACGTAACGAGAGCGCAGAACGCGTAAAAGCAAAGGTTGTGGGAGAACGGGAAAGGAGAGCTAGGACATAAACACACGCATAGCAAACACTTAAGCAAAGAGGAAGTAAGAGAGAAATAAAGAGCAATGGCAGCAATGGTAAACGGCGATCAATTGACGTGTATGCTAATCTACAGCTAATACTAACACACACACGCACACGCATACACACTAGCACGCATACTCATGCAGCGCAATGTAATTGTTTTTGTTGTTGTTATTTAGTACAGTGAACGCAGCATTGCACTGTATGTATGTATGTGTTTCGATAACGATAACTATAACTGCATCTACATAGAAGACTAATCGACTCACCTGCATATGCTCCTTCTGCTGTTTGGTCACAATGCTCGTGGTTCTAATGGTGGCAAAATTATTCGGTCCATGATCGTTGACCGCATTAGAGATGGCCTGCTGCGAGGACGCCGACGTCGCCGCATAGACAGCCGCCTGTGCTGCCGGCGTCGATAGATAACGCGGCCCAGGACCCGTCAAACGATGATCTCCGCCCGCTGGTGAGCCGCCCGTGCTGCTACCACCGCCGCCACCAGTTCCACCGCCAATAGTATTGCCACCGCCATGTCCGACCATGCCCAGATGCTGTGGCAACACGGACATTACGGACGGAACTGGCGCTGGTGCCGGCACCACAGATGCCGAATTTGTCGGAGTCACATTATTGTTCATGCTGTGCATTATATTTGGCAACGGTGGCAGATTCCGATGACGCGATGAATTTCGTATCACGGCACCACCACCACCAGCACCCGATGATTGTTGCTGCTGTGATTGCTGTGAGCACTGCGACTGCTGCCAGTTGCCCAGATGCTGTTGCTGCTGCAGTTCACGCTGGTGATGGTGCATTGCAGCTGCCACTGCCGCCACCTGGTGATGATGGGCTCCGATATGGTGATGATTCTGCGCTGCAGCCGGTATGGAATTCGACGAGGAGCTCTGCAATTGTGGAGTACAGTAAGCAGTTATAGTTAGTTGGGGGTTTGAAAAGGTTTTGCTGAAGGATTATCGATATATTTACAGCTAAAATCGAATAAATCGATAGGTTCATAGTGGTAATCTAATCGGTAAAATATTTTAAGCTTGGAAAGTAGAATTTATCGATATGTTGATCACTTAGAAAAGTTGGTAGTAGAAAAGCTTAAGTCGATTGCAGATTAAAGTAGAAATATCGATACATTTGCAACAAAAATCGAAATCGAAAACGTAATTATTTGAATATAAGAGCACGATTTAATTTCGATACATTAATCACTTCAGTAAGTTGGAAATTAAACGCAAAAAACATTCAAGTATTTCATTCTTAACAGTGAGAAATATCGATCAATTCTGTCAAATTGCTCAGACGATTCATTAATATTTTTATGTAAAACATTCATCACTTTAATTCAACTTAAAGTTATAAATATAGGACATAAAGTGCTTGCTTAAGTAGACCTGCACCAACAACATTTCTCTGAAAACTTCGTGAAGCAATAACGATATAGTTATAATCACTTCGATAAATTGTAGATAAACCTCAATTAATAGGACATTTTATTAAAATGATTCATCTATCGAAATTCATATCAAGGCATGCAAATGCCTTACCATATGGTAATTTTTTCACTATTTTTGACCATTTTAAAATTATAAATTAAGCTCTTTCTGATACTGAAATTTTGCAACAAAGCAGCGGAGCTGAGAAAGAACAGTCAACATTCTTCAGTTTGCTAAAAAATTCTATAGAAATGTAAATGAAGAATCAAATGTATCTTTAAGAGGAATTAATTCTTGTAGACTAAATATTATTTTTCAATGAAATTAATCGTAAAGATTCTTCTCTTTTGAACAGTGAAGTTTGGCAACTGAGCTCAGAAAAATCAGAAAACTATTGGTCACTATCTTAAGTCAGTCAATTAATTGCTTTAGATGACTACAGAAAACTACAAGATCTAGCGATTGAGTGGACTCACCTGACTACTGGCCGCCGATACACCCACCGAGTGTATGGAGTGTTCGGAAGTAATACTATTGCTCTTGCTGCTATCACCGCCGGCATGATCGTCCTGCTGATCATCGGTATCACCGACGGCGCTCTCCGATTCGCAGTCCACCATGAGTATCTTCTTCATTTTACGATAATTTAGATTGTCCAATTCACGTACAGCCGATTTGGTGCGTGCGATTAGTTCCAAAAGAACTGTCTCGGAGCGTGGGCGTGTCACGTAGGCGTGTTGTAAGAGTTTCGACGACGAGGGTCGTTCCGCGGGCATCTTTTTGAGGCAAAGGTCCACAAAATTGCAGAACGTGTCGGACCAATCGTTTTTCTAAAAGAAGAAATCACAGAGTGGGTAAATTTTACGCCTTATCGTTAATCGTTTATCGATAATTACCGGCAACGTTGGCGACTCGTTCTGTGCAATGTGATAAAGTGCAGACATGGCATTCATATTGAAGTACGGAGGTTTCCTTTCGGCCAACTCAATGCAGGTAATACCCAAAGACCAGACATCCACTTTGCCATCGTATTGTCCCTCATCCATGGCCAATATAACCTCCGGTGCCATCCAATACGGTGTGCCGACAAAGCTATTTGCCGGACACTTGATTGCCGCACTACCAAAATCCGCCAATTTGACCACACCATTATCCGTAAGCAGAATATTTCCGGCCTTAATGTCACGATGGATGCGTCCCAGTGAATGGAGATAACTGAGGCCACTCAGGACACCCAAACAGATGGCAGCAATCTCATCCTCGTGCAGCGGCTTCTTGTGCACCTCGATGATATCGGAAGCGGAGCCAACACAGTATTCCATGACCAGCCAGGCGGTGGATTCCCGTAGATAACAGCCCTTGTATTCAATGGTATTCGGATGATTCAATTGACGTAGAAATCTGTTGGCAATTCATAAGATGTCAGTTTGATTTTGTTTAAAGAAATTTTGGGGGTTATTTTTACCGTATTTCCTTGAGTATATCCTGCCATTTCTCCTGGCTCTGTTTGCCCGTATACGACATCTTTTTGATCGCCACAATCTCCTTGTTGAGATTGCAGCGGGCATAGTAGACGGCACCGAATGAGCCATGGCCAATTTCGCGCAAATTCTCAAAGATCTTTTCCGGATCATGTTTGTTGAATAGATCGGCGATTTCCGGATCTTTGAGACTACCAGGTCGTGCCGATGGCATCTCTGTTATTCATGTTATGCTTCCCCACCCACCAACGCGCGCTCTCCTTCTCCCTCTCTCTTCCGCTTCTGCACTCTAAATCACTCGCTCTATTCAGTTCGTTTGGTTCTATGTTTTTTTTTTTGTTTGCTCTCAGTTCAGTTGTTATTCAATATCCTTTTTCTCTCGCTCTCACTCTCTGTATTTGTTTGTTCTTTTGCGTCTTTGGATATGCAAGAGAATATGTCTGGCTCTGCAAGCGAAAGTAATTGAAAGAAAATAAAGTAAAATTGTTTTTATATTTATTTCTTTAAACCAAATCGATCAAGTGATTCACATACGCGTACTCGCTTACACACATACACACACAAACACACACGCGCGTAAGTTCATATCTCATTCAGTATTCCACACGGGCAGAACGAACGAACGAGAAGGGTTAAAAGAAGAGAAGCCGCTTATCAAAAATATGTATGTTATTTTCTATTGTTCTTTTTGTTGCGCTCTTTTGGCACTATTTTCACCAAATCCATCATTCAACGTGTGTGATAGGGAGGGGGCAAAGTGTGCGAATAACGGTGCATCATCCAGCTACGCATATTTGAATGCCAAAGAGAGTCAAGAATCCGTCGCATGACTCCACACAATCACACACACACACACACTCAAAAGAAATCTCTGGCAATCTTATTCATGTGTCAAGCTTCAAATTAAAAGTTCGTTGCTTTTGAGCTTTTGTTTTGTCAAACAGACGAGATCAGCACACGTGCATACATATGTACACACATTTATATATATTTATAGTGTCGTAAAGTTTATGCGTATCTACACATGTATGTGTGCGTATGTGTATGCCTGCGTAATTCATAATGGGCATGAAATTATTAGCGGTACTTATTTATTGCCCAGCTGCCGCATGCAGACAAAAAAAAAAAGGGTTGCAGCACTTTGCATATATATTTTTTTTATTTGTCTTTTGTCACTGTTTATTGGTGTTGCTGTGAAAATCATGCGATTTGTTGAATGAACTTTTAGCTTAGAGTTTTGCAAACGTTGTGCTAATTGTTTAAACTATGTATTTGATTTGTTTGGAATTCTATTTTTTTTTTTTTTTTTGTTTAAAAGCGAAACGGCAACACGCCTATTTTTCATACACACAATCACACACACACATAGTCAGCCATGTCTCGTTCTCACACACGCACACATTCACACAGGCACACATATGCATGCACGTCTGTGGATATTTGTATGCATGTGTATGTATGTTCGGTGTCGGTTGTTGTTTTGCATTCGCCCTTCTTTTTGTCTCTTCATCACTCTCTTCGCTTTGGCTTTTAAGCTTAGAAGCAGCATTCAATTTAGCTTTGTGTACCGTTGCTTTTTAATTTAATTTGACGGTTTATTGTCTTATTATGCTTGCCTGTCAATTATCGTTAATTAATTTGATTTAATTTATGTTTATTTGCTGCGATCTTTATTATGCTTCTTTTTTGTCGTTTTTGTGTTCTTTTTATTTTGGGTGCGGACAAACACACACACAAAAAAGCGAATCGCACGACGCGTTGCTGCTACGACATCGTCATCGACGTCGCCGCTGTTGGCAGCCGTAGCCGCTGTTTTGTTGTTGCTATTTTATTGGTGAATTGCTTGCAATTTTTGATGGGCCTTAGAGAAACGTATCCGTTTAGTTTCGTGTGTTGTATATTTTTATGTAATATATGGGTCACTTGAGTCTTAAGACAATTTTTTACAATTATAAATTGTTTTGCTTGCACATTGCACACAAAAACACACACACGAACGAACGCATACATCGATAGCAGTTTATATGTAGACGACAATGGTGCGTGCTCTTTCTAACCGTGCGGCTGCGACGATTGCGGCTCACTCATACACGCACACATACTTTCGCAGAGGCACACACACACACACGCACACACATACACTTATTCATTCGATTGCCAGCAGCAAAATGCATGTAGAAAAATTGATAAAAACTATGGAAAATGATATTTTCCTTAAATTTACGCCGCTTACTTTTGCAATTAAACACTTCTTGCTAATTTATGAACACGGCTGCGGCATTTTTCTTCAGCATGCGTCGTTTTTCTTTCACGTCAGATCGGCCTCTGCTTCTACTGCTGCTGCCAGCGCCTGATGGTATTGTTTGCTTTGCTATGTTTCGCTTTGCACTGCACACGCGTTGCGTTTTACATATTTACACTTGCAATGCATTCCGATTAAACTATTAGCGATATGCGATTTAATACATTCGCTTTGGTCAATGCATTTAGTTTTTCAATTTTCCTTCAATTAATTTGTATGAGTTACGTATATATGTGTATATGTATATATGTATTTTTTGTGTTAAGTGTTGTGCAATTTCGTTTTGCAGATTTTTTTTGCGACAAGTTGGCAGGCCGACACACTAAAAATACCAGAAATATAAAAAATACCAGAAACGGTATTTACAGAAACGTCTGATTTTAACAGCTGGTACTCGGTGCTGTTACGCTTAACAGTCGCTTAATGTTAAATTTGAATTATGGTTGTTGCAACGATCTTGCCGAACGATAAGAAAAGCTGTTGCCGTAAAATAGCAGTACTGAAAACATTATATTTTTAGTAAAATTAATTTGACAAATACGGCAGATAAATAAACTAGAAAACTGTATCATTGCCTCTTTTATCACTGCTTCAAATGAAATACTCACACTTAAAATTAAGCGCTCTGTAGTCAAAAAGAATAACGCAACAAAAGCAAACAAATAAAAATAGCAACAATAACACCAGAAGAATGGGGGAGAATTTGCCTTACTCACACGTCACACGAACACACACACACACACACAACATAACCCAACACACATGCTCTGAAAGCACGAGAGAATGTTGGAGTTGACGAGCGCCACAGATTTGATGGCGAGATGGAGAGCAGAATAAGCTGAAAAAGAAGCAGAAGAGAAAGATAGGCACGTAGCGCACAACAAAAGCGTCGCTGCTGCTGCCGTCGGCGCAAGGTAGATTTGTAGCCCACAGTCATTTTTTTAGTATTTAAAGAACAGTCGGGCAAGCAAGTAAAGAGAAAAACGCTGCGGGTGCGACGAAAACACAGCCAAAGAAACGACAAAAAGGCAAAAGTTTAAAGTAAATAAAACGGGCAATACACACATAAACATACAAACATATGTAATCATTCTCAAAAATAAATATATGTATATGCGCATACTTAATTTTATTTACGCGTTATATGCTATAGGAAGCTAATGAATCGCGTTCATTTCTTCAAAAAGCGCCTCAAGTTTAACAGCGAAATTGCATTTGTCATCAGGCTTCGTGTTTGTTTTGTGTTCTTTTTTTTTTACCTTATTTTTGTTGTATATTTTTTTAAATTAATTGTGTGAGCCAATTGTTGCTCTTTTTAGTGTGTGTTTATCTGTTTGTTGCTACGTGCAGGGAAATGCAAGAAAGCTATAAACACGATTACAAGTGAAATATGCAAGAAACAATAACAATTAATAAGAAACAGAAATGTGAACACATGCATACATATATAAATACATGTGCATATGTATGCAAGGGCATGCATGTGTGTGTGTGCGTGTAATCAAAAACTGCTACCAGCGCGTGCGTGTGTGTGTTTCTCTGCGCCAAGACTTGGAAGCTTTTTTGCTCTGCTTGCCCTAAATTAAATAATATGCGTACAAACATTTTTATGTGCACATATGTACAACATTTAAATGTGTACATACATATATGAGTTAATTTGTTTTTTATAGGTTTTTATTATTTGCGCGCGCGCAACATTTGATTGTTTCACTGCGCGCGCCTCGATCGCTGCACAGTGGAACAATTTAGACAATCCATGGGGATCGTAATTATTGTTATTGGTTGCTGCCGTTTTTAATTTATGATTTCATTGTTCAGCACATTAAGAGCAATCAAAATGCACTGCAAAGCAATATTCAATTAATAATAAAGAGAGCGCGGCAGAGCAGCACAACGTTCCATGCCTCTCGCTTGCACTTAAGCGGTCGCCTCTTGAAAGCTCTGGCTTAACTTCGTCTTCGTTTTGTTCCCTTTCTTCTCCCTCTCTTTGTGTGTGTTTGTTGTTTGTGCTGCTTTGCATTGCTGCAGCTTCAGCTCACAGCTGTCAGGCTTATCGATAACAATTTCCATACATTTTATGCATACCGATCGATTAATTAAAGATGAGCCTAGTTCAAATTCAGAACCTGTTTCGATATTCGATATGCGTTGGTATGCAAAGTGTATGCATATTATTTTGTGCGTACATGTGTGTGTGTGTGTTTGCTTGTTTGTTCGTGTGCGTGCTCGTATCTATGGCATATTAGTTGCAACAGTTTGTTGACCATAAATGGATACACACAGTCAATAAACCCCGCGTCCCACACACCTCACACCACAACAATATTTTTGTTTTCTTGCCGCTTTTGTTACGAATTTTTAGTTTATTTTTGTTGTATTTTTTTTTTTTTTTTTGCAGAAATCAATCGCTTACTAACGCCATAAGTGGCATGCATTTAATAGCAATGAATGTGTACGATTTTCTATATTTGTACAAATATCGATAGCTACACTGCAAAAAACTTACGTTTCAAATGCTATTACTGAAAGTTCTATTGATTTATTCTTTTATTTATTTATTTTGTGTTGCTTGGTAATTTGCAATTTTCAAGACTTATTTTGTGTATAACTAAAATTTACTTAATTTTAGTTTGAATATTCATATAATCATTAATTATATTTCTGTTATGCCTTTTATATTTGTTATTATTTTTTTTTCTTGTTGTTATCATTTTTTTTGTAGTTTGTTCTTATTTTACTTATTTTATATTATTTATTTTAAATTTTTATTTATTTATTTTTATTTTTTTTATCTATTTTTTTTTTTTTAAGTTTTAGTTTGTTTTTATTTAATTTTTTTTTTCATGTTTATTTGAATTTTTACTACACTTTGTTTTATATTTTTGCTGCTATATATTTTGTTGATATTTTACTTATTTTTAAATATTTATTTTAATTTTTTGGTAGATTTTTATTTAATTGTTCTTCAAGTTTTAGTTTGTCTTTATTTAATTTTTTGTTTCATATTAGTTTAAATTTTTCAATAATTTTTTATTTATTTTTGTATTTTTACATTTTTTTTTTTATATGAATTGAATTATTTTTAAATTATTTTATATATTTTTTTTAAACTATTTTATAATATTATTTATTCATTTTTTTTGTTGTTTTTTTGTTTAGTTTTTTTCCGCCAGTGTAGGCGATCAGCCGCGCAATGCGAACGATTTTCCAATGTGTTGCGAACATAATTTTCAAGTATTTTGGTTTAGCAAGGTGTTTTAATCGCCTTGGCGCCAGTTTTGCTTTGATGTGTGTCAGGCACACCCACACACACAAACACACACACTTACACACCACGCACACCCACACCCACCCACCTGTGTGTGGTGTTAAACGGAACTCGCGTTTTCAATGTCGTCTTTAGGTTTTTATTTTGTGCTTTTTTTGTTTTTCTTTTTAATGCTTTTCCATTTTTCACTTTCGCTGCAAATCATTGCCAATTACGTGGTATTAGCCAAGGGTGCGGAAATCGAGCGTTCAGTGATAGTGCAAAAGTACCGTAATAAGCAAAGAGAGAGAGAGAGGGAGAGAGAGCGGGAGTGAGAGAGGGGCAAGCGAGAGACAGATAGTGACACGCACATGCATGCATTCCGTGTAAACAGTGCGTCATCAATGTTGCTGTTGTGTCTGTACTCCTCCCTCTCCCCACTACCCACTCTCTGCTTTACCCCGCTCTCAGTCTATGCCGCCCTCTGGCGGCGACAGCAGCGAGACAGAAATGTCTCGCAATGACCTCACAGTGTGCGTCATCATTAATGAAACAGTCGAGAAGCAAGCAAAAGAAACAGACGAAAATGGAAAAGATTGAAAATAAATTATTAAAGCAGACGCCGCCCCAGAAAAATTGAATTGAAATCGAAATTGAACTAGATTAAAACTACAGAAAGTTTGTTGAATTTGTGCGAGTTTTCAGCTGCAGATGCTGCTCATGTTTCCACAGGTGGCACAACATTTTTATCTGCGACCTCAATCTCCAGTGTGTGTAGATAACACACACACACTCGCACACCAGCCCACACACCCACACAAAACTCTAGCTAAAAACTTGTTTTTAGTGCTGTACAAAAAATGGTTGTAAAAATTATTAATATTTATATTTAAATTTGCTTTTTACAGCATTCATTTGTTTGAATAACGGAACTGCACACACTCGCATACACACACGTACACAGCAGTACACACACACACACACACACTCTGTTTGAGGAGCAGCTCAAGAAGTCGTTAAAATGCCCGTTTTTCACACAAAAACTATCGAGAGCATTTTAGATCCTGTTGCCCAGCAGGTAAGAGCGAGACAGCAAGAGTGCCACGGTGTTTAAATATACAGTGACTCAAATAGTGACAGTGACTTACAAATTAGAACTAAAATTTACTTTCAGCTGAAAATTTATTGATTTACAATTTTTTTTATTTTTTTAAATATATTTTAGAAAGTATAAAATATATTAATTCACAAATTAATTGAATTAATTTTTTGTAAATTAAGTTCTGTTGATTTGTCTCTTTATGCATACACACTTAGCTATAACCACTGTGCACATTGGCGCCCAGAAAGGTAAAAATGAAATGCAAACAATTTATTACCATCTGATATCAAGTTTTTAAGTTTAAAAACAGTTTTATAAACTAAAATGTACTTTTAAAAGTATTTAGAAGTCTTGAAATTGGCGTGCAAGAAGGCTCAAAAGTAAAACTCATTTTCACCTCCACGTTTAAGAATAATTATCCAAATGCAGATTAGTTTAATAAACCATAAAGTAAAAATAAGTATTTTTTTATGCACATAGTAGGCATTGGCGCCCAACGTGTTGAAAAACACTAAAACTCCTTCTAACCTCCTCATTCAAGAAATTTTTTTAAAATGCAGAATAGTTTTATAAACCGAAAAATTAAGGTATTTAATATGCACATATTTGTCACTTAAGCTAAAGCTGCAATAAATATTGGCGCCCAACGTGGTCCACATTATATCTAAAGTTAAATTTCTAGCTTCCTACGGCTGCATTTAAGAACTTAAAGTAATATAGCTAAGAAAACCAGTACGTAAGCAATATTTAAGTGTTTTATTCAAGCGGTAAAGTAAAATATAAAGTAAAATAATGTAAAACATTAAATATTTTATATCTGTGACTTTGTCAACCAAAAATAATTGGAAAATAATGGGCTACTTTTGCCACTTTTTGTTGTTATTCTACCCCTCCCAAAAGTGTTCAACACAATGCAGTAAAAATCTGATTTATGAACATTTTGCTCACTTTATTTTTGGCTCATAATAATAATCGTTTGTCTACCTGTCCTACCTGTGTGCACAAAAATAAACCTGATCTTCCCAGCTGTGTTACATGTGTAGTTGAAGTCTCAAAATGTCTAGCTATAAAAGCTTGTACATATATAAGTCTATATATAAGACGACATCTAGAAACCATGCCCAATTTATGATCAGAAGGAAAAGTCAAAAAAAAAAAAAAAAAAAACAAGAGGCGTCGCTTTTGTTTTTGTTACTTAACAAACGGTCGACGCTATAAATAGCTAAGGTAAAAAATAATAATAATAAATATATAGCAGCAGCAGCAATAGAAGATTTGCTATGGGACTAAACTGAAGCTGAGAAGGAGGAAAAAATTGGTTAATTTAATAAAATCAGCGAAATGAAAATAAGAATGAAGACAAAAGTTGACAAATCGCATAATGTCGAAGCTTAAATACCCTAGACACGAGAAGACATAAATCAAGGCAGTAGAATTGATTACAAAAAAAAAAAAAAAAAAAAAAAAAAAATGGGGAAAACTTAAACTTTAAATGTTTATAGTCATAAAAACTATTTATATATATTTTCTAAATATTAAAATTTTTATTTAATGCCTCACACATGTTGTCTTTGAATTGAACTACCCAGTGCAAAGGGTATAACGACTAGAGATTCATGTTCCAAAAATAACTGCATAAAATCGAAAGAAAAACACGAACAACAACAATAGCAAACAGCCGAACGAACAGACGAAGGAAAGCCAAAAAAGAAGAGCACAAAAATTAACAAAATACACAAACATTCAAAATAAAAACATTTACGAGCCAAAAGGCATGAAAATGAAATCATTGCGATCAAGAAGAGAAGGCCATAAGCCAAGCGGGCGCAACAGAGACAGCAGAGAGAGAGAGAGTGTGTGTGGAAAAGAGAGAGCAATAGAGGTGTAGGTGGTGTGTAGACTAGGTGCTGATGCGGATGACTGAAGATTATAGTTGAGGGCACCGAATTGTGCCAAAAAAGCAAACCCAAAGCATTAGTCATCGCCCAATGGGGCGTATGAAGGCAGCAGCAAATTCAGGTGGTGGCAAGGGGCATAGTGGGTGGTTGTGTTGGGTAGTGCTGGGATGTTGGCTGCTGCTGCTGGCCGAAAAGCCAAACAAAATGAATTAAAAATGATCATTCAGCACATCAATCAACACATTGATACACGCACACACGCACACACACACACACACACACACTCTTAAAACGGGAATGGTTTAAAATTAGATACACTGGCAAATTGGTCAGCAAAATGTCCCAAATGAAAAGTTTTTACTGAACTCAGCATGGAAAAAAGTGTTTCGTGGGAAAGTGGGGAGGTGGAGGGGGACAGGAAATTGGCAGCATTAAATTAATTACATAATTAATTCATCAAGCGAATGGCAGCAGAAATAAAAGACTACAAAAAATGAACAATTAGCTCGCGGGTTAAAGAACTAGTCAAATAAACTTTAAAACAAAAAACAGGAAACGTTTGAACACTTTGTTATTCAAAAACTAAAGTGCAATCAATAGAATTTTATTACTTTATTTACAACGAATTTTTTCAAATTTATTTACCAAAACTTTTTTATTAATTTTGCCAGCGGAATTTAAGCAACATTTTGAACTTAAGTCACTTACTCACATTAAGTCAAGAGCAGAAAGCATAAATATTTAAAATACTTGTTTTTAAAATATTAAAATGCAGTTAAAATATTGTTATTATTATAATTATTATTACTATTATTATTATTATTATTTTTATTACATTTTTATATAATTAAATTAATCAAAATATGGCACATAAAATTAGGCCAGCCAAAGAGCGCATTCCTCTTGGTGTTCAAATAAAAATAATTCATTAAAATTATGATTATTTTTATAATTGTTTACAGAATCTAATTTTCAATGATTTTACTTTGAGTTTATTTTATTTATTTATTTATTTATTATACAAGCTTAAGTTTATTTTTTTTTAAAGCGAAGTTTTAAAAATTTTATTTATTTATTTAAGCCCTTTATATTTACTAACAAGTGTTTTGAAATAATTCGGGGCACATTTAAATACTTTTAATTAATATCCCTTACTAAGTTAGTTAACTTATTTTTAAGAATTTTTAAATTAAACTCTTTTTATCAGTCAGCACTTCGCTTATTTTCGTTTGTGGCTCAAAAGTATTTGGCTACCGAAATTGCCAGACTTTTAGTGACTATTTAGACAAGTGTTAGTTCCGCTTAATTAATATTCAAAACAAGTATACACTTTAAAAACGATATAATTTATCTGCTCATAAATTTTTCATGCCATAGTTAAGCAGATAAAATACGAACTTTAGATTTGAAAACTTATAAGGCAAGTCTAGGATATAAATCATAATTGTAGTTTAAAATAAATTGAATTTAAACTGAAAGTAAAGCTTAAATTAAACTTAATTAGCAACTAAAAACTAAAATCTTATCAGCGCTTATCAATGGCACCTGACTTCAGTCGTTAAGTCCATAAGTAGGGAGGCGGGGGCGTGTCTCATCGCACTGTTCATGGCTAAAAATAGACGATGCCGATCTACGATTAATGGCAATTGAGCAGGTGCTGATGTCAAGTCCAAGTCCAAATCGTTTCCAATTCCGATTTCATTTTCAATTCCCAATCGAATACAAATTTTCAAGTCCAAGTCAAAAACCCACGCGACTTTGTTGCCGGTTTGTCTCTCAGTCTTTCGATGTGTCTACTTGTCTGTCTCTTCGTCTATCTGTCTTTCTGTCCATCTGTCTTTCCGTCATATTAGTCTGTTTATGGCCTGGTCGATAACGAGCGAGTTTTTCGCTTTTTTTCAGCTCTGCTTTTGGTTTATGTCCCAATGACACTAGCTGCAAAGTGTCAGCAGATTGTGTTAATTTAAAGTTATAATTAGTTAGTTTTCTAGCTAATAGAATAATAGAATATAAGAATATTAGTAACATAGTAAAGCACATAAAAAAAATTAATACACATTTTTGTATTTTTGTATATTTTTAAATAAAGTTTGGTACAAAAAATGTAGCTTAGAAATTAATTTATACTTATTGAAAACTGAAATTTATAAATGCAAATTTTAGTTTAAAAATAATTATTATTATTTATAAAATATAATATTTTAAAACTTCAAGTTTTCATGGCTCGTAGAATGAAATTTTTATTTAACTTTCTTTTTTAATGTTAGTAAATTAAATTTTATAAAAACTTTAAATTCTTTTATGAAAGTATAATAATTTATATTTTCTAGTTAAATACGCCGATATTTTTTTTATTTTATGTTAATTAAGCTGTAAGTTAAAGTAAAGATTTCATTTTTGGAATTTTAATGAAATATTTGTAAACATTATATTTATATATTATATTGCTTTAACGTTTATTCCAAACTTTATAAAAACTACCCAAAAAATAGTTAGTTAAAACAATGACAATTAAGTTATGTTTTCGGTATTATTATTTAAATAGAAATATAATGTCTATTAGTTGTATTTAATGGTAAAGTGTTTAGTTTTCATTGTTTTCTATTTTAATGCCAATATCATTAAATTTGCCTTACAATTATTTTAAGGCTAATGAGGAAGTAATAATATGCCAATTATCAAAAAAACTTTGAAATAATAATGAAATTGAATCTTCATTAATATTATTTAATGGCCAATTAGAAATAAATGTTTCATTACAATAATTATTAGAAATCCTAATGAAAAGTAGAAAAGAGAACAAAATTAAATTTACCCTACAACTATTTTAATGCCAATCAGAATTTAATAATAATGCCAATTATTAAAATTTATTTGTTTTTTTTTTTCAATGATCAATTAATGATAAGATAGAAATTTCCATTATTTATTATTTCGATGCTATTGAAATTGAATATCCATTGATATTATTTAATGACCAATTAGAAATAAATGTTTCATTACAATTATTATTAGAAATGCTAATGAAAATGCAATAAAAAAGCGCCCAACTAATGCAAATTTTGTGTGTGATCCTACAGGTATCTCGCTTGGTCATACTACACGAGGAGGCCGAGGATGGCAATGCGATGCCCGATCTCAGTCGACCGGTACAGGTGGTATCGGCGGCGGTGGCGAACCTTGTGAAGGTCGGACGTGAGACGATCAATAGCTCCGACGATAAGATATTGAGGCAGGACATGCCATCGGCATTGCATCGCGTGGAGACTGCCTCGCAGTTGCTCGAGGAGGCTTCGGATATGTTGCGCTCCGATCCCTATTCGGGGCCAGCGCGCAAAAAGTTGATTGAAGGAAGCCGCGGCATACTGCAGGGCACCTCCTCGCTGTTGCTCTGCTTCGACGAGAGTGAGGTGCGTAAAATCATACAGGAATGCAAGCGAGTGCTCGACTACTTGGCGGTAGCAGAGGTGATCGGTACCATGGAGGAATTGGTACAGTTCCTCAAGGATTTGTCGCCCTGCCTGAGCAAAGTATCGCGAGAGGTGGGCGCACGTGAGAAGGAGTTAACCCATCAGGTGCATAGCGAGATACTGGTGCGTTGTCTGGAGCAGGTCAAGACCCTCGCACCCATACTCATCTGCAGCATGAAGGTCTACATACACATTGTCGAGCAACAGGGCAAGGGAGCCGAGGAAGCTGCCGAGAATCGCAATTATTTAGCTGCCCGCATGAGCGATGAGCTGCAGGAGATTATACGTGTACTCCAGCTGACCACATACGATGAGGACACCAGTGAATTGGATAATCTCACCGTGCTCAAGAAGCTCAGCAATGCCATCAACAACAAAATCGAATTGGCCAACGAATGGCTATCGAATCCCTATGCCCTACGTGGTGGGGTTGGTGAGAAGGCACTGCGACAGGTCATCGAGAATGCCAATGAGATATCGGAACGCTGTTTGCCCCAGGACTCCTATCCCATACGCAAATTGGCCGACGAGATCAGTGCCATGTCCAATAACCTCTGTGAGCTGAGACACGAGGGACAGGGCAATTCCCCGCAGGCACAGCAGTTGGCTCAGGGCATCAGAGGTCGCCTGGGTGAGCTGCAGGCGCTGGTGCGACAGGCCGTCATGGGTGTGGACAAGGCTGGTGTACAGCAGACGGCACACACCATACAGGGACGTCTGGAGCAGGCAGTCAAGTGGTTACAGAATCCAGAGATCAATGACGGTGGTCTGGGCGAAAGAGCCATCAACTTGATCGTGGAGGAGGGTCGCAAAGTGGCCGAGGGTTGTCCTGGCCATCAGAAGGCCGAGATCATGCAGCTCTGCGATGAAGTGGAGCGTCTGAAGCGTCAAGCAGCGGGCACTGGACCCGCCGCTAAGCAGGCAGCCAAACAGTTGACCCAGAAGCTCTACGAGCTGAAGGCAGCCATCCAAAATGCGCTGGTCAATCGCATCGTGCAGGACTTTATGGATGTGAGCACACCCCTAAAACAGTTCACCGAGGCCGTGATGCTGCCCGAGGGTACACCAGGTCGTGAGCAGAACTTCAATCAGAAATCGAATAACCTTCAAGCGTTCAGTGATCGTGCCTCAAAGACATCGCGTATGGTCGCCGCGGGTGGTGCGTGTGGCAATAAGAAAATTGCCGAAATTCTGCTCTCCTCCGCCGCCCAAGTGGACTCACTCACACCTCAACTGATCAACGCGGGTCGCATACGCATGAATTACCCTGGCAGCAAGGCAGCCGATGAGCATTTGCAGAATTTGAAGCAACAGTATGCGGATACGGTGCTGCGCATGCGTACACTGTGTGACCAGGCCACCGATCCAGCTGATTTCATCAAGACATCCGAGGAGCATATGCAGGTCTATGCCAAACTCTGTGAGGATGCCATCCACGCACGTCAACCCCAAAAGATGGTGGACAATACCTCAAACATTGCACGACTCATTAATCGTGTGCTGCTGGTGGCCAAGCAGGAGGCTGATAACTCCGAGGATCCCATCTTTACCGAGCGTCTGAATGCAGCTGCCAATAATCTGGAGCGTTCACTGCCTGCCATGGTTGGCGATGCTAAGCTGGTGGCCACCAACATTGCTGATCCCGCTGCCGCTGCTGCCTGGAAGAAGTCATTCCAGCGTCTGCTTGGCGATGTGCGTGAGGTGCGTGATGCCATCGCACCGCCACAGCCCCCACCATTGCCCACTTCCTTGCCTCCACCAATTCCGGAGCTCAGCGCCTTGCATCTCTCCAATCTGAATGGTGGGTTTGTGCGTCTTTCAATAGCCTACTGGTTGTTAATGCGTTTTTCTTTTGTCTCGCAGCTGAGCGCGCTCCGCCACGTCCTCCACTGCCGCGCGAGGGTCTGGCTCCAGTGCGTCCACCGCCGCCAGAGACAGACGATGAGGATGAGGGCGTCTTCCGCACCATGCCGCATGCCAATCAGCCTATTCTGGTGAGTAGCAGCCATTCTTCTTACTTTTCCTTCCTTTTCCTTAACCTTTTAACCTCTAGCGTATAACTCACCTTCTTAAAGGTTAAAGGTCCTTACTTTACCTTTCTTTTACTAATCTTCTCGCTCTTCTTTATGTATAATCCTTATGTTCCTGTTCTCATGCTCCTTTCCCTGCTTAGTCCCCCTTTTCCTTATCCTTAAATCTTCTTTTCCTTTTGACCTTTACCTTCAACTTATACTTTCTGTCCTTACATCTTGGGGAGGAGGAACTCAAGGGTTTGGTAAGAGGATAAATAGGAAAAGGTTGGATTTCACATTTATCGTCCTACCTAACCGTACCTCTCTACATTCACTACTTATTCATACCTTAGTTCTTCCAGCTTCGCCCTTCTTAATCCATCTTCGCTCCCCCCGAATCCCTTTCAACCTTCTCCATTCCTATTTGCTTTTATTTTAATGTTGTTTACTCCTTACAGATAGCGGCACGTGGTCTGCACCAGGAAGTGCGTCAATGGTCATCGAAGGACAACGAGATCATTGCGGCCGCCAAGCGTATGGCCATACTGATGGCTCGTCTCAGTGAGCTGGTGCTCTCCGACTCACGTGGCAGCAAACGCGAATTGATTGCGACGGCCAAGAAGATTGCCGAGGCCTCGGAGGATGTGACGCGTTTGGCCAAGGAGTTGGCACGTCAGTGCACAGATCGACGCATTAGAACGAATCTGTTGCAGGTCTGCGAACGTATTCCCACCATCGGTACACAGCTGAAGATTCTGTCGACGGTGAAGGCCACGATGTTGGGCGCGCAAGGCTCCGATGAGGATCGTGAGGCTACCGAAATGTTGGTTGGAAATGCCCAAAATCTGATGCAGAGTGTAAGTAGAAGGAATTAGAATGAAGTAGTCCTAAATGTGTAACTCCTCTCTCTCCTCTTTTTGAACCTTCTGCAGGTGAAGGAAACGGTTCGCGCTGCGGAGGGTGCCAGCATCAAGATTCGCTCGGATCAGACCAGCAATCGACTGCAATGGGTGCGTCGCCAGCCCTGGTATCAGTACTAATGAACGGGAAACAGCCACGCCTATTTCCTGCTACCACTTCCCCTAGCCACGCCCCTTTCCCCCACATGTTTTGTGCCTTTTGTGTAACATAAACTAAAAACTAATCTTAAAAATGAAAAGAAATGAAAAGAAATTTTTAAAATTTTCACTGCTCAGCCAGTTTTCCAACATCAGTTTTCCATCGCTCTGTTCTGAAAACTCAAAACTCTGATTCTCGAAGTTCTGTACACAGATCACCCCATATATATATAGTTATATATATTTATATTTTGATTACTTTGAAGAGCATTCAAAGAAAACTGTTCCCATTTTATTCTATTTGTTTTTCCTTTTTTATTTAAACTATTTATATTTATAAAGTTAATGTTTAAGCGTGCAATAAATAAATGTACATACATATAAACACACACACACCCCCACACACACACACTACACACAGTCAGAGACAGGTGCAATGTATATACTATAAAGCAATTGAGAAACTTGAGAAATTTTGAGAAGAGAGCAAAGTTTTTGAGAGAACTGAGTTAAGTAAACTCAACAGAAGAACTCTTCGTACTGCCCTCGAAGAAGAAGAAGAAGCATTTACAGAGCTTTTCAAACCCACCCAAGAAAAATCTTAGAAATCAAATTAAACCCCAAAAAAGTTTGTAACTTTATGTTTTATTCAGTTTTCACTAACTTACAAGAAATATGTATATGAATATATTTATGAATATGAATATTCGAGTGCCTTATTCACATTGTACTTGCGTATAGTTTATAAAACTAGAAGTAGTCGCCTCTCCGCGCTTCCCTTTAACAAACTAAGCCTAAAATGATCAACGCGTTGTGTGTCATGTTCAAAAAAGATTTTAAAAAACAAATAAAAAAAATATATATACAAACAAATAACTAAAATAAATAAACTATCGAGTGTTGACTATTTAATGTGGCTGTGAAGTTTATGAACTTGGTTTGAAGTTACTTTTGTTATGTGTTAAATTCCCTTTGTGGTGTTAGTACTGCATTTCCCTGAAAAAACGGAGTATTATTTGATATTTATGCTTTGATATACTGGCTAGAATCTGACGTGATCACGTAGCGATCGTAGAAGGCAATCCTTCGAGTCCTTGATGCCCTTAGCCTTATTTGAAATATTTAATACCTTAAAAACATTTGTTGATAACTATTGTATCAAATCACCTTTAACATATAATTAAATATATATTTTATGAAGCCTATATATATTTAATTATTAGATTTTTAGCCTATTCCGTAAATGCTTTTGATTAATCTGGCTATTAAGACCGTTTTATTGGCAGAACTAACTGCAAATTTATATGCAAAAGAAAGCAGAAAAAAGTGTTGCATACTTTTAGGCGGCCGCATAAAGCTAACAGCGGGAAAGCGCAGGCAGTGACGCTGACAGCGACGCCTACGCTAACTGCACTGACAGGTCATAAAATTTCCATGGAAAACCGCTGAACAAATTTTTGGTAGAGTTGAGAGAGCGCGAGAAAAGAACAAGAAAAACAACAAGAAAAATAAAAAAAAAAATGTAGAAACATATAAAAAAATCAACTAATTATAGCCGATTTTGGTATGCACATGTAGCGCTTGCCACGCCCCTAGCCCCCTTCCCCCATGTGCTGGCCACTGAGAAACTTTAATGAGCTGAGCAGCTGGGGAGCTGAGGAGCTTCAATCGACCGATTTCTATAGGAATTTTCAGTTGTGATTCGATAATCGAACAGAACAGAGTGTGGGAAAGAGAAAGAGAGAGCTAAAGAGAGAGAAAGAGAGAGAGAGAAGTAGAGATTACTTAATTGTAATGTCGCATTTGAAGGAACTTGTGGAGGATGTGCCGCAAATGGCCATAAGTGCCTCCACCCAAGAGCTGGCCACTCTACTCGATCAACACTTGGGCGCACTGCGTCCAACGGAGCCCTCGTGGCGTGTGGCCGACTCCCCGCTGTCGGGGCGTGGCATTTTCGCCATACGCCCCATTGCCAAGGGCGAGACATTGTTTCGGGAGCACACACTGCTGGTGGGTCCAACGGCGCATCGTGGAAGGAATTTGCGCACCTGTGTCCAGTGCTATCGTTTGCCAGCGGGCAGTGTAGACGATGCCAGCGCCTTGTGTACAGCCCACTGTGGTCTGCCTGTGTGTGCGGACTGTGTGACGTCATCGCGTCATGCACTCGAGTGTCAGTTGTTCCGGAAGTGGGCACCCAAGGACACGAATCGCATTGATCCCCGTGCGTTGCGCATTTTGAGTGTTGTGCGTTGTTTTTTCCTCAACGAGGAGCAGAGGAAACTGCTCTATGCCCTCCAAGCGAACGCGGATCGGTATTACATGAAGGAAGTGGAGCGGGCGAGGGAATGTTTTGAGCACTTCCCTAGGGATCCGGAAATGTTGGAGTATTTCTATCGCACCATTTGTGCCTTCAATACGAACGCGTTTGAGAGTCGCTGCCAGGTCGAGGGACGTGAGATAGTCACACGTGCCCTGTTCCCACTGGCGGGTATGCTCAATCATCAGTGCACACCCAATGCGGGGCATCACTTTGAGGATGGGGAGACGATTGTGGTCACAGCCACGGAGAATATCGAGGCGGGCGCTGAGATCACCATGTCCTACACCAAGTTGCTCTGGTCCACACTCGCCAGGAAGGTCTTTCTGGGCATGACGAAGCACTTTATGTGCCAGTGCTCGAGGTGCCAGGATCCCACGGTGAGTTGGCGCTACACTGAGCGAAAAAGGTGTGTGTTCTGAAGTCTAGCGAAAGTAGTTATCAAAATTTTGATCAAGAACTGTCCTGCAAATGTCTGGCTGTGACAACTTTAATTTATTAAATATTTTAACCATCGTATGGTTATAATTCCCAACTGGTTTGAGTAGCCGTACTCTTGGGTCTTGCCTTTATTTTAGTTGATCTTGGATTTTAAAAAATATTTTTAATCTTAATTTTCCTTAAAAATTTCTTGACTTTGGCACATAACTTTTTTTGCTCAGTGTGTGTATCTGCTGTACAGCTTTTCTTGTAGTTTTGCTCAGTAGTATTTAGTAGTTTTGTAGTATTATTTAAATTGTAGAACAAAGTTGTGCGCGTTTCACTCACGTTCACTCATGTTCATTCATGTTTAAAATCGCACAAAGTTTTTAATATTAGTTGTAAATTTTTAATTTAAGTAGTTGACTAGGAATGATTGTTTAAATGCAGTTATTTTTCTCAGTGTACATAGAAAACACTGAGCAAATCATAAACTTAAATTAATTTAAACTTTTGAAGGAAACTGTAGGATAACAAATACTTAAATCAAATGTTTCCAGCTGGCTTTTAAAAATAATTTAAGTCCACAAAGCTATCAAAATAATCAGTAGTGTGCTTAAATTAATCATTCTTTTTTTAGCACAAGTTTTTTCGGTGTGTTTTTGAAGTACTACTCGGGTATAAATTAGATAAAAAAAAAAATCTATCAGATCTATTAAATTTCCAAAATCGTTCCATAAAATTCTAATTAAAAATAAAATCATATTTTCATGATGCACTGAGCCACTTTGAGCGGTTTCATACATAAGAAGATACAGAAAAATCCGAAAAAATGTAATAAAAATGTGAGTCAAGAGGAAAAAAGGCTATAATTGTATAGCCCCTTCTACCCCCTTCCGACAGTACGTCGTGCCGTTTGCCGCTCTTGCAACGTGTCGCAATCAGCGTGTGGCACGATCAAAATAGATTCCACGCTACATGAATCTATATCTGTGTTTGTATCTGCATCAGTATCTGTATCTGTATCTGTATCTAAATATGTGGCAATGTAGGGCACTAGATACACTCGAGACTCGAATCAATGAATCGTTGCAACACTTAGCGAATTACTCAACAGTGGTTCATTCACCTGCCCATTCATTCATTCATTCAATTTCTTCGAAATGAAACGTAATTAGGGGAAATTTATTGTGGCGCAGCCAACTTAACTGGGTAATCATCTTTCCTATAGTCTGGCAACTTTGTGCAGTTCCATTGAATTATGTTTTGTTTGTTTTTTTTCTGGCAGCACAGTGATATCGATTAATCGTTTTGTCTACGATTTATGTCAATTGAGGTAAGTTTGAAGGTTAAGAGACTGAAATGAAATTGATTATGATTTGAAATTTTGAAGGCTTCTGAATGATTTGAAACGAATACTTTGATTGCAATTTTTTTTCGAGTGAATACCAGTTTACAGAACAACCGAATTCACTTAATACATTTATTTTTAAAAGTCCTTTATACATACTTAGATTTACATATTTTTTAAGGTTTATAGAATTTGTACAGAAGTTGTGCCTAAACTGTCCATCTCAGCTACTATAAGTGCTAGAGACTGCATTTTTTGATGTCAGAATGTTTGTGCTGATTGTTTGAATTTGTTGAAAATTATGCATGCCACTCCCATATGCACTCAAATAGCCAATATTCTAATAATTATAGGGTATAAAAAATGTGTTCACGTGCTAAATAGCTTTTGTGAGCAGGAATTTACGGGGAAAAACGACTTTTAATTTTTAGTAATTTTTTTTCTTCAGTTTTATAAGATTTTTCAATGTTATAAATATTCAAAAATTTTTAAAAATAATTTGTTTCCCAATATAGTAATCAAGAAATGTAAAATTTTTATGTAGAAAATTAAGAAAACAACTTTGTAGTCTAAAAACTTAATGCTTTTAAAAAAAGGATTAAAAAAAGTGTCAACATTATCGAAGCGAATTTTTTTTAAATTTAAAAACTATTTTTTTTTTTAAATGTGGTTGAAGCTTTTAAAAATAAAGTATTAAAAATATTTTAATATTAGAAAAAAAAATTCGTTTCGATATTGTTATTTTAAAACTTTATTTTTTAAAGCTTCAACTATTAAAAAATATAGTTTTAGAATTTCAATTATTTTGACAGTATGTTTTGGAAAAATGTCAATAATTTTTCTAATATTTTTTATTAAAAATTAAATGTTTTTTTAAATTTTATGAAAACTGTAAGTTCCGGGGTATTGCACAGTTACGCGTGCTCTGTCGTAGCCCTAAGCAGCTGAGTGGTAGCTCGATTACCAACAGCTTTAATTATAGAGCAGGCGTTGCCACCTGTTCCGAATATCTCACTTCGAATACTCCTAACTAAGAGTGATTAATAAAAGTATTAATTTCCAGTCAGCGGCAATTACTCAGTTTAATCACACTCCCATTGATGACAGCGTATTCAGAGCGTACAATGGACCCACACAAAAGATAGCAACGCATGAATGAGACACTAAGTGAGTGAATGAGTGAGTGATTGAATGAATGACTGATTGAATGAATGAGTGAGTGGTTGACTGAGTGGCTGCTCTGAATGGCAACTTGTTGCTTTTCTTTTAAATGGCTTTTATCTCGATGCTCGTCGTCTCTAATCCACACACTTATGCCTCTTACCCCTGCCACACCCACTTTTCCACCGCCCCCCCCCCACGCCCCGTTGTCAACGCTCCTGTCATAATGAATATTCCTATGGGCCTGGGCAAACTGCCAGTTAGCGCTAATGGAGGCCCAAACTAGTTCAAGTACAAAAACAAACACGCACACACATGCACAGACACGCACACACACGCACGAACAAGCATAAGGCACGCCAGGGGGCGCTCTATCACATTTTGGGATAGCTACGAAGCACAAATACCAAAAACAAAACAAATTTTCAACTAATGTCCAATTCTATGAAAATTGTTTTTTTTTTTTTTTTTTTTTTAATTTTATTTTTTCTCTACTCGTTTTCTTATTTATCTAGTCGTTTTTGTTGTGGTGTGTGTTCATCAATTTTCTATTTTAAATTCACATTTTGTGTGAGAAGACTAAAAATATTTCTTTGTTTTGTTTTCGTTTTGGAAAACGTTTCGAAAACATTTTTGTCAATCGAATTTTGAGTTTTCTTTGGTAGGGAAAATTTGTGTGGAAAGTGAGAAGTGAAGGGCGTGCAGTGAGGGGGGTGTGTATTGGGGTTGAGGGGTTGAATTGGGTTATGGGTTAAGTCATAAAAGAAATATTCAACTGATTTACGTGTTGGCGCTGTCAGCAGATACCCTGTAAAAACTGTCGTAGGCTCGAGAAGGTCGCTTGGCATGCAGGAGCGGTTGGGTTTGTGATTTAAAAGACTTCTCGTAAATTCTTAGCTTTACAGGGTATGTGAGTCGTCGTGTATGTCGAGCATGGCCATTTTTAAGCCTGTCTGGCATAAATCAGGTGTGCAATTTGTAGGGTATCTGTTGAGTATATAAAATTTGTAGCAATCAACTGTTAAGGGGTATGTTCTAGTTGCGCATACTGCCAAGTACAGGGTATCAGCTATATTTAGCATATAAAATAAGTTAAAAATATTTCTTAATTACTTTTAAAAGGTGACATTTGAATAAAAAGGTTTAAATGGTTTAAAAAAATGTCTAGGGTATTCATTAGTCGATCAGTTTGCGAACTACAACTGTTTTACAGGGTATCTGTTGAAGCACGAAACGAAGTAACTTAGATTTACGCACGCATTCGCAGGGTAACTGCTGTTCGATCATTTTAACTCCAAGGGTTGCGCAGCACGTTGCGTATACGCAATGGGAACGTGCGTGTCATGTGGCAACATGGTGACAATGTGTGGCAGTCACCTGTGCGACCAGGTCACGTGTCTGCGTTGCTGTGGCTATAATCAGTTGTTGTTTTTGTTGTTGTTGTTGTTGTTGGGATGATGATGACATTGGCATTGTCAGTCACGCAATCAGAATTTTTTTGCTTTTTTGGGGGCATGCCCCTAATTTATGAAGCGTCAACACGCACTCAGCAGCTGAGCCAACTCCTGCCCGCTCCCAACACGCCCAATAGCCCTATTGCAGTTTCGGCTCTCTCTATCTCCCTCTCTCTCCTTGGCCCCCTCTCGCTCTCTCTCGCAGGGAAGCCTCTAAAGCGCCGATGTTGCCACGTGTCGTGTCGATTCTAGTCCATAGCTCTTGTTATATACATGTATTGATAGGCGTCTCATAACCGCAGCGTGGCGCAGCGTACAGTGGCGTCGCCCCCTTCCCCTAAGGGGGCTGAACAGAGGCGTGGCACGCCCCGAAAAGGGGGCGAAATGTCGACAAATTGAAATGACAAATCGAAGTGACAGGCTAAAGCAAAAGACACAAGATCTGCGACTGGTTAAGGGATGGAGGGGGGTTTGATTGGTTGTGGGGGTGTGGCGGATGTGGTTAGGCGGTTGGACGGGTTGGAGGAGTGTGCGGGGGTGTTTGCTGTTGCCATTTTGTAGCCAACAATCCAATTGAATGCAACACAAAATTGAATAAGAGTCAAAAGCAAAACCGAAAGCGGCTTACGCATCTGTCTGTGTGTGTGTAAGTGTGTGTGTGTGCGACAGTGTGTGTGTGTTAGTATGACAGTGTGTGTTTTGTGTCTCGCGCCTTGGAAAATCATATTTTCTTCTGCCTGTTTGCTGCCTCTAATTTGTGTTTTTATACCCTGCATCCATTGACACAACGGAGTGTTATGGGTTGGTGCAGTTGTTTGCAACAGTCAGCAGCAAAAGTGACAAACTTTTATTTAAATGAAAAAAATAATAACAAGCTATAAAATATAACAAGTAAAAAACTTTTTTTTAAATTTTTAATAATTTATGTATGGAATTTTTTTAAAGGATTCCTTTAAAAAAAATATATAAGAAAATATATTTATTATAATAATCCTGGCATTTCTACTTTATATTTCATTTTTAAAATTAAGTAAAAACAATTTAAATACAGTTTTCTGGGATAATTTATCACTTAAGAGCAATCCCTGAAACTGAGCTTAGTTCTTGACTTTGGAAATTTGTATAAAGAAGTTGTTATTTTTAAAAAAATTAGGTTTTATTTAATAACTTTAACTGAAATTTAAGTCTTTAAGTATTTTTTCAGACCTAGTTTAATGCCAGATATTTTTATTCTATTTAACAAATATTTTTACTTTGATAAACTTTTTGGAATTAAAGTTTTAAATATATATTTTAAATTGATTTTTTTTGTATATGTGCAGGGTATAGTGCAGTCGAGCATTCGCTTGTTTCTTAAAGATAACGAGCTTTAAATTATATATTTTTTTCTGAAATTAAATCGTTATTATGGGTATTTCAGTGCATGTTAAAGTCTCTGTTTAAAAAAAACTAAAAACAAAGCTAAGATTTTTTTCTTCAGCGAAGTTCAAGCACTAGTGTGCGCAGGATATATTTAAGTCGAGCACAACAGGCACGCGCGTGCTCGCTTGTTTCTAGTTGCGCGCTGCGTTTAATGCTCGCTGAGGGCGTCGCTGCCCAGCACAGACGCCGGCGTCGCTGCTAACGTGTCTGTTGACGACGGTGACGGTGACGGTGACGCCGACGTTGACGTTGACGGCGACGCAGAACGTTTGAGGTCTCGTCTCGTGGTTTTTGTCGCCAGCGCCAGCGTCGCGTTCATCACTCGTAAACTTGCCGCGCGTCGCGTCGCGTCGCGTCGCTTCTCTGCTGCTGCTTCCTTTTCTTCTACTTTCTGTTGTTGTTTTTGTTGTTGTGTGAGTTCTGTGGCCGATCCTGGCGTAAGAAACAGTGAAAGAGAGAGAGAGAGAGAGAGTAAGCAAAAGCTTCAAAGATTAACTGCTGTAACGGCTGTGAAGAGAGCAAGTGTGAGAGTGAACAAGCAAAAGCTTTAAAGAGAGCGAGTTACAGTTTTAAAGTGAGAGAGCGGGAGTTGAAGAGCAGCTGTTGCTGTGAGTGAGAGCACGGCCCAAAATGGCCGCCCTAATACCGTCCCAGCGCAGCAGCACACCCGAGGAGCTGGCCCGCCTTATCGACGTGCATCTGGCTGAGCTGCGCGAGGACTCGCCCAATTGGAAACTGGATGTCTCTGTGGTTGCGGGACGCGGTGTTTTTGCCACACGTGACATAGCCGCCGGGGAGCTAATCTTTCGCGAGCACGCGCTAGTCGTGGGTCCCACCGCTCGCAAAGGCTCGCAGCTGAACACGTGCGTCTGCTGTCATCGACTGCTGGCCACCAAACGGTTTCTCTGCCCACATGGTTGCACGCTGCCGGTGTGCGGGAGCTGCGCGGACTCCGAGACGCATCGCAATGAGTGCGAACACTTTCGACGCTGGATACCCAAGCTGGGGGACGAAGAGGAGGAGGAAGGCAAAGGAGAGAAGGGCGAGAAGGGGCTGAAAGGAGAACTGGTAGAGAAGTGCAAGACCGAGGAGAGCAACATGGATGCAGTGAATCCCCTCTCGTTGCGCATACTCACAGCCGTGCGCGTTTTCTACCTCAGTCAGGAGCAACGTGATCTCGTGGACGCCATGCAGGCGAATTCGGAGCGCGGTTATCGCCAGGAGATCATCAAGGCGGCTCAATGTTTTCGCAATTTTCCCACCACCGACAAAGCCTTCATGGATCAGCTGTTCCGCATTGTGGGCGTACTCAATACGAACGCCTTCGAAGCACCCTGTCGCGTCGATCAGCACGAGACGCTGCTCCGTGGACTGTTCCCACTCACTGCGATCATGAATCACGAGTGCACTCCGAATGCCAGTCACTACTTTGAGAACGGTCGCCTGGCGGTGGTGCGTGCAGCCAGATTTATACCCAAGGGCGGTGAGGTGACCACCACATACACCAAAATCCTTTGGAGCAATCTCACACGCGGCATTTTCCTCAAGATGACCAAATACTTTATCTGCGACTGTGACAGGTGCAACGACAACACTGTGAGTAATCAGTAGGCAGAAGGGTGAATTTTGTAGTTTTGCGTTTCCCTTTTTTAAGCTTCGTTATCCTCTCTGAAATGTGCTAAAAAATTAGGAACTTTTCTTAAGTTTACTGCAAAAAAGATCAGAAATTTTTCCGTTTAATTCCAATCGTAAAATTTCATAGAAGATAGAAAAATTTTGTGAATTTTCCAATTAACTTGTGGCAATTTAAGTTCTGAAAAAAATTGTGAGAGAATTTTTAATTAAAGATTCTGAAACTAATATCATTTCCAGATGAAAAGGTTTACTAATTAAAAAAAAAAAAATTGAAAATTAAAAAAAATGAAAACAAATTTTTAATTTTTAAAGCCAAAGTTTTGCGAATGAAAGAATATTTTGTATAATAATTTTTAAAAAATTATCTGATCTTTTCGATTATTGACATCATTTATAGAGAATTGATTAAACTGCCTATAAAGTCAGAGAATCTTAAAAAAAGTCGAAGCATTCTTTGAGAAAAACATGCTGGGGAAAGTTTGAATTTAAGATATTAAAACTCATTTTATTTCAAGATAAAAAGGTTTAATAATTAAAAAATATATTGAAATTATTAAAATAATGCAAACAAATATAAAATTTTCAAAGTCAAAGCTTTAACAAAGAGAGCAAATTTTGTATAGTAATATTTTAAATATTATGTGAACTTTTTAATCTTTGACAACATTTTTTTTAGAGCATTGATTAAACTGCTTATAAAGTCAGAGAATCTTAAAAAAAGTCGAAGCATTATTTAAGAAAATGCACATAAAAAATATATAGCTTTAAGATTCTTAAAAGATGTAGAATAATGAAAGCGATTAATTGAAAATGAACAAAAATTTATCAGGACCTATCGAGGGGAAAGTGTAATCTTTAAGGTTTTAGGGCTTACAGATGAACTCAAAAAATTTAAGTATTAAAATTTTATTATCAATTCTTAATGCTTGACAAACTACAAGTTTTTCAATGTCAGTGACTTTTCAAAAATCAAAAATAATTCTCATAAAATAGAAAATTTGATATGTCTAATTCAACTTTATAAAATGGGACTAAAGATTTAATTTCCTACAAATTCTTTAAACTTTATTAAGAGCAAAGAAAGTGTTATTTGATCCACTACCCAACAACTTTTAGATCAATTTCAAAATGCTTTTAGAAACACTTGTGCAAATACAGTTTCTAAACGGAACTGTTATAATTGGATTCCATTCAAGATCTCGCATATATAGCCCTTGCCACAAGATCAGACATGAAGCAATTATTGGAATTTCTGAAATGTTTTCTAAATTGTTTTTGTCACGCGAGAAAAAACCAAAAAAAACAAAAAATACCAAAAAATTGTGTCTTTGAATATATTCGAAAGAGTCGGCAGCTGTCAGTATACAGTGTGTTAGTGTGTGTGTGTGTGTGTATATGCAGCTGTATCGGTAGCTGTATCTGTATCTCAGTATCTGTAGCTGTAGGTGTACCGCTATCTTCATCTGTATTTGTAGTTGTATCTCAATCTTTAGCTATATGCCTATCTACATCTGAAGCATATGTATCTATGCTTCATCCCGCTAATAAGTGTATGTGCTGTAGTGTGTGTGTGTGTGTGTGCGTGTATCTATATATCTGTTGGATTAGACGAATAATGGCATTTGGCAGAGACATGACAAAAATGCGCTTAATTAGATTAGTTGCATGATTTTTGCATGAACTTGCTCTGATGATGCAGAACTGAATACCCCACAAAATAATGTACAACACAGGCAACCCCCCCAGCACAGCCCTCCACCCATACCAGAGGGGGTTGTCCGAGTTTTGTGGGGCGCGGGATGATGAGCGTGAGCTCATTAGTGCAACATGACCAGACCGAGACCGAGACTGAGCACAGTACACGTAGTCGTAGCCGTACCCACACCCGCCACCAGCTCCCCGTCCTCAAAGCCGTACCCACTGCCATACCCACACCTCTAGCTACTACAGAGAGTCAAGGCAGCTGCTATAGTTCCTTGGGTGTCGGGGTTATGCCTGTGATAAGCAGGGAGTGGGTGGTAGGTGTCATTTTCCTATGTTTTTACCACGCAACGCCGCAATGTCACACACAATGTCCCTAGTTCCCAGTCGCACTTGATAGTTGTGTGTTAGTTTTACCCCTAGCACATGACCTTACCCTCTGCCTCACTATCGCCCGCCGCCCACACCCCTCGGGGGCACTCTGGGGCTATGCAAATGACGCCGGCGAAACACAATAGCTTATATATAAATATGTCAAGTCTGTGAACGACTGATTAATACCCTCATTTTGGGCTATACCCAACAAAATACCCTTCAAACGTTTTGAAACGAAGAGATACCTTAAGCTATAGGGTATCTTTGGTGCTTATACATTTACCAATCCGCATGAAATTAACTTGACAACAAGACAGCACCCCAATCTACTGTTGTGTAAGAAATCAATGCTCTAGCTTTAAAAATGCTAGAATTATACACATTTTAAAAATTGAAAAAAAAAAAAAAATAAAATAAAATATTTTAAAATCGAAATCAGTGTAAATTTAATAAGTAAAAAATGCAGTAAATGTTTAAATAAATTTTCCTGCTTCCTGTCACAGCCTGCCAGCACATAGTCGGGCATACCCCGTGTGTGACTTGGCAGTGTATACAGGGTATACACATGTGTGTGTTCTACTCTGATTACCTTTGAGTTAATGTTGAATTAATAATCGCTTATCGATTTAAATGTTTTTAACAAAGGTTTTCTTTAACTTGTAGTAATTATTTTCCAGTGCTGTGTGTGTGTGGGTGTGCACGACATGCAGCTACCCTGTAGTTACTTTAGGGCTCTCTTTGGCAAATAATTTTCATTATACCCTTGCAGAGAGTATATTGTTTTATATTGTCTTAATTTTACTTTCGTTGCATAGTTTTGGGCGGTGTGCTAGACTTGAAAATACTCTGTATATTTCTTTATATTTTACAAGTATTGTTTTAGGCATGCTTACCATTTGTAGACCCAGTACTCTAAAAAAGAGTGGAGTGGTCTATTATTTCCAGCTTTGGCTTATTTTCAGGCCTTACGGTTCTGCCCTGCATGGTCACCCTGTTTAGGGTACAGCACTTTAGCAATATCAATTAATATTTTGTTTCTTTTCTCCCTCTTTTAGGAGAACGGCACCTACTTGTCGGCACTGTTCTGCCGCGAACAGGGCTGCAAAGGCCTCGTAATCCCCGTCCAGACGAAGACCCTGCAACCCGATTGGCGCTGCCTCAGCTGCGAGAATGTCTTTCCCCACTCGAAGATGGCACGGTATCAGGACTTTGCACTCAACACGATCAACAATCGGATCAATTCGTGTGGCGTTCGTGACATGATCCATTTCATCAACGAATTCTGTCCGAGATTCTGTCCTGCCTCCAACTACGTGCTCATTGAGGCCAAACTGAATGTGATCTGGCGCATGACCCGAGTGGGCGCTGAGGAATACTCTGCGGAGGAATTGGCCCACAAGGATCGATATCGGGAGGAAATTCTGGCAATACTCCATAAACTTGGAGCGGGCGAGTGTACGCTCAAGAAGCTCATTACGGAGGAGATACAGTGAGCGCGAGCAGTTGACGCACCCCGTCCATAACCCGGCCAGCTGTGTGTGTGAGAGTGTGTGTACTTGTGTCTGTGTGTGTGTTTGTGTGTCTGGCGGGTGCTTTCGTTGTAGCTAGTAAAAGTTTCTTTTTTTTGGCCCAATTTTCCCCCCACTTTTTATGTAATCTTATTAGAAATATCTTAATAAAAATGGAGCTATGAAAAAATGAATTTCCTGATTTTAGTTGAACTTTCTATACCGGTTACTCGTAGAGTAAAAGGGTATACTGTTATCGTTGGACTGTATGTAACAGGGAGAAGAAGGCATGGCCGACACCATTAAGTATATATATTCTTGATCAACATCAATAGCCGAGTCAATATAGCCCTGTCCGTTTGTCCATCCTGTCAACAAAAGGATCTCAGAGACTATAAGAGCTAGAAAGATGAAAGAGGTCGCAAATTGTAGTTAATATAGGTACGCAGTACAAGCTTGCTTTTGTTTTTTGACACGCCCACTTTAAGGCGTTATATTTTCAACAACAGGTAAATGTAGCTGAACTACAAATTGCATATTTTAGTACAGAAAACTTGTTTGTTATCTATGATATCTAAACAAAATGTACAGTGATAGTACATGTCTACGAAGTACACGTATTGATCATGTTTGATCCAAATCTGGCAACTGTATCGTATAGCTTCCGTAGGGACGATTGGTCAAAAAATAACTGAATTATTATGAAAAAGTTTTGAGTTGAAAAAGCTTTAATTGTCAAACTTACACAGAATACATTTTTCAATAATTTAAACAGATTAACCAAGTTTGATTCAAATCGGACAGATATAATATATCGTATAGCTTCCATGGGGTCGATCGGTCAAAAATAAGCTCCAAATATGAATTAATAGGAATAACTTATGTGTTGACTAAGCTAATTTAATCAAAATCACACAGAATTCATTTGCCAATAATATAAGCATACTAACCAAGTTTCATCTAAATCGGACTACTATATCCTATAGCTCACATAGGAACAATCGGTTGAAAATATGCTCTGAACATGAATTTGTATAAAAATGTTCTGTGTTAACTAAGATAAGATATCTTCACCTAAACGGTTGCACTAATATAATCATCATACCCTATATTGAAACTGGGTAACGGGTATTCTAAAGCCACTAGGCGACTATAGCATTCATTGTTGTTTTTTAAGGTTTTGAAGGAAATATTTTAAAATTTTTGTTTGCGGACGCGCTTTTTTCAGATGCAATTTTTAGTAAGAGAAACTCCTGGCTTGAAGATTCAAAGCTTGAAATTTGTTTTACTAAACGTTGTAAGGACTTAAAACTGGCATAAAAAAACTCTTCACTTTCTACTTTCATCACTGACTTATCAGCGTGCAGGCCAAACTAAGAGATCCACGAACTTGTCATCAATGTTGCCCTAAGATTCTGAGACTAAAAAATCTTCCAAACCGCTCGCTGAAGGTCAAGCTAAATTCGCAGCTTTAAGAGCTTCTCTGCGCTCGACCAAATGTAAGTCAATGGATCGATTTGTAATGGCAAATTCAAGGACGAATCGGTAAACACATAATAAGTTCAAAAACCTCAATGACGTCCGTTATTTCCACTATGTAAATGGGGTAATCGGGGACTTTCCACCGATTTCGAATGAATAAACATGTAAACGACACTGAACTTGAAAAAGTTGTCAGTTTTATTAAGTAGAAATTGTTGATTTTGTTGTTGTTTTTGTTGTTTCTTCTTGTTTTTTGTTTCATCATTTTATTTCATTTATAACAAATACAGTAAAAATTAAACTAAAAACAAACAGAAAAAAAAGAAATACAAAGACTTTGTGTGTATATAGAACTATATGTCTACTCGATCTGTATATAAGGCCATTAAGCGTTATAAAGTCTGAGCTAGGTGTAAATAAAATTTTTGAAAAATTCGGAAAATATTTAAGAAAATTTAAAAATTTTTAAGCACAAATTGTGCGTGATTTTTTGTTGCTCTTTTTGCTCTTTGTTTTGTTCCTGTTCCGTTGTCACTTGTTGCCCATTTCCCGCTCTTTCTTGCTTTCTTTTTTTGTTTATAAATAATTTATGATTAGAGCTATTAAAATACATATGTCACTCTGCCTACTTACACACATTTATCGCTATTTATCTATAGTATTTTTTTTTGTTTACAAAAATTTCCCTTAAAAAAAAAGAGCGCAGAAATCAAGCGAAAAAAAAATGAAATTAGAAATTAATTAATATTAATATTAATTGTAAATATATGTATATATATAAGTGTATATAACAACAAAAAAAAGTCAATAATTGGAGTTGAGCATTATGTGCGCTCCCCACATCCTGTAACCCCCTAGAGTCCTTCCTCTCGCGATGTCTCCTCAACCTTTGTGTCTCCGCTTCTAACTGAGCGCAAACTGCTCCGCGTTGAGCTTCAGTTCCGCCTTCCTCGCCTGATACCGCTGCAGTGGCGGTATGAAGAACATCACCACTCCACTGAGTGCTATCATCAGACCGGCCATCATGAAGGCGGGCGTATACGAGTTCGTCATGTCATACATTTTACCTATTTAAAATGAAATAAATATTAAACATTTTAAAATTTAATTTTATTTAATTTTTGTATTTCTGCTTACCGCCAATGGGCGTGCCAATGAAGCTGGCAATACCCTGGAAAAGCAGCAGCAAGCCAAACGCATTGGTCAGCTTGTCCAGGCCGAGCAGATCGACGAGTATCACCGATGTGAGGCCCACGTAGGCGCCTATTGTGAAGCCAAACACCACACAGTAGGCCATCAGTGAGTTGTAGTCAATGCACAGTGGAACCATCGCGGTGGCTAAAAGAAAAAAAAATGTATTAAAAAATATATTTAAAAAAATTTAATATAAACAAAATATAATAAATAATTTGTTTAAAAATATAATAAAAAAAAAAAAAAAAAACAATTTATTAAACAATTTATTAAAAAATATATTAAAAAAAATGTGTACTGGAGGCAAGAGCTCTTTGAACTAGAGATGGGATCGGGAATAAAATTGCCGAAATAAAATTTGCTTTTCCCATCCCGATTGTTCCGAACATTTTTCAGTTTATCGTGCGGGTCCTGACATTTCCCGAAATATTCAGTAGTGATTTTTTAAATTAACTCATTCTTTATATTAACATTTTTGATTAAAACAATATTTTTTCAAAACTGTTTCCAATTAGGCGAGTTCCTCACGCACGAAGAATTACTTTGATAAGCAGTGGAAATTGTATCGGGTCCCATTTAGTTTTTGGGTCCCAACTATTTTTTTTTTGACCTTCGGGAATTCCGGGATCGTTCACTTATCCGATCGTCCCGGTTTTTTTTTTTTTAACATTCCTATTCCGCCCGATCCCGATAAATATTGCAGGTTCCGCGGAACATTTTAAGCTTTTTAAAATCATTAACATTTGATCTGCATAAATAAATATATAGTATAGTATAGTATAGTATAGTATATATAGTTAATATACTTTCAGGAAGCTTCAACTAGAATTTCAGACGTTGTTTTTCATCATCTTTTTATTTGCTGTGTATTAAAAATTCCTTTGCGATAAGTTTAATTGATTCGATTTGCAAATTTGAGCCGGAAGTAAGAATTAGCACACAACATTTGCAAATCGGTCACAAAGTAAATCACGCATTAGCTGCTGACTACAGCAACGCTCGCAAAAATAGTGCCACATTTAATTTAAAGTGCAGTCAATTGAGTGCTCTAATGATTTTTCAAAACTAATTAAATATTTTACTATTTAAATATTTTTAAAATGTAGCACAACCCAAAACTTAAATATTTCTTAGCTATTGATCTTCACACTCACCGACACCGCAGGCTGTGAGGCAGAGGTTGTAGACGAGCAAGCGATTCACCCACGGCTTGTCCGACACATAGCCCAGAATGATGCGACCCACTGTGTTGGCCACGCCAATGGAGGCGATCAGCAGACTGCCGTAGGTTTTGCTAATACCCAGTGTCTCCGCCAGTGGGGTGATATAGATGTACGGCAGATTGAAACCGATGCTCGTGCAGAAATTCGAGATGGAGAAGATGACAAAGATCGGATCCTTCAGTAGCGAGAAATTCATCATTTCGGCGAATGTGTCGCGCGTCTCTGTGGAGCAGCTGATGCAGCCCAAGCATTTGGTCATCTCCTGTGAATTCGACAAAAAGAACTAGTTCAAAATTTGATATTCTTATAGTTTTTCTGGTTTTTTAAAAGAAGGGTCTTCCGCGTCTCGATTTGTTTCGTTCATTTGAACTAGTTGAATAAATTAGTTTATGAACTGGTTCGTTTTCAGTCTTAGTAAAGTAATATCCTATTTCAAAGAGATGTTTTTATGAATCAATTTGGAATACAGTTTTGTGGAACTGAACGAATTAGTTTCATCGAAATAAAGTCTTAAGCTGTCTGAAAGTGAACTAGTTCCTTTTTATGCACACAGTTCAATGACACTTAATAAACTGAGCCTTTGTAGTCGTACGAAAATACCTCCAGTTCAATGTGAACTAGTTCATTTTACACTGAACTTGTTAAAAAGAACATTTTTGATCACAGTTTCAACGAACTGATTGAACTGGTTCACTAGATTAAATTAATGCATTCTATATGAGTGTGAACCGAATGAAGTGGTTCATTAGTCGAAATTAGTTTACTCTATGAGGGTGAACTAGTCACATAACACTAAACGTGCGAAACAGCTCAATGGAACCGAATGAACTTGTTCGTTTGAACTTTTTCACTTTTCTCGTACCTTCCTACAGTTATTTAAGAAATTGCTGTACATTTTAATATATTTTACTGGAACTCAATGTGAACTAGTTCACTTTACCCAAAGACTGAACACATTACCTAGCTAGCATTGCACTTGGATTTAATGCGAACCACTGTGCCGCGATCAACCTGAACTGGAACTGAACTAATTTAAGCAAAAGTATAAAAAATAAATCACACACAATTAATTAAAAAGTAGTTCTTCATTCAAGGCTACGGCGTGAACTAGTGAAATGAGCGGGGGTTGTAGTGTAGGGGGAAATTAGAACTACGAATGAAAACACACAACAGGAATTGGGTAAAAAGGGTTAAAGGTTAGACCAGATAGGTATTACCTCTCGATTAGCATATGTATCGGACATGTAAGTAGCTTAGTCTAGTTTATTGACCGATGATCTAGTGAATAATGAATAAATTGGTCGGATTTGGTTTTGGATTTGGAGTCGGATTGCGCAACCGCATGGCAATACCTCCGAAGCACCAAATGTCACTGGCAGTTAGTCTGTCTGTATGCCCAAGTCGAGTAGCACGCTCTATACGTAGAGCTCCGATTTTCTGGAATTTCTTCAATTTTTTCGCATTTGCTTTTGCTTCATAAAAATTTGTTTTTTTTTTTTTTTTTTTTTTTTTGGTTTTTTGGTTTTATTAAAAATGTTAAAATTGGATGAGTTCTATGAAAACAGCGAGATCTTCATCACCGGCGGATCGGGTGTGGTCGGCAAGGGTCTCATTGAGAAACTCCTGCGTTCCTGTAATGTCAAATGTATCTACGTATTGCTGCGATCCAAAAAGAACCTCAGTGCCGAGCAGCGTTTGGATAAATTGCGGCAGGCAAAAATCTTTCAAGTTTTACGCATTCAAAAGCCCGATGAGGTTAACAAATTAATTGCAATACCCGGAGATGTGGCACTGCCACATCTCGGCATAGAGCCCCATCATCAGCGGCAACTAAAGAACGTTTCGATTGTGTTCCACTGTGCGGCCACCGTGCGTTTCGATGAGCCGCTTCGTGTGGCACTACAGCTCAATGTTGGTGGTACGCTGGAGGCTCTTAAGTTTGCCGAGCAACTGCATCAACTGCGTGTCTTTGTCCATGTTTCCACCTTCTTCAGTCAACCCTACTTGACGCGAGTGGAGCCGAAGGTAAGTCGAAAAAGGGTCTTTTCACTAGAAACATTCCTTCAATGTTTTCATCAAGTCTATGACCCCGTACTCTAAAAACGAGTAGAGGGGTCTGTTAAGTTTGTCAGAAGCGAAATGTGCGTAAGAGGTAGAAGAAAGCTTTTGCGACCTTTAAAGTATAGATATTCTTGATCAGCATCGACAGCCGAGTCGATGAAGCAATGTCCGCCTGTCTGTCCGTCTGTTTGTCCGTCTTTCAGATAAATACTTGGATTTTTTAAGCTACAAGAGCTAGAGCCACCAAATTTGGAATGTAAGGCCGTCTATATGTCAGGCAGTTTACGTTTATTTCAAATTTTTGCCAGGCGCCCTACCGAACCTGCAAATTGTAAAAAAGCTATTTTCATTACACTACAACTAAACTAACAGAGCTATCGTGACTACAGTACATGTATGGTACCATTATAACTTTCCACTCCCGATTTGATCCGGATCGGACAACTATAGCCCATAGCTCTGATAGGGCAAATCGGTCGAAAATTAGGGAAAACTAATTAAATCGCACTAAAAGGAGTACGGTCGTTTACAGTCGGCTCGCTCAATTATAGCCTTTCTTACTTGTTTCATATAATAAGTGTTCTCTAGTGCTTCATCATTCAGCAAATAGGAAGAGTTCCTTAAGGTGTACTAAATTCAAATGGTATGGCTTTAAAATCAAACCGTACTTAGTAATCAAAGGGTTCTCAGTGTTATACCAGGTCCGTTGTTTGAAGACCGGTTATAAGCTACTTTATCGGTAATCGCATCATGTTACTTTACGAAAACATTGAAAATCAAATCTTTTAATCAACTCCTATACAATTCGATTTGCCTATTTCTTATTGCAGTACTACTCCTCACCTATGGATTGGCGTCTTTGTCTGCGTCTGTTGAACGAGATCAAAGACGATGATGTGCTCGATTCTCTTACCTCCAAGTGAGTCAAAAAGCGGTTGGGAATTTTATTAACTTACTATTACTAAGGCTTAGCAATCTTTCGGCACTAGCGTGGACTGCCGTACACATTGAGCACAGAACAGTCTAGTCTGTGTTTAGTATGCAAAAACTTTGTTGTTTTGCTCAAAATTTCTTAAGCAAACCCACAAACTGCATAAATTTGCTGTAAATTGGACTAAGTACGGCAGTTTATAGTTAAGCAAACGTGGAATTCTTTCGATTTCGTAGTAGATAAGTGCAAGGGTCCATTAAGTTTGTCAACAGAAACTTCTAAGTAATTTGAGGGGTCGAAAATGTCGAAACTATTAAAAGTTCTACTGGAAATACTCATACGAAGTGAGCGTAGCCAATCGGTTAACCGTTAAGACTATTTGAACAGACAGAAACGTTCTTCTGTACAAGCAAATAAGATTGTTTGCTGAAAGTTTTTTCGAGAGCAAAACGATTTGACAAGCAAATATTGAAATCAATATTTGCTTACAAAGTACTAATCTAAGTAAATACTAAGTACTACAAATAATTAATGCATGATGATGTTGTAGCAAATATTTGCTCAGATGAACCAGCGAATATTCGCTCCGAAATCCGACAGTTTATTAGCAGTTAGTTAGTTAGCAAATATAAAACAAGTGTTATTTTTAAAGTTATAAAAACCAAATTATATGTAGCATATATTTGCTCAGAATAGTCAGCAAATATTTGCTCAGATGAGCTAGCAAATATTTTCACCGAAATCCGACAGTTTAAAACATGTGTTATTTTTAAAGTTATAAAGATAGAATCAAATGTAGCAAATATTTGCTCAGAATTGTCAGCAAATATTTGCTCAGATGAGCTAGAAAATATTTTCAGCGAAATCCGACAGTTTAAAACATGTGTTTTTTTTATAGTTATAAAGATAGAAATAAATGTAGCAAATATTTTCCCAGAATAGTGAGCAAATATTTGCTCAAATGAGTTAGCAAATATTTTCACCGAAATCCGACATGTGTAATTTTTAAAGTTATAAAAATAAAATGGTATGTAGCAAATATTTGCTCAGAATAGTTAGCAAATATTTGCTCAATTTATTGGTAAGATAACTAGACGATGAGGAAAGTTAATTTAAGGCACATAATTGCTGTGAGTAGTGTTTGCTCTTGAAGAAGTACAGGGTCTTTAGCAGTCTACTTCTTGCTAACTAACAATTATTTGCGCAGATTGACCGTGGGCTTCCCCAACACGTACACCTTCACCAAGAACATAGCCGAGTCCCTGATCAACGATTACCACACGCGTCTGCCCGTCATAGTCTACCGACCTTCGATAGGTAAGTGGGATCGAAGGATTGTTCCCTGCTTGAGGTTGATCTCTTGATCGGTTTCTTTAGTGTTATTCTCTGTGCGAGAACCACTGCCAGGGTTTGCACCCTCTCTGATGGGTGCCATGGGTCTGTTCTCGCTGGTGGGTTCCGGTTTGCTCAAGACCGTCTACATAGGACGAGAAGTCCATCTGGACATAACGCCACAAGATATGGGCATCAAGGGATTATGCTATTATGCCTGTGCTGGCTATGAGGCCTATCGAAAGGGGTAAGTTATGGTCCGACTGATCAAACCGATCTACTAACGTTCGATTGTAGTACTCCTAAGGAACTGCCGGTTTATCAGACATCCTCCAAATCGCATATACCTCACACCTTCATACAAATGGCGGAACGCATGGATGAGTTGAATCTTTGGTATAATGGGGCATTCCTGAAGAATCTACTCGCACCCGGCTGTCATTATACCGATAATCGTTTCATTTACAAGTTTCTCGTGTTCACCAAGCAAATTGTGCCCGCTCTGATTGTTGATTTCCTCTTGGTGCTCTTCGGTCGTCAACCGATTCTCATGAGCATTCAGAGGAGATGCTATCACACCCTCGAGGTGATGCAGCCCTTCATGTTCAACAACTATGACAGTCCCGGCGCCACAGACATCGATCAAATCATTGAGGAGAACAGAAAGTAAGTGATCGGTTGGTATTCTAATCCCTTTTCTAATCCCTCGTAATTTCAGCACGGAGTTCGATCTTTGGGATGAGTATGAATACGCTCATTCCCAGTTCCGTTTGATCACTGCCTGTAAGAACATGATTCTTAGCATTCGACACGATCTGCTCAATGAGGATCCCAGCACGCTGTCCAGGGCTCAGTTTATTATGCGCATGTGAGTACTTTACTTAGTTCTCTTTTGGGGTGCGGTTAGTTCCCCCGAAGGTCCTAACTTTTATCCTACACTAGCTTATGAAATTCTCTTCCGTTTACTCCTGAATTATTAACTCTCCTCTTTTGTACTCTTTTTTTAAATGTCTGCTAATATTCTCAACTAATTTTCCATTGTTTCTGATACTCTTGGGTTATATTCCGGATTATCCTTCCATGCATTCATCCCTTACCTTTCTTTTACTTCGGGATTTTCTCCTTGACTTCCTCCTCATTAACCTACTTATAAAATTCTATCCTAACAATATTCAAATCTCTTCATTAACCTCCATCTATTTTCTACCACTCACTCCACTTTAGCTTAAAAACTTCTAATAAAATCCCAACCTTTGTATCTTTCTTTTCAAATATAATTCCTTATGGAATGGATTGTTTTCTTCTTCAGATTTTTTTCGTAGTTCATTTGCATCTTAAAGCCCTTCATTGTAAAAATTCATCTCACGTATCTTTACATTCTATCTGAAAGTTCCCTAAAAAACTTCTACGATTCCCAATTTCTATACAGTTAACTCTTTTCGTATTTCCTTTTATAATTTTCTAGCTAAAATATAATATAAATTATTCTCTATTTTTTTCTACTTATATAAACTTATCTCCTCTCCAATCTCACCTCTCTCTTCCTCTATTCTATCTTAAAGTTCCTTGCCTCCAAGAACTCTTAAGAGCCTTCTTCGATTCCCAATTTTAATATAGCTTAATCTCGCTAAAATATAACATATTTTTTTCTCAACTTATTCTACTTATATAAACTTATCTCCACTCCCCTCTCTCTTTCTCTTCTCCCCATAGCAAACAGGCAATAAGCGTTGCACTACGACTCTTTCTACTGTACAAGCTGCTGAGCTGGCTCTGGCACCGCTTCTTGGTCTAGTCGGATATCCAACTGGATAGATATTCTAAATCGGAATATTTCGGCTTCGGATTATCGGAGAAACGGTTTTTTTTGCTAATTCCTAAGTAGCTCTTACAAAGAATCCAATAAAACTATTGTATACTAAAACTTTTGTTGAAATAAGTTTGAATTTACACCTAGACGGAACTTACCTGACTTTGAGCTAGCGGATTACTCTGCCGGAGAGAGCCGTACCGCTTGATAGCACCGGAACCGGAGCGTGAGCGAGAGAGATCATTGCGCGAACTAGCATACTCGGGTATATTGTGCAGCGAACCCTGTAATGGAAGTAATCGATGTGAAAGGGAACCCAATATGAAGAATTCTTCTAACCTGGTAGAGCGCATCTGGACGGTACATAGTACCGCTGGCACTGTGCTCCCGATGCGAGTCTCGCAGCGGCATCAATTGAGGTTGGCTGGCAAAGGTCCGAGCGATGTCATCGTTGCTATTGCTCTTCACCACAGTCAAGACGGCATTTCCCACCTGTCCATTGATCTGGCCATTTGAGTTGTTGTTCTGTGCAAAAGTTAATGGAAAATTATGTTAGTAAGAAAGTAGGAAACAAGTGTAACCTATTTTTGAGCGATTAGACCTATGGGTGTTGTCCTATGATATAGTTGTCCGATGTGGACCAGACTTGATACGAATGGTAACAAAGGTACCATACACATAATGCATAACTTTAGTCATGGTAGCTTCAGTAGTTTCTGAGTGGAGTTGAGAAGAATTTCTTTGCCTTATAGGGTTGTACTTTACCCTAGACCTAGCTTAAAGAAATCCTATGCATCTTTTGATTACGCAGTCTAAAGTAAAGCATAATACTCCCCCTGATCCCTCCACATCTCACTCTACACTTACCAATCCCGGCTTGAGGTTATGTCCCACGCTATTGGAGCGACAGAGTCCATTGCCCCCAGCACCGCCCACTGCCGGCACATCGAGTCGCTGCGGCAGTTGCAGATACTGATCCGTTGCTGGCTTTGTTTTGAGCGGCGCCAGTTCAGCGGGTGTAACATTTTGATCCTTAATCGAAGCGTTCTTGCTCTGCTGATTTTTACAGGCCTTGGGTTTCGGTGCCTCCAGAGGTCTGAACATGGCACCAAATATGATGCAATTGAGCATGAGACCACCAATGATCAGCATCGCACCACGCCAGCCATAATTGCTCATCAGCATTTCCGTGAGAGGAGCAAAGACAAAGGTACCAAAACCGGAACCACAAACTGCAATTCCCGTTGCCAGCGACCGTTTCGCCTCAAAATACTGGGTAACACTGACAATGGCCGGTAAATAGATGAGACCAAAGCCCAAACCGGTACCAAAACCGATCGTAAGAATCAATGTGCCCACATTTTGGGCAAACATGCTGCCAATTATGCAACTGGCGGCCAAAAGTGCTCCCGCAATGGTCACCGTACGGCAACCGTAGCGGTTGACAAAGGACGAACTAATTGGACCTGGAAGAGCATTCAAAAGTTGTATAAGTAAATAAAAAAAGTGGAATTAATTTTAGACTCACCCGATGAGAAGGTAACGCCCACCAATATGGAAGCTATCGCAGAGGTATAGGCGTTGCTTTGGTTAAAGTATTTGAGAAACTCATTGTGGAAGAGGCCAAAGGAATATGTCATGCCATCAGCTAAAAATTGGCGGAAAAATTGAATTAGTATCAGAACAACAATTTAGTAGTAATTTTAAGCCCAAAAAGTCAGTAGAAGGATCATTGGGGTCAGTTAAAATCTTGACAACAATTGGTTTCATATGGGAATATATGTGAATCTCAAGTTATTTTTACCATGAAGCTAAGTCTCTTATGTTCGTCTTCAGTCTTTCAGAATAAGACAATTACCTCGAATTTATATTCATATACATATATGTATATACCCGAGTCACAAAATAAAATAACTAATCTAATACCTAATAAAGCCATCATTAATTAAGTCTATTAATTTTATGTTGCCAATAAGCTTAAGAACAACTAAGAATAGCTATCTTTGAAACAAGTCATCTGAAACAAAGTTGAGAAATAACTGCCTTCAGTTAAACTATTTTAGATAAAAAACCTAGCTGTCATCTTAAAATCATTTGATCAACTAATGTTTAAAGTTGCTTTAAAGTTATGGCTAATGGTTAAAGTTACACCAATGCAAACTTGTTCCGATATAATATAAATCTATTTGTTTTTTAACATCTTTTTAGACCCCGTACCCCAAAAAAACTGTACAACAATAGCCTATAGCTCCCATAAGACAAATCAGGCGAAAACCAAGGAAAATGCGCACTAGAAGATGTACGGGGTCTTTTACAGTCGGCTCGCTCGACTGTAGCCTTTCTTACTTTTACTTTAAAAATAAAGCTAATTTAAATAATAACTAATAATATTTAATTGTTTAACAAAACTACACATGTGTTGCCATTTAATCATTAATCAAAACGGCATGGCAACGCCACTATATACAGCTGCCGCCAACTTAACAAGGCGAGTTTAACCGCAAAACGCCTAAATGCAGGTCACGTCTTTTTACCAAAATTTTTTAATAAATTTAGCAGCAAAATTAGGTTAACAAATCAGTTTAGTTGGCCATTAAAAAGCATGTGCTTTTTAAGTTAAAATGTTATTTTTGGATTATCAACTCGAACACTGAAATGGTCGAAGTTCTTGTGTGATTGCCATGTGCAATTAGCCCAAGTGATAAGATTACAAATGCCGACCACTTGTCCAATTAAACAATTAATAATCACGTATTAGCTCATTTCATTTGTCGCATGGCCCAAACCTCTCGTGGCCTACAGCAAAGTCTTCCTCGAATGGCCGTAAATCAACTGTTAACTAACTTTTTATGACTTGTGACTGGAACAATCAGAACGATATGATTTTTCACTGTCACCTGGTAGAGGTGGGCACTACGGGCAGTGGGTGAGGCAGGCGCAGGGGTCTAACCACCATAACCCGGTCAAGGTGTTGGATTTTATTAATTTATGAATGCAGCAGTTGCCAGGCAGCTAAGAAAATTAAGCAATTTCTTCTTCTTGTCTGACCATCAGGCACTACTTGAGATTAGTGAAACCAAATCAAAATTCACTCACAGTGGTTGCCAGCCCAATGATAAAATCCTCAAAATTCTACACTGATTACTAGGCATTAATAGTAATCGCTATTTGAATTGCGATTAGTTATAATAAACACAACACATTATCAATTAGCTAAAAATGTAATTTTTTTTTAAGTATTTGTCGCCAATCATATCAGTTTGGTTCTATATATTCTATAGATTCTATTAAATAGATTACATTCGATTATACTTCACATTATTATTAGATTAGGGAATTAGTTATAGTCGTGTATAGAACTGAATGTGGTGACATAATGCGCTCAAGGTAAGCGTTGATTGTGCCCAGTTTCAATTTGGTTTACTTAGAAGTCGATTTAAGATTTTTTTTATTTTATTAATATGTGAAAAATATTTAAATTTAGTTTTAAAAATTTTTTTTTAACGACAAAAGGCTTTTTGGACCAGTTTTAAAGTAGTTTAAATGAATTATTGATTATTGTCAACTGATCTAAGAGTGATTTAAAAATCACCAGTTGTTTTAATGAAAGAGAAATTTTGGTTAATAGAAAATTAATTGTTTTAAAATTTATTTTTATCATAAATAAGTATTTTTGTATGATAAAAATTAAGTTAAATCAAAGTAAATTAAAAAGTAAATAAAAAGGGACAGCAATAAAAAAAAGAAAATAAAATAAAGAAATAGTTAGAAATAGATTAAAATAAATAAACTAAAAAATATATTGAAACACAAAAAAAAAATATTTAAATATTAAATTAAGTATTAAAAAAAGTATATTACTATTTTATTTCATTTTTTTTTTAAATGAAAGTCTATTAATATTTAATGAAAGTATATTAATGTTTCATTTAATATTTAAATATTTTTTTATTTTAATTTTTTTTTGTATCTATTCATTTTTAATATACTTTCATTAATATATCATTTAATATTTAAATATTTTTTTAATACATTTTTTTTTTCTGTATAATAGATACACTTTCCATATTTCTTTTATTTAAATTATTTTTATCCATTTCTAACTATTTATTTTATTTATTACACTTCTTTAATTTTATTTCTTTCCCTTTTGACTACTTATAACAATTACTCCGACTTCTCATTATATAGTAAATCTCAACAGAATCAAAGGAATTGTGCCAAGTTTTACTGACCCAATAATACTTGTGTTATTGCTCTGTCAATCTAGCTGAGATATGGAATACGGAACACAACAGCACTATCTAAGTGGGCAGCAACTGTACAAATACTCTATGTTTACCATATATACAAAAACATATATATGTATATTGATCAGTATAACTGATTAGATATCTGAGTTTACTTGTCGTCTGATTTCGTAGTCTGGATTTCCAGGCTTATCGCTGATCCACAGTTTTGAATTTATTTAATTTTTGTGAAATATTTCATGTTGCGTATTTGTGCTATTTGCCCCACTGTGCAATGAATGGTTAATTGCTGAAACTTACTGACAACGTGAATCATGAAGGAGCCAAAGACGACCATCCAGCCCCAACCGCCATCGGGGGGCGTGGGCATCGCCTCCAATTCCATTTCCATTTCGCAGTTGGCATTTCCGTACTGTTGTTGCTGCTGCTGCTGCTGTTGTTGTTGGGATTTTCTTCTGGCTGGCGGACCGTGCACCATTTTGTTGCTTCTGTGGAATGTGCTGCGACTTGCTTCCTTTCACTTCTCTTCCCTTTTCTCTCTCTCTCTCTTGCTCCCTCTTGCTCTTTGTCTCTTTTCTCTTTGTTCTCCTCGCGGTCTACGCTTCTCTTTGGAAGTTTCCTTACTGCGCTGCTATTTGGACTGCAGCAACTGTTGCAACATGTTGCACGTAGGCCGTCTGATGGTGGCAAGTACTGAAATGGAATTTAAAAGCAATTAGCAAAAATGTCAGTCAATTTATGAGCTGTCAGGCAGCAATATAACAATTGAATAAGCTTTAGAAAAACTATATACTAAGATTTATTAATAATAATCATAATAATAATTATAATGATAATAATAATAATAATAATAATAATAATAATAATAATAATAGTAATAATAATAATAATAATAATAATAATAATAATAATAATAATAATAATAATAATAATAATAGTAATAATAATGATAATAACAATAATAAAAATAATAATAATAATAATAATAATAATAATAAAAAAAATAAAGAAAAACAATGAAACCTACCTACTCAATGAAATCAATACCTACAAAGTGAATGCCCCTAAGAACAACAAGACAACCTATTGACAGTATCTGATTACTGCTAACACCCCAAATGACAAATAAGACCCACAATTTAATGAAAAGAAAACTTGACGCTCATCAAATGTCGAATTGAGTCAACTTATGGAATGCAAATTATTTTTGGCCACAACTCAAGTAATAACAAAATATATGGTCACCTTAAACCAACTGAGAATAAGAGAAATGGGAATGAAACTGAGAAACTAAGACTGGGAATGAGATGGGGAATTGACGTGGACTTGGACTTGGGCCATTGCAATTCGCTGATGTGTGTTGAAACCGAATCGAAGCGGTTATCAGGTTGCGGCGCCACCTTCTGAACCCCCCGTCAATCACAACAACACTGGGGGGCAATAGACGTAACGCTGTCAATCTCCAAAGACAAAAACAACAACAACAACAGGGAGAATTTTGTGGAACTGTAATGAGACTTTCATAGTCGTAAGAAGAATTTTGTGTTGTATTTCTTCTTATCAGCGACTTTATGAACTGCGCGGGCGCAGACGCTTCGAGGGGAGGAGCATGAGGAGGGCGTGTCGCATGATCCTACAACGCCCGATCAGTAAAAAAAAACTAGTAAAAAAAATGAATAATAAAAGTACTAATGTACAGAGTGAAAACAATTTTATTATTTTTAATGAAACTCATTTACATATACAAAATTTATATATAGCTATTCTTGGGATTATCAGCCCATCTTCTGCTTTATAGACCCCCAGCGTTAGTATTCCGGCAATAAAATATATACTAAGTCTCGGACTGCGTCTTAACATACGAACATACGGGTTCAAAGACATACAAAACATTCTATACGCTTCCATAACAATTATAATAATAATAATAACCATAATCATAATAATAATAATACTAATATTAATGATGTTATGAATTTTGAATTTGAATTGTTGAGAAAAACAATCGTTAAACTGAGCTTGACGGAAGCTGCCTTGTGCGCATACCAAATTTGTCACATTTCATACATGAGCTGGGATCGTGCAAGCGCTGGGGACTGCCAACTTGTTGTTAAGCCTACATACTGTCCACTTGCTGTCAAGATTTTAGCGTTTTATCAGCTTTCTATAAGATTGATAAATTACAAAATGATTGTCTGATTTACTGCGAACTTAGCGTCTTATGTGGGGCTGCCCACTTTTCGTAATGCTGAGGAACTGCCCACTTGCTGTCACGCTGTCATCCAAATTTTTAATGGCTAATAAATTTTATAATTATTGTATGATTTACTATTAAATTTGTGGGGATGCCCACTTGCCGTGTAGCTGAAAGACTGCCCACTTGCTGTTAAATTTTTCAGCCCACTAGTGAAGCTGAAGGACTGCCCACTTGCTGTCCTACGAACATTCTTGAATCTGAAAATTATTGTGTTCACTTGTCATTAATGAGGCTGCCCACTTGTTAGTAATTTAATTAGGCTTACACAAAACGATGTGATTAATTTTGTTGAACTAGTAATCAATTATCTTTTGTGGGGCTGCCAACTACTGGCAACCAACAAAATTGCTTTTAGCTTAACAGCCAAATTGTGGTCTTATTTGAGTTTAATGCTGAACTGCCAACTTATTGTTAACTGTAGACATGGGCACTCTACTACCAACTAGTTGTCTATCACTAAACTGACAAAATGTTTTCTTTACATGCAAATGCACTTACAAAATGCTGACTTTTGTTCAGTCTTTGGTTGGGCTGCCAACTTATTTATGCTCATTTCAATGGACTGCACCAAAAAGGACTGCCAACTTACTAGAAAACTTAATTAAACAAGAAAAACGCACAAAAAATGTATATAGAGTTCAACTGCCATCCAAACAGTGTTTGTTACAGGGTATCTAGCGTTCGAGCGTACCCTAAAACATGGTAATTTCCACTGACGTCAGCTGGTTAAATGCGTTATGCAGACAAACAAAGTTTTTGCATGCTCATGCATGCATTACATGATTCACATACGAGACACACACACACACACACACACACATATAGGCAGATTTTTGCATGTATATGCATGTTCAATCTTGTTATTGTTGGTGCTGTCAAGTAAAAACAATGCGCACAAGTTGCAACAATGGCAAACGATGATAATAATGACACGATAATGCAATGCACAGCACAAAAATGGCAATGGCAAGAAGCAGAGGAAGCAGAAGATGGCAAAAGAGAGTGGGGAGGGGGAGGTAGGGAGAGGGAGAGCGAGCGAGACAGCCTCTGCAGCATAGCCACAATTAAAAGGGAAACTGGAAAATTGAAATGGGAACAAAAGTGCTGCATTCACCTCCCCCACCTCCTTACCCCTGTAATCAGCCCACCAACCCCACCCCTTCTGGGTACTATCAGCAGTCTATACAAGTATAGGCATGCATGTGCATGCATATGCATGTCTGAGACAATAGCAGTAAAATAACAAAGTTTAATGTGATTAGAATTGAGTTTTTGGGGCAAACGAGGGGCGTCTCAGACAACAACAACAACAAGTACAGGAAGTAGTGACTACAAGTGACTCACAAGTCGCAGTCACGAGTCACAACTCACGCTTTGTAGTGATTTCACACAGCGGCGCTTTGTGCAATTGAAGGCAATTAAAATTTCTCTTTTACAGAGAGCGACAGGTACCGTTACCGCCTCTCTCTCTCTTTCCCTCACTTTCCCTCTCTTCGTCTCTCTTTCCCTCTCCCACTCTCTGCTGCTCTCTCGCTCTTGCTGCTTGACAACAACAATTGCGTCGAGTGCTTTGAAAACGAAATCTCCACAAATTCTTGACCATGACTTTCAGTCTGTCAACATTATGATCACACTCACTCACACACACACACACTCACACGCACATCTACATAATTATAGCACACATATATATATATATATATATATATACATATACGTTCCGTACCTAAGTAGGTTGCTAGATAACTGAAGCATCGTGCTACTAATCTCTACAATAACAATAACCGAATATTGCGCATACGCAGCGTTTGACGACGATTTAATTGAATCAGATCTCGCCCACTCAATAAATTTGTAAAGCCTACTCAAATATACTATGTAAGTATAGATATATAGATTATATAGCACAGACTTTGAGGCCCACGCACACACATCAAATTTTGTGATCAAAAGTTCCGCATTATAACCTCAAAAAAGATAAAATTAATAGAATATTTGTAACGTCATGCTTTAATTGATTTTATTGCACGTGCCTCGCATTTAATTCCATTACGAAATCTGTCGGCTAGACAGCTTCAAAAAATGTCTTGGAACTAGTACCGAACTGAGATTAACTAGCTTAAACTCAAGTATATGTTTAAAAATATAAAAAAATTATTCACAGTAGGTAATAAATTTTAAATTTAGGAGTTTTTGTTTTCTAGTTCAAAATATTTAATCATTTTATTTTAAATTAGTTTTTCAAACTTATTACTTTTTTCATATTACAATTACTCAATTACTTAGCTAATTTTTTAAATATTTTATTTTGTTTTAATTTTAAGTAAATTGATTAATTCATAAATTTTGTGTAAAGTTTTTTTTTGAGTGTAACTGGATTTCTATAGGAATCTAAGCTTGAATAACACGACACTTTTAAGTTCTTAACATTTTTCAATTTATGCTTTTAAACCCATTTTTTTTTAAATTTTAAGAAATCGATTGAAACCCCGAACTTTAATAACGCTCACAATATTTTAAAGAAAATGTTTTTTAATAGAATTTATTTTTGAATGAAAGCTAATTCTTCATTATAGTTTTTTTTCGAAATTCTATTCTAAACTAAAACTTTACATAACAAAATAATTTTTTTATAGATAATGTCTTTTGACATTTAATTAAATAAATATTTACAAATAGGCACTTTTCAGATGTAATAACTAAAAGAGTATTAAAGGGTACAGAATAGTAGAGTACCCTTTAATATAGTAATATAGTAGAGTAATATAGTACCCTTTAATACTCTGTTATAAAATAAAAGGGTTGTGGGTTTATCTAAGCAAGAGTCGAGAGTCTGAACTCTAAAGTCAATGTCTGATATCAGCTGAAGCTTTCTCTTTGTCCCTCTCTCTGTCTCTCTCCCGCTCTCTCTCTCTCTTGTTCTTACTCTGTTTATATTTCGATAACTGCTTGGGTTTATCTAAGGGGCGTGCTTAGAAACGACGATGGATGATTCACAGTTGTGGAACAGGGTGGTAGGGGAAATATGATTTCGCCATACTGACCTATCCCTAGAAAAATAAAAGTCAGGAAAATAAAAAAAAGGCGAAAAAATATATAAAAAAATGTACAACTCAAAACTTTTTATAAGAAATGCAAGCTTAGACTATTTTTTGTATTTAAATCGGATTTTTTAAATTAAAAATTAATAACTAAACAAATCGCAATAACTTTTAAAATACTTTAAAGTTATTTCGGAATCATTAGGCACGAATTTTGGACATATAACTCTTAAATATGCAAATTATGATGAGAATAATTCAACACATTAGGCGATTAATAGATAATATCGTTGCACTAATTTCTGACTATATAAATTCTGATTAATTTTGTACTGTCTTGCAAACCGATCGATGCAAAAACTTTGAAACATTTGCCTCTGTTGATCGGTAAAATACTATATATACTATATAGTGAATCGGATTTGTCACGTTTCCTTAAATGCGTTCTACATTTCCTGACAGCAGCACAAAAAAAAACTTATGGCGAGGTTAACGAAATAAAAAACAAATTGGCAACGAGTCGAGAAAGGAAGAGGGAGAAAGGCAGAGGGAGAGAGAGAGGAGTGCAGTGCAGCTGGTGCAGGGGCGTCTGGGGGGGGGAGTGGCAGAGGCGCTGGCTGACTATTTGCCGTAGCTTTTTGGCGAATTTTTGCGTTGTTTAGATTCTGTTGTTGTTGCAAGTCATTGAACCCAAAAATAAAAATAAACAACAACCAAATAAAAAGCATATAAACAAAATGTCAAAGTCGTGAGTGGGAAACAAAGAGAGTAAGAGAGGGGGTGAAAGAGGGGGTGAGAGAGGGCTGGTAAGAGAGGTGAAAAGAGAGCTTGAAGTTAGAAGGAGAGAAGTGCATCAGGAGAGCAAGCTTTCGATCTCCCTCTCTCCACCTTTCTCTCAGTCTCTCTCTCTCTCTCTTCAACTGTTGGTGATAAAAATGCCTAGCTGGAAAATGCGTAAAAACGTTGGTAGGAAATGGCCGTAAATGCGTTTTCTTAGCTTTAATCAGCTAAACATTTCTTTGTCTTTGCTTAGCACTATCTCTCTTCCTCTCTCTCATTGCCCCTCTGCACCTCTCGCTATGCGATTTGCACTTTGTTCATTACAGATAGCATTAATTAGCATATTTATTAATTTACACGTCTGTCACAATAATGCATTCGAATTATACGCGGTCAGACAATTTAATTACTTTGGCCTTGACTTTGATTCAACGCTACACACACCTATATATAATTATATATATATATTCTTACCTATAGCCATCCTCAACTGACCTTGCTACCTGCTCTGCTCTGTCCTTTTGGACCAACCTACTGACCCACTGCCTTGCATGGCAAATTATTGTCAGATTCTTTATTTTATTTGAGGTTAAGCACGATTTTCTGTTTAAATTATGGTGTTTTTCTCGGACTTTCATTGAAAACACGCTCAAATTGTGTTTTGGTTTTATTTTGGATGGCAGATAAGGTTCTTTTTTTTCAAAATTTATTGTTATTACTGTGTTGTTTCATGAATTTTGATTCAAGTTTACTTTGGGCACACTTACTCATAACGCTTGACATGTGTTTTGGGGTTTTGTGTTTTATTTGGATCTAAGATAAGATATATTTGGAATAGTATATAAGTATTATATGCTCTTTATATCGTTTATATCGTTTTATATGCGAATTTTGCTTTGTTCTTGAGTGGACCAAGTTCATTGCCATCCCCTCATCACATCATATTTAGCGACACTTAGCGACTGAGTGTATATAAACTGCAGATTTTGGACTACAGTTTTTGGGTGTTGCCCACACTATTCCCAAGCGATAAGTTGGGTAGAGTATTTCCAATTTGTTTACCATACACACACACTCACATCACCTCCCTCCTCTTTTGCTCCATTTACTTGTTTTCAGTGATTTTTCTTGGGCGCCAAAAATTTAAAAATACTTTTCCATCTGCCCCCAAAATGTTCTAATTTTACTCCAAGCTGGAGAAATTTCTTACATAAAGTTGTAGCTGCATTTCTCAATTTTTTTAGTAGTTTATAAACTAATTATTTCTTACCCGTTTTAAGTGTTGGCTAAGTAAAGCGTTGAAACCGTTTTTGGGTACTTTTTAGTTAAGTGTTTTTATTGAGCACTTTTTATATAGTATTTTATATATATTTTTTAAATACACTTGGCACACGCTGCGCGCTTTCAAGACGCTGATTTCAAACTGAATTCGCGAACTCGGTTAAAAAAAAATATTGAAAAAATACCGTAAAAAATTTTTATTTTTTTTTATAAAATAAATAAATAAATATTTTTTGAATGCACTGGATTACTGAGCGTTGCTGGAGGGCGGGCGGGTGGCGATTAAACTTAAGCACGAAGGGCGGATTCTTCCAGAATTAAATTCTGGAGTGGACACAGCCGTTGCCGTTGTCAGTGTACGGTCGATTAAAATGAAAAGAATTATGAAAATGTTTAGCGCGCGGCACAAATCTACAAAACTCACTCGTGCTATCAACAAAGTGCTCTCTCTTCTGTCTCTCTCTCTCTCAGTCTCGGTGGCAGTAAGAGCGCCGCTCGCCGTTTCTTATCACTGCAAGCGTGAGTGAGAGCGGAGAGTGAGTGGTAGTGAGAGAGAGGACGAGGGCCAGGGTGAGAGCGACACAATCAGATTCGAATTAAAGACTCTTATCACAGCAATTTTCAAATTGTTGCTGCTTCGTAACATGATTTCTTATATTTGTTTCCCAACTTGCGGTAGCGTTACGGGTGCACTCTGCCGACTATCGCGTGGGGCATTTAAATAAACATGCAAATGGGTTCGAAATTTACTAAATTCCTTGATTTATTTTTAAAAAGTGCACCGCACGCTTTTCAATACCAACGAAAGCGACGAGCTTTAAGCTTTGGCGGCTAGAGCTTTAAGCTCATTTTTGAAAACTGTCACCGTTTGGTCATCGATTTATTATCGTCATCCGATTTATAGCGCATTTGTAGTCGTTGTGCTGGCATAAATTCGAAATTCGCTCGAAACTTTCAAACCTAACACATTTCGGAATAGCTTAAAAATGTATTTGCTGGAGAAGCACTGCGCACAGTGGGTCAAGTTGCATTGCCCACAAGCAGAAAACTTTTGAAAACTAACAAAAATTATAAAAGCTTTGTTTAAATTTAGTTTAAAATTCACTTTGATAATTTTTTCGTGCTCCTTAGTTTCGTTATTTTGTTAGCGGCGTACCACTGTGCATGCTTTTCACACTGTGCGCCTAATTAAATCAGTAAACGATATTAAAATTTGATTCCAACCAAAAATACTTTGTTGATAGCAGGTCGCATGCTCTGTTAAAAGGGGTGACAAGTGGACAGGGCGGGGCGTGGTGGGGTTCGGTGATAGGTTCAGGTTGAGTTAACGGTTTTTAGGGGGATCTTTAGGCTGTCACTTGGTAGTGCCATCGATTGTCTTATCGCCGACATCGCGATTGCCCACAATTTAATCAGTTGTCGAACATCGAATCAGACAGGGAGACAGAGAGCAAGAGAGAAAGAGAGAGAGATACAGTTGGAGAGAGACAGAGAGGGAGAGAGAGAGAGAGTGAGAGAGAGCGAGAGAGTGGGAGCGCGAGAGCGGTTTCGAAAGGGCAGCCAAGGCGCAAAGACCTCGGGCTTTTAGGTGCGCAACTCGTGATCGGCCCGAATAAACCCCGATCTTCAGCACCAATTTTTTCCCTACTCTGCACCTCTGCCCCTCTTCCTCCACGACCCCCCCGCCTCCCTCTGCGTACCACCAGCGTAGCGTCTGAGCTGTCGTCACACGATTTACGAGCCTGATAAGTGACCAAAGCTATGTGCACACAAAAATGCCGAGTACCCAGTGCTACCCACTGAGCACTACACGGCACAAAATAACAGTAACCGAGTCAGTGATAAGCGAATTTATTTTGTTTTGTCCTCACATCGATTTTAATAAACACAACGCGATGGCAAAAACAAAAGTGTAAAACTTCCATTACATCAGCAAAATCCATAAATACCCTAAAGCGAATTCAGTTGACAACCGAATTGTCCTAATTTTATGTGAAGTATGTGATGATTGATTGCGCCCTCAAATATACTCTCGAATTAGAGATATTCGCTAAAGGAAAGCAGCTAAAGGTTCCAGCAAAGCTGCAAACGTTTAAATTCTGTTATCGATATATTTATCGAAAGTTGGTCAGTGCTGAAATTGGCTCAGAATGCTGCATTACTTTCAAGTTCTTTCAATTTTAAAACGATTATTTTGAAAAATCGATATACTTATCGATAAATACTTTTTATGCCTGTAGTGCCCATTCTCTTAAAGTAAGTTTGCTTAACAGGCTACAAGATTAACAACTTTTTCGATTGAAAAATCGAAAAAAAATCGAATTAATCGATATACGTATTTATCAACTCTTCGATTAACACGCTTTAATATGCTTTAAAACTGCTCAAACAGTAAGCGTTGTCTTGTAGCTGATATACCCCTTACACATAAAGCATTCATCATACACTGCAGTTAACAGTTTACCGTCCTCAGAGTAATCGATAAGCCGTGCACTGATAAGGATTGCGAGATGCAAATGGAGCAGAAACAAAATCAATTACAAAATGCTCAGGAGCGGAATTTGCGTTGTGAGGGTGAGGGAACTTCGAGAGTAGCGTTGTAGTACGTAAATCGAAAAATTCTGTACCGCAGCTGTACAGAATTGGGAGCTGTACTTAGACATAATGGACAGCCAACTTAGAGATAACGGTACGATAAGTTTATGTCTGCTATCGATAGTTTAATTTACTTTTAGTGCTCACAAATTCAAAGTACTGTCACAACTTTTCAATCATTTAGTGAGGCCATACTGTAGTCGGCTTGAGAGCTACTCCAATTACTAGTTACAGTGAAAGCTCTACTCGCGGACAGCTCTCTCAGGCGGACAGCTTCTTTATCCACACGAATTTTATAGTTTTTAGCATGATTTTCATACAAAATTCGTTCTCTTAGGCGGACATCTCCAAATATACTGAAACCGCTGTCCGCCCAATGGAGCTTTCACTGAAATATGAAGTTTAGACTATTTAAAACTATCGACTATCTGTGTAATCGATAGTTTGACAGTTGTGTAATCGATAGTTTGACAGCTCCGTTACCAAAAGCCGCCTGTGCGTTAACTGTCACTGCACAATTTCTGCCTGTTCCTGTGCGTCACTTGAAGTTTTCACATTGCTGAGAATACAAAATTCACTATTTCCCAGTTGGTAAATTCATGTAAGTTCAGTAAACTTAAAAGGAAACACTTGAGATAGTAAAATGAGGATTATATCAAACACTTTCCCCCACAGTTCACTCACAAAACATACTTATACAAAGAAAATCCCACCGTTGAACACATGCACCTCAAGCAGTTCTAGGCGGGAATTATGGAAGACTTGCCGGTGGACAAGGCAGAAGAATCAGCAGAGAATCCACAGCGTATAAACTGGTGTTGTCTCATGGACAATTCGAGTACAGTACAGGGCTCTGCGGGCGATGGACCGATGCCGTATCAACCGACAAAACTCTTTGAGTGGTTGTCTGCTCTGAATCTGCCGCAAATAGAAGACGAGACGCCACCGAGCAGTTTCTATGAAGTGTTTGAAAGTGCTGAAATTGCATTTCATTGCTCGCAATGCGACAAGTTGTTGGTCAGCCCCAATGCGGAGACACTGCAGCGCACCATTGGCACACAGACCCAAATGCTGCAACTGATGCAGGCGCAAACTCAAACTCCAGATTCCACTGCAGATCCGTCTTCCCTACAAGTTGAAGTGTTCAAAGGTCCTACTCCGCCTGCGGCTCCACTGCGCCTTGAATATCCGCATGCGGAACTGCGAGTGAATCGCACTTTCCTGGAGGAATTGTGGCTATTGCGTCAGCAATCCATGTGGTCAATCATCAAAGCGGTGCTCGTTTGCATCTCCATGCTAAATGCCTGCTATTGGGTCTGTCGCAGCATTTGGCGTTTCTCCATTTTGCGTCGCATTTTATCGTTTGGTGCGGGCCCAGCACCACCGCCGCCACCACCACCACCGCCGCCTCCTGCAACGTTGACCAGCTTTTTGCCAAAGTTTCTATGGTCGCAGCTTTGTAGAGTCGCTCGGAAATTGCATCTTATTTGACACCGCAGCCGCTCCTGAACAAAAGCACACACACAAAACAAGCACAAACAAGCACAGACACGCACGCACATGCAGCAAGAACCGGAGAGCGACAGAGAGAGCAGAACTTGTCGATCGAAAATAGTTTGCGTCTATTTTTATAACTGAGTAAAACGCTATTTTAAGCCTCGCTCCCGATCGAGATTACTATATGAACACTACGGATTTCCTACTCCCAGTAACAGTCCCAGTCCTAGTCCCTCCCCCTTCACCTTTATCGCCTCTGTATTTTTTTTCAATTTGCCTATTCTCGTTTATGCTCACCTCCAGGGCAATGATAACAATAGGAAATACCTAGATCAATCACTGGACAAATGCTCCATGCATAAATTTTATTGTGTGCCCAAAAATAATTCCGAAACCGCCCCACCGCCATCAGAGTCTTTCTACGATGATCAGTAAATTTTGCAGTTTTCACTCGTCTCGGATTTACACATGTTGTATATAGTATAAAGTATTTAACTTGTAATATTACTGCGGGGTTTGCTCGACCCAAAGATTGAATTTTCTGTAAAAACGGATGGACTATACTGTAGAGTATGCCAGTCTGATCAGTGCAATCTTTTGAATCTAATAAAAAATGGATAACGAATGTTTTTACCAGTTACACAAATAATAAAACTTGATAAAAAAAAATGTATATAAATTTTTAATTTACTATAAAGTCCTGATAATTTTCAAATACAATGACAGCTCTACTCGCGGACAGCTCCGTCAGGCGGACAGCTTCCTTAGCCGTACGAATTTAATAGTTCAATAAAATAAAGAAAACTGTCAAGAATGATCGCTCAGGATGTGCTTATTATTGTGAAAGTAAATTAGTTAAAAATAATAAATATATTTTTCAAAATTTAAAACAAATTGTTTAGCTTTATAAATAAGTATTACAAACAAGAGTCTAAATGGAAAATATTTAAAATAAGCTACATGTTCATTGCAAGACTTTTTCAAATTAAACCACTAGCTTTATTCCATTACTTAGTAATATAAGGAAATTCGACTGTGAAAAATCTATAGAATTATTCATAAAACTAGAAATTACTCGACAAATTTTTGTAATGGACCGCAAAGAAAAATATTTGAAGAAACACTTTCAGTCTTTAAAACAGAGCTTTAAAGGCTTTTATATTTAAAACATCATTTGCTTTGAGAAAATTACACGAAACACATAAAAAACAATTTGAAATTGTTTACAAAGTTTACAAAGAAATTTCAATCGAATTCATAGGCAAAGTTCCAGTGCTGGTCAATAACCGACAGATTGGCTGTAGCCTCTAGCCTCTTAGTCTGATAAGCAACACCTTTTACACACACATACAACTACATTGTATACACGTATATATATATATGCATTTTATTGGTGCATTCACTTGCAGTCATGTCGATAAACGGACAAACCTGAGGTTGTCATATAGTCAAAACATGACAAGTGCAGTTCCAAGGTGAGTCCCACAATCGCCTTGCCTTGAGTCGTCTCTTCAGAGCATCAATGATTAGGTGTTAGTCGGGTTTTCTTATCGAACATATTTGTGACGACTTGAGTTGGCCTCAGTTGTTGAACGGGTTTAAATACCCTGCGAGGCGGGTGTAATAAGTTTGTAACAAACTGAATTTAAATTCTTAAATTTTAACCAAGTTCGTTCGGTTCTTTAAACGCTCAGATCTCGGAGTTGGTAAGAGAAAAATGCTTTAAATTTGGCAAGCAGACAGCCTTATAGTACAGGTAGCACTACTTTGTTCCCATTTGTATATGTCACGCCCCTTGCGCCCACTAAACGCACCGTAGCATAAGCAAGTGCATAACAGCCAGCTTTTGCTAGCCCTATTTCACACTTAAAACAGGGTATATGTGAGTTGTGTGCACCCGACTTGATTTCTTGTGCACTATTTCATGTTTTTTTTTAATTGGAGTATATAAATGATCGATTCGGATAAGATAAGCTTTGTCGCCTACGGTGTTTTATGGGTTCATCTCAAAAAAAAAAAACTAAACGACAACGATTAAAAGCACGTGCTCCAATAACAAATATTTGCACAATATTTTTTTAGTTATTGTTTTTGTTTGCTTGTCTGGGGTCTGAGGTTCACTTAATCTCTGCAACTACTTGATATACTGAGTATTAAACTATTTAAAAATAAATCAATTTCAAGGTTAAGGCACAAACACGAGACTTTCTTGTTTTTTTTATTTGTTTTCAAATTTTTAGGAATTTTTAAAGATTTAACTTTGATTGAAATTCCTTCATGATATTCTTCTGCCATTTAACCTAATTAATAGCACACTTTTATTTGTTTATACGCTAAAATAAATAAATGATAAATTGGTTAACATGTGAGCGATTGAATTTCCTATCATCAAATAGTATTATGTTGCATGCACTGCGAAATTTCGATTTTAATATTGATTTGATTACTGCAATCACTTTTTTTTGTTCCTTTTTGCAATTGTTCAGTTGTCAATCAACTGTCATTGTCATTTATTGTTATTGCCTTCAATGTGTGCAACGAGCATGAAATTTCATATATTCCCTACGTCCCTTAAGCATCCCCTCACCCTACCCACTCTCCGGACTAGACCTGATGACGTATGCGCCAAGAAGAAAGTCATGCAAATTAACTGACAAAACGTGATAGATTCAAACCAACTCACACAAACACATATACATATGCATGCACGTGTCTGTAGTTGTGCTCAAAAACAGACATTCAACAAACCAACCATAAATGGTTGGCAGCCATTTTACTTTGCATGCATCAATAGCAAAAGGAGGAGGAAGAAGAACAACAACAAAACCGGCACAAGCGAAACTTTGACATAGTGCAGCCTAAAAGCAGGCAACGTTTCTTACGAACTTCAAGAGTTTGTAAGCGTGCAAAAGCTAAATGCGCTGGCTGCTTGCACGAGTCCCGTTATGAGCGTCAGACTACAAGGCTACAGTGGGAATACATACAAGTTATCCCCATGCACATGGATTGGTGCAAGCGAGATGAAAAGCGAGATGATGCTGACACACACACACACACAGGTCACTGGGGTCGTTTGCATTGTTGCTGCTTTCTATTTAACATGCACTCGTTCATTGTGCCGCATTAATAATATAAGCCGCTCTTCATGTGCCTGTGTGTGTGTGCCAGTGTGTGGGCGTGGAAACAATGTGTTGAGATGAATGTCGCACCTGTTGAAGGCTGGCAACATGAAACCCGAACAGGTTCAGATAACCAACAGATTGCACACGTACACACCTACAGTCAGTTAAGTAAATATTTTGACACCGACAGCAAATTTAACAATTTTATGCGTTGCACAAAACTGTTACAGAAAAGCGCAAAAATTTAATGCATTAACTTTTTTTAATTCCTTTTTGTTTTTTTTTTTTTTTTTTGTCAAAACAACTACCTGAGCAACTGTGGATTCTCAAAGCACTTTTTTACCACTAAAGGAAATTTAGTTTTTCGCTTTGAAATGGTACCGCAAATGCAGTTAGCCTTTAAATTGATGCTTTACTGTGCTTTCGCTTTTGCCACTTTGCCACTTTCCACAATGGCACAAAGCTGCACGTGGCGTGTCTCGTGCCAGTCATTCTATCTACTTATAACTTTGCTCCATTGCTCTTCCTCCTCTCCTTCCTCAGCTCGCCTTGTCCGTGTGTGTTATGATATGCATGTGTGTGTCTGTTTATGTATGTGACAGGTGGTTATATCGATGCAGCGCTGCCATTTGCATGTTTCTCACTATTTGTGTGTGTGGGAAAGGGAGAGAAGAGTACATCTCTCTTTGTCTCACTCACATAAACTTACGCTAACGGCCGTTGTAACTAAACTAGTAGGTTAAGGATAGAGGGGGAAATTTCACCGTACCACGTGATTGCTGCTTAAACGTGGGTCGATCTTTTTGACTGTAGGTCACGGACACGGACTCGGCCACGGATACGGATACGATGACGCGGCACAAATAAAACAACAACAACAAAAAAGACAACCCGCAATCCAATTTGTTAACGTAATTAATTTGAAGGCTCGCGCTAATTTGGATAACAACAAACAATTAACCGCGTTTAACGCAATTTGGTCACGCACACACGCGGCATTCAACCACAAAGCCGGAGTCAAAAGCCTTAAGCCGGCCGCAAACTAACAACCGTCCGTCCGTCCGTCGGTCCGTCTGTCTGCCTGTCCGAACAAGCGACCGACCGAACGAGGGACCGGTAAATTTTGAAATCTGTGCGGCAGTGGATGCGCTGTTTGGGCCGTCGGCAGTTGCTTTAAATGTGGATGCGGATGCGGACAGACAGGCGCACACGGCGACTGACAATGCCGCAGTGACCGTGGCATTTGCGCAACGGCCACCTGAGGATTTGGCGGTTGTTATTTTTATTCGTTTCATGCTTGTTTTTGTTGCCGTTTTGCCTGTGAAAAGTGAAACTGAGACAAAAGCTTTTTTGTCCATTCAAATGCAAGCGCCGTTTACAGCAACAAGCTCGTGAGCTTTGATTGCAGTCAAAAGCTTTTCTCATCATACACACAAATGTCATCGAAAGCTCCGAGTGTTTGGACTCTCGAAATAAATAAAGGCAGCAGCTTCTAAGGACAGTACACACATATTTGGATACACATACAATTTCAAATACTTTATTACAGTTTCAATTACTTTTACAATATGATTAAATTACTTTTACATGGAATGATAAACACATATACGAAATGTATACGCTTGTTGAGTGATGCATGAGAAATGGAATATTGAATGTTTGTTAAAAATGCTGGCAAATTGGCGACGCATTTGCTTTTGTCCTTGGCCAAATTTAGAGTTGGCCACCAACAGCGCCTTCTTCCTCCTCAATGTCCTCCCAGCCATCATCGCTTAGTTCAGCGATGGTATCGCTTTCGTCAACCACAGCTTGAACGCTGGTATCGTCTTCGGTGGATCCAGAGTTAGTGTTGCTATCCGGAATAGAGGCTTGAGTCCAACCGGGCATATTGGCGCGCTCCCTTTGCTGTCTTTGCGTTGCCTCCGTCTCCGATGAAGTATCGCTGGCCGTCGATGGTGCGGTCTCCGTTGCGGTCTCCGTTGCGGTCTCCGTTGCTGTCTCTGTTGCGGTCTCGGTTGCAGTTTCCGTAGCAGTCTCCGTTGCAGTCTCCGTTTCGGTCACGGTCACGGATGATGCACGGGCAGCTTCCATGGCTTTTTGCTGCCTAAGACGCCTACGTACCGCCTCATATTCTTTTAGGTCAGCAAGCGTTAGCTGAATTGTTTGCAATTGGCGTTTTAACATTATTTTTTCCCACCAAAAAATGTGGTGTACGAAGAAACAGTTACAATACTAGGCTGCCACCTATTAGGAACGCTTTTTTTTAAAGCGCGCGGCAGAGCTGCCAGCTTTTCGATGGCACTTGCTATCGATAGTTCTAAAAAATACTATTAAACTATAAATTTAAAAACAACTTTTCAACCCGACACTTAATTCGTTTTTATTAGCTTTATTTTGTTAGCATTACCTTTTAACAAATTCAAGAAAATACATATACATATTTAAATGCATGCATTTCAAATTTAATCGATATACTGATCGACCTACCGCCACAGCTGTTGTTGTTGACTATCGCTAGGAACTTGCTTTTTTGTCTAGCAATTTGTTATGTTTGTTTTGGTACGTCAAACAAGTGGGTGAAGCTAACCGCAACGTGTACTTGCCACAGCTTTTTGGCCGTTCTTAGCTGCTTACATTCCGACCAACAACTGCGCGCGTGTCTTATTTATTCATAAACGCATTGTGCCGCCGACTATCGGTACTTGTTGTTCCTCGTCTTCTTCTTTGTCATCTTTTTTGTTTGTTCTAACGGTGAGGAGCAGAACCAGAGGGCGGCAGCTGTGCTGATCTGGCATAGCCCGGGGCGCTGTAAGTAACCGGCAACGAAGACATCAACGATTGCCACTTGATGATTCCTAATGAACAAAGAACGAAAAGAAATTATGAACGGACGGAGTATACGCATTAATCGGGTGCCTGCCACCATAACAGCAATTCTCTTGACCATTGTTTTGGTCTATTTCCTCAATTTCCACAAAGAGGAACGGCCAGCGATCTATGGCATGCTACGCAGTGACAATAAAGTGAATTTACGCAAAATGCTTATTGCCGCCATTCAAGCGGCTCAACGTGGCGGACTAGAGATTCTGGACGTGGCCCATACGCGTCAATTGAAGGAAAGGAGCAAAGGCAAGACAGCGGAGGGTGTCAATGATCCATTTACGGATGCAGATGGACGGTCACACTGTGTAATGAAGCAAGGCCTCAAACGCATATTTCCACGCGTACAAATCTTCTCGGAAGAGGACAAGGAACAATGCAAGGATGCCCATAGCTTCGATCTGGATCCCACTGTGCTGCACGAAACGGCCATTGTGCCGGATGTGTCTGTGACTGCGCAAGATGTGACCGTTTGGGTCGATCCACTGGATGCCACCAAAGAGTTTACCGGTAAGTAGACTGCATAATCTTGTTTTCCGACTGTTAACCATGTACTACATTTCAGAGGAACTCTATGAATATGTGACCACCATGGTGTGCGTTGCTGTTGCCGGCCAGCCAGTAATTGGCGTCATCCATAATCCATTTAGTGGCCACACCGCTTGGGCCTGGGTGGGCCACAGCATGTCCGAATACCTAGCCGAGCTGAATAAAATCCCTCGTTCAAGTTCGGGTGATCCCATTGTGACCATCTCCAGGTCACATACTGCCGCCGCTAACGATGTAACGCGCAGCGTTTTTGGCCAGAATGTGAATATATTGACGGCAGCCGGTGCTGGCTATAAGGTGCTCCAGGTGGTAGCCAACAATGCCACCGCCTATCTGCATACCTCAATCATCAAGAAGTGGGATATTTGTGCCGGCGATGCAATACTACGTGCTCTTGGCGGCGCTATGACAACACTTAATGATGAATCCATCAATTATGGCCCCGACGAGTCGCCGGTGAACAAAGACGGTCTGCTGGCCAGTTTGGGACAGCATGGGGAGTACATGGAACGCATATCGAAATATCGCAGCCTCCACAATGGCAAATTGAGGTAGTCAAGGACTCTCCTATCTCTAACAGCCTATCAGCCACCTATGGAATCTCTCATATTAGCAACTGTGCTGTGCACGTGCGACGTCCTCAGCTTTTAGACATAAGTTCGAAAGTAAAAAACCAGTTTCTATATTTTTTCGTGTTCTTTTCGTTTTCTTTCTTTTCGTCGGGTCATGAACCTTAGACAACGCAAACAAAACAAAATTACAGTCAAGTCCAAATGAATACATTAACTATTATAATTCGTATATTCTTAGTGCTAAGCGTTTTATAATTTCCAACTTGCTCAATTCATTTTGTTTAGATCTTGCAACCATTAAAAATGGCAAAAAAAGCTTACAAACAATTTATAAAACTTCAATAGTCTTATTACTTTTGTTTTGACTATAAAAATCTTCAAATATTTGTAGGCGACACAAGTTATCGGTCTATCGATAAGCTTATCGCGCATCCTGTTTCGCCTAAAAGGCGCGCTCCTGTATATTTGTATTTATTTATTATCAAGTAAGTATTTAAGTGGATTTATTTTTGATTCAATTGAGCTTTGTGTAATTATATATAACAGTTGTGTAGGTTTAAGAATTTTGTTGCAAAATTTTATTTGGTGCATTGTTGCTTTTCGCGCCTTTGCTTAAACTTGAGTTGATAGAATGCCATCACTGCTGCGCGCACGCATCGCTAACGGCAAGCAGCTGTTTTGTGCTTGACGCCAACAGCTGTTAGCTGTTTTGACTGTGATTTGTTGTGGTGCATTCGCTGTGCAGCGAAAGCGTAGATAAGCGGAGAGGAGGAGCAGCAATGAGCAGCTGCATCAACGATTGCAAGCGTGTGCATCAAATTGTAGTGGAGCCACTGCAGCAAACAGAAACAAATTTGGATAAAGTTGAGCACAGTTTGCTGCTGCTAAAGGGACGCGTGCAGCCAAACTGTGCAATTGTCAAACAATTGCAGGCGACACTCAAGCAAAGCTTAAAACAACAGCAACAACTAACGCCATTGTCCAACACTGGTGAGTTTAAGCTGCTCTTGGACTTAGAGGAGGAGCAGGCAAAAGAGGAGCAAGCTCACGATCAGCTGTTTCAACTGCAGCTGAGCTGCTGTAACGGTGAACGGCAATTGCAATTTATTTATCAGCCGCGACGCAACGCTTATCGCGTGCAGCCGCTGTATCTGCTGTGCCGCGCCAGCGAAGAGCAGCAGGCGGAGGAGGAGGACAAGGAGACGGAATTGCAATCACGTTGCTCCCTCATCGATCTGAATCTGCGTCTGGTGCAGTGCATCTATGCGCATAAATTGAACGCAGCGGGATTTAAAAATCGCACCTTTACGCTAAACGGTCCGTGCAGCGTTTTCCACTCCCAGCTGAGTAAGAAGGCAGCACGCAGCAGCAGCGAGGACGAATTGTGGCAATATTTTGCCAGTGAGATTTTGGCCAGCAACGATTGGGGACAACAGTTGCACTTAAAGTTCGTGGCATTCATCGGGTGCACACGGTACGACGGCGCCAGTGTGGTGGCCAGTGGTGACTACTCCTACGCGAATATCCGCCGTCAGTTGCACGGACACGCGGCGCTTGGAGGCGGAGGACTAGCACTGTTTGGCACTGGACATTTTTATGCCTGGCCACAGAGATTTGAGCAGATCAGCGATTCAATTCGTAGCACGCAGCGTGTGGATGTGTCACGTTTGCCGGACGAGAGCAATTACCGTAGAACCTTCGGCGGTGTCTATGCGAGCACGTTGGGCGCCGTCTGTCACGAGCTGGGACACTGCTTTGATCTGGGCCACACTCTCGAGGGGGTCATGGGACATGGCTTTGATTACCTAAATCGTGTGCTTACCGTTGATCAGCTCACGGAGCATTTGCCCCAACGCATTGTGGACACAGTCACGCCCCCAATTACATCCTCCTCAGCTCGTTCGCGTCTCACGCCGCTGAAACTGAAGCAAGTGTCGAGCAATAAATTTCTGGATAACTATCACGCACAACGGCGCAACGATAGCTTCTATTTTACCCGCAATTGTGCCGTAATTCTTGCCCAGCATCGTTGGCTGCGTTCCGATCTCAAAGCTCTGCAGGATTCTCACTCAGAGCAGATTCAATTGCTTGAAGCCAGCGCGGAGATTGTGTCCAGCATTCCGTTGCGTCTCGTCGAACTGCGCTGCAATCGCAACAGTCTCGTCGCCCATCACGAGGAGTTCCCAGCGGAGTCGGGTATCTGCCGCTATCAATTGCCCGAGTCCCAGTGGCAGCTGCTGTCCACGGAACGCACCCATTACGCCTTTGTGCTGACCATTGAGGGCGACACCAGGCGTTTGGCTTGTGATTCAGCCACGTCCTAGCCGGGTAAGCTGTGAACTCTATAATAGATACTCCTTAAATGGCAATATAGGGTGTTTTGGTTCTCTGTCTGATGGGTTAGTTTCATACCTATACCCTGTAAATAGAATTTGTATTTCCTATAAGTTTTAATACCCTAACAACCTCTTAATCCGACCTTATATTAGAGTTTTTATTGTAGCCTTTTTAACTCCCATAGAACCCGCTTTGGAAATCACTCATAGGGTGTATGAGATTCCATTTCCTAGCATTAAAGCCTAGTAAATCCAGCATGCCCCTTCATACAACACACATACAGGGTGTTACATTCGTCTGTTTTTGGGTTCAAAGTGTATCCATTGACTCAAGAAGTCTACAATTAATTTCCAATTACCAACAAACAATTGCATAAGCTTTGATTGATTGAAGAGTGATAATTCCCTAGAGCTTTTATATATACAAAACTTATAATATTATACCTAAGTGGAAAATACTGGAAAACACTCTAGAGTAAACATTTTTAATGACTAAAAGAAAATAAAATTGTAGATTGAAACTTGTGCAATAACATTAGATTCATAAAAAAAACCTTTTTCATCAAAATTATGTTTTTTATTGCTCCTACACGAGTACAGGGTATAATGCTCGTAAAGATATAGAGCGATTTGGGAAGGTCAACCATGATATTGAGGGTAGAACTGGCCTTCCTCAATAGGCCAATAAATACAACAGGGTAAATCCAAACTGGGGTTAATTACCTGGTGAATCATTCGAAATGGCAGTAAATACCCTAAAAAACATTTATGAATTACAAATGATTCATTGGCGAAGTTCTTTATCAACATTTATGTCGAAACCTTATCAGCACTTGAGTCGAACTGAAATGATTTGAATTTACATAATGACTGTGCAAACATAACACTTAGAATTCCAATTTCGAATAGACTCAAAGCATTGACAATACCGATCAAGAGTGAACTGATCAAAGTAAATAGAGACAGGTTTTTGTGTGTGTTTTCAAAACCACAAGACGGCGATCTCAGCTCAGCTCAGAGTTCAGAGAGTTAGAGACTCGTCGAGAGTCTCTCTCACTCTCTTACTCTCTCTCTCTCTTACTCTTTCTGTCTGTCTGCCTCTCATCGATCGGTTTCTATGTCAAATGGGTTAAGCTGTTGCCTAGTCAGCAGTGCGGCACAGTGGGGCTAAAGTGCTTTACATGAGTCACATTTTATTAACCAGCAAAAATGTATGTGGGGCTAAGAGCTTATTGAACTAAAAAGCTTAAAGCTTACTTTAAATACTTAGTAACTAATTAGCAACACTATAAATAATTATAATAATTATAAATAAAAGCATTGCTTTTAAATAAATAAAACTAATTGACACCTGTACTTTTTTGAGCTTAGGGTCTCATATTCAGATTTAAAGAAAATAATAATAAAAATAATTTAATAAAGCATTCAAAGAGCTTTAAGCTCACTCATACAGAGCTTAGCTTAAACTTTTTGCAATGCAATGCAGAGTTTTTAATTATCAATCAACTTAAATGGGGTAAATTATGTGAAAATACCAACTTAAACTAAAAGCTGATCGATTATCTTGCTAAGCTTTGTATAAGCCAACTATGAACCATTCAAATATTAGACTCAACTTAAAGTGGAAATAAAAAGTGCAAAAAAATTAAATATTAAAATCTTTAGCTATAAAAATGAAACTCAAATTGAAAGAACTTAAAATTAATTGAAAAGAAACAAGCAAATTGTAGATTTTAATAAACATTATTTATTGAAAACTACAGCTATAAAACTTAAATAAGCTTTAAATTAAATTAAATTTTGCACAAGTATTTAAATTAGTTACAAATTAAATATTATTAAAATGTTTTTTTGATTATTTATTAAAAAATTACTAATGCAATTAACCACACGGTTTATAACAAATATTATTTTGAGAGAGCTTTTCATTAATCAGCTAAAATGACTTGGTTTTTATACTTAGAAGGCAAAAGGTACACGATTTTGTTTCAATATGACGAAATACATGAAAAGTGATTCATTCCGTTTGCAGTCGAGTGCGGGCACTGACAAACCGTAGAAGTAATCAGTTTAAATTAAAAATAAATATATAAATTAAAAATATATAAAAATATTTTAAAATAAACTCAATTCTTTCAGCTCGGCGCACTAAATCTCGAAACTAAGAAGCTCAAAATACTCAAAAGTAAGTGGTTTTTTTGGTGATAAGAAATTGAAAGTGAATTTAAGTTTTAAGCTGCTTGCGAACCACTGTGCAGACGTTGTGAAACGTCTAAAACTTGTATTTCAGATACTTTTCCGTATTTACTTTGCCTGATTTATGTTTTTGTTGGAGTCGTTTGTACTCTATTTGCTTTTTGTGGCTATTATCACATTTATTGTCGACGCGTTCAGAGCCCCGAGGTTCGATAATGCAAAATGCTTTGATGGCAGTGATAGAAAAACATACAAAAACCAAAAAACAAACACAAACAAAAAACAATACCCAAAACTAAAAATACCTATTAATTATTTGGCAAAAAAGGTAATGCTGATAAGATAAATCGACAGCAGGCAAAGAGAGTCACAGTCGCAAAATAAAATGTTCAGTTTAAAAGTAATGCAATTAAAATAGTGAAAAAAAAAAAAAAAACTAAACAAAAAAAAAAGATAACCTTTGCAATATCAGTTTACAAAACTCGACTCTCATTTGTGTTTCAGACTTCAACTGGAGCAGTTTGGCGGCGTCAACTCCAACTTAACTAGCTAACTATTCGCAGACTAGATCGGTACTACGAGTTCTAACAGTAAAACAAGAAATCGAAACACCTAAAAAATGGCAGATGCGCGTATACAGTTTAAAACCTTGAAGGGATTTCCAGAGGGCGGCGATAAAATCGAGACGCAAACCTTTTTGAATGCGGCCAAGGAAATTGTCAGTGTTATCGGTAAGCCAACGGTTCGATAAATTGATCGATCGCTATAGCTAAACGTCTGATTTAAACTAAAATTTCGTAATTTTTCACTTTTTAGAGACATTTGGCAAGCTGTTCACACCCGTTATCAGCGACATGAATGGCAACATTAACGTAAGTTTTAAACATTGTCTTTTTAATCGCATACCCTGTAAAACAGACATGCAGTAACTTGTTTGAACGTGTCCAACTTCGTACTCTTAACAGGTAGAGCCTTCGTTTTTTCAGTAGACTCTTGATTGGCATTGCCAGCAGCTTTAGCTTGTCTTAGATTTGAAGTGCCACGCCCCAAAACGCCTAGAAAATATAAAAGGGAACAATTTTCGGGCTTTAATTACAATTTTAGCTTTAAATGAGTAGCTAGAAGTTCTGGGTAGTCCAAATTTGGCCAGTAGGGGACTGAGAAGTATAAAGTCTTAGAATACATAAATGAAATGCTGGTTGCCACGCCCTATACGCCCACAAAATAAGGATCGTGCACACAAAGAAGACAAATTTAGCTACTTTCTTACCTGATTAGGTTTCTATAAAGATCAGTCAGACAGACAATGGTATCACTATATTGATAAGCTATAACTTACTCGTTGTCCAGTGACTTCTAGAGATTTCACAACTTTTGTTATTATTGCAGAAATTGACTAAAGTTTATGGCACCGATGTGCTGAAATATCAGTATCTGGAGGATATGATAGTCCTCAATGTGAATGTCGATGATTTTGCGGCCAATGCGTTGCTGTGGATTAAACGCGGCCTACAACTGATCTGCACGTTCTTCGAGAACATCTACAACGATGCACAGAACACGGAGGCACTCAAACAGCACCTACAAGATGCCTACGAACGCACACTGAAGCCCTATCACGGCTTCATTGTACAGAGCACCATTAAGGTAGGTACCTCAAATTAAATCTTTAGAGAACTTTGCTCAGCTGGAACTTTATTTTGCAGATCATTTATAGCTGGGTGCCCACACGGAGTCAGCTGCTGGGAAAGGGAGAGGCTCAAACGGAAAACATTGAGGTGCTGACCAAATACTTGCCAACAATGCGAGCACAGCTCGACAGGATCGATCTGCTGCTCAAGTCCCACAATTTGGATGATACGCGCAAAGTGTGATTCAAAGTGATTTCAATTAGTTCGAGGAAGTCCAAGTTATTCAAAGCATTGCAATGAATTTAAATACTTGTTTACTTTTCAAATCGACAAGTTAGACAAATGATTTAACCTAATCCAAGTTATTTGTGGCACTAAGAATGTTTTAGGTGATTTCTTATAACTGAAATGATTGAAATGTTCTTTAATTGAAATGCTATCACATTGTTTCAAGCACTTCGAGTTATGCTAATGATTTTAAATGAACATGTTGGAGTCATTTCAAATGATTTTAAATAGTTTGTACAGCTTCTGTTTCTTGGCTACATTTTCAAGTAGTTTTGAGCTCATGCCATGACTTAAATTGTTTTAAAAAGTTTCAATTAGTTACGAGTTATTCGCTTAGCTTTTAAAGGTTTGAAAAGTTTCAAACAATTTTGATTTTTTGAATAATTTTTACTTAGTTCAATAATTCTTTTTTTAAAGAGTTTCAAGTAGTTTTGAGTTTGTTGATTGTTTAAGTTTTTTTTTTTAAGAAGTTTCATGTTTTTTCGAGCTAATCGAAGGGTTTTAAATGTTTTGTTATGACTCAACATTTTTTTTAAATTTTAAATAACTTGTCGTTTGAGAAGTTGCAGGTAGTTTTAAAATATTTAAATGCTTGCAATGATTTGAGTGTTTCCGATTAATTGAAATAATTCGAGATTCGATTGCTTAGCTTGCTAGTTTAGCTTAATTAAATAACATAATTTAATGACTACTATATATACGATGTATGTATGACATTATTTAAGGCTCGATGCCAAACATAAACACTGATATGCACAAAACGCTCTTCTATTCTGGGTTGCCAATGGCAGACGTTGATTTGGTTGTGGGCAACTCCAAATGTTTCGCCTGCTTTCTGGCCGAGGTCAGCGCATGATAGACGAGAGCCACCAAAGCCTCCAGAGCAATCAAAGCGAACTGTAGATTCGATAAAGAGCTCAGCCAAAAGTTGTTCCCAACGACTGTCAAACGAAGATACACCAAAGTGGGCAGCAGCAGGCAAGGCGTGAGTGTCAAGAGCAGCCACATGGTCGAGGCACCGGTGCAAAGATTGATTGAGTAGCCCGCGTAAAGACGAAATGATTCGGCGCCTACAGCCAGCACAAAGGCGATGATTAAAGCCAAGCCAGCGTAGTTCCAGAGCTCATCCAACTAGAAGAGAAAGAGGGGTATAACTTGCTGTAATTACAGGGTAATTTGTAGTCGCACTTACCCAAATGAGTATGTACAACGCATAGCTGCAGCTCCAAACAAGCGAGACATAAACATTGAACTGCAACAAGATCTGGAGCCACAAATTGGAGCTCTGAGGCGTCACTAGTGGAAGAAGATTTTTTATTATTTATTTATTTACTTTCATTACTAGCGTGTGATTTCTTGCTTACGTGCCAAACTGTAGTTGTAGCTGCTGCTGTTAAGTTTTGTTGTTGTTATTGCCGGTTCCATTATCACTCGGTGGACTACAAGTACAGTGAAGCCTCTTTAAATGTACACATTCCATTTGGATTATTTGTTTGTTGTTTTTAGCGTTGCCAATGGCGACAGCAGCAGAAATAACAGTTGAGTTTAACAGCTGTTAGGCGGTTAACAGCAGCGCGGTACAAGCTTAACAGCCACTTAACAGCTTATTAACATTCTTTAACATTCGCTTAGTTTTATTTTCATTTTAATTCAGTTTTTTTTTATTATACTTTTACATAACTTTATTACTTTTTTTAAATAATTATTCAACAATTTGCAATGTACAATAAAAAAATGTGAGATTTTGTTTGAGATATGTTAATGCGGCATACTCGCATTCACGGCCACTTCCAGTGAGTTCACTGTAAATAGAGCGGGAAAGCAAAGGTTTTAGAAATTTTAATAAGAAAAAGTGTGCCTACAAAAGCTGACTGCTATGCGCATATAACTGCCTGTCTAGCTGACTGCTATGTTCGCTTTTAATCATGCTAAAAATCGCTTAACTCTTTTGTTTATAAACCGATTTTTTTGAAACTTACGACAACATTAGCTAACACTATACTCCTGCTAACTATTTAATTTAAGGTGTTTATATTTAAAAACACCAGCTCAAATTGGCTTATAAATACTTGTCTTGCGATTTGTGGGCGTAGTGGGCGTGGCAGCAAATAACTAAAGCCATTTTGTGTTGACTGGGCAATTAAAGAATCAAGTAGCCAAATTTAAAGCGTCTAGCTTGTGGCAGCGCTGAGATCTAACGACTTAAGCCTACAGACTGATTGAAACTAATTAAATTAGTACTGATTACGACTACATATAGTCACTAAAATTAAAGGCTAATGCCTTCGGTATACTTACAGAACTTGTGATCCATCTTGTAGACCAAAGTTGTCAGAGTAGTGGCCAACATGCGATGGCAACGTATGTACGTGTGCTCAATGGTATCGATCTGCGTGAATGCTAGATACTCCAAACCCTTCTCCTCATCGGATTTGTCACTTGTCGACTCATCAGTGCCGGTCAGGTCAACGCTAAGCGCATTGGGATCTTGTAAAAAGTTCGGTAAACTATTCCACTCCATGTCCAGCACAAATATCAAATTAAAGATCTGCTCCAAGGCATTCTGTAATCCCTCGAAATCCGACGTAACGAAACAATGTTTACACAAATACTCCATATAATCCGCATGCATATTACGTAAGTCTCGGATGTTGCGAGTAGCCGTAAGTTGCTGCTCAAACTGGTCACCCATAGACATGACTTGAGTGCACAGATGGGAATGGAAGCTATAAATCAGGGATATGAGCCAGAAGCGTAGTATTTCCAGGCGTCGCAAGGTGAGTGTAAACAGATCTAAAGGAGCATAGATATCCCGCGAATAGCGTCGCACGATGCGCATGTTCTCCAGCTTCCAGGCTGCCCACTTGATCTTCAGGACAGTGCGCCAAATGCCATTGTACTGTGACATTTGCTTCTCCGTTATGATGCTCTGCAATGGCGGTGGCATCTCGTACGTTAATTTGATGGCATCCAGTGCCTCATAGATTTTATTCGTTTGACATCGTTTCACCGAAATCAAGTGTACCTCCAAGTCATTGGCCATTGCGCCGTAATGCGGTTCCAACCGATCGTACAGCTCCATGGTGAGCAACGAGCTGCTTGCCCAATCCTCATAGCTCTCGATCTGTTCGAACATATGAGTGTAGTATGGAAAGAGCAAGTAATCCGATTCCAGTAGCATGATTTGCCGCAGAAAACGCACATGATCCCCCAGTTGTAGCTCCTCAAAATACCAACGCATTACATGCACATTGGCCACTTCGTAGCGTTGTTGGAGCAGCCGGTTCAATGTGTTTGGCAAGAAATGTGGTGGCTGCAGTTCCCCGCAATGCTTGAAGCTGTCCAAGATGTCGAGTAACTGCACCGATGGCTTTGTAAGCGTATACTGCACGTTTGACTCCTCCACTCGTTGTGCCTCTCGAATATGATACGTAAACATGTCCATTAGCTCCTTATTGCCCAAACTTTCAACAGTATCGAGCACTGCTTGGTTGTATGATTTCATGGGCGGTTCAATGCGCGTTTGAGATTTGGAATCACTGTCAGTTTCTGTGCAAATCTGCTGTGTGAGCTGTGTATACAAAGAGTTGGAATCGTTGTTGCCAAGCACCAAGTCACCCAATAGTTGCACACTGTCCAGCAGATCCTGCGTTTCGCCCACTCCCAGCGCATGCTTGAGCAGCAGCTGATAGAATGGACAATTACACAGTGTCATCGCAATGTCCAACTGAGATTGGTTAACCACAGCATTGTCTTTAATGCTCGTCAAACGTTCCCTCATGCGATTGCCAATTTGCATTACAGTTTGGGGCAAACATTCGACAATGAATTCATTATAGCAATCATCAAATTCCGCAAATTTCCACCAGTTGTCCATGATGCAGCAATAGCGACGCAGGGACACAAGCAGCAAACCGGTGACCATCTTCTGATAACAAGGATTCAATGTCGTATGCTTGAATAACTGTGACAGCAGGTGAGCACTTCTCAGGTAAGGTGGTCCCGTAATCAGAGCACAATTTGTCAGTGATTGGAGGTACAGCAATAGCTTGAAATCCTCTTTCATATAACGAAGAAATGCGATCAGACTTGTGCTCGATTCGACATCAATTTCAGCGTTTTCCTCTTCGTCTTCGTCTTCATCGATCAGACGACGTTCGAAGGCAATCAAGCGTTCCTTAATCGGTTGTATGAGATCATTTAGTCCAAAAGCAAAGCATTCAAGTGTTCCTGTGTTTGGCCCATCACCGTTTTGCAACAAAAACTGTTTTATAAAGAAACACAAATCAGACATCGCCTGCATTGCCGGCAGTACTTCGTCCTCGAGCACAATGTGTAGTGTTGCCTGTGGAAGAATAGAAAATTTTAGCAAGGAATTTTGCATGGCTTGGGTAAAAGGTAAGAGCATTGAGCTATTGTTCGTGAAGTAAACACGAAATGGAAAGAGCTAGAAGATACAGATCAGACTACCAAGAACATAAAGCTGTGAAGTTTGTGTACAATTATATAGAGATAATAAATATACAAACAGCAAACTGTTCAGGCAGCGAGCCGGCGGTAAAGCTTGATAGTACTTTATAAAAATTATATGATATTCATCCCGCACTGGGCTTAAAGCCAATAAATTGTTTAATTTTATGCGACTGTATTAACTAGTGTAAGAGAGGCATAATTCCAATGTCTAAAGCTACTTACAATAGTCACGTTGCTGACGGTAATGCTTGGGCGTAAGCTTATCTTGAACGACTCCGGGTTGACGTCGTAGAAGCCACAACTGGTGGGTGCAAAGAACATAAAGATCGTTTCACGCATTAGGTTGCTCTCACACGTCGTCTTGGGCAGCTTGTGCTTAATCATGCTGCGTGTTTGACGATTCAAATGCTGTATATGGGCAATGGCAAAGTTCTCTGGCGGATCATAATTCATAATTTTGGTATAAATCGCTATATCCTGTCGCCACCAGTTCGAGTGCAGCTTCGTGTACACATAGTAGGGATTACCAATGGACTGGGTGTACTGTGTCTGCGGTTCTGGTGGCTCCAATGAGGTCAACTCCAGTTGCCTGCTGCATGTGCTGGAGGTGCATGAGGTTGAAAAATCGCTTAATGACAACGAATCCGCGTCGCTAAAATCCTGGTATCTCTGGTAACGAGTTGTGATCGCGTCACAGCTGGATGAATCATCGGTACTTTGATACCTCTGCAAATTCTGTTGTCTGACCAAGGCCATGCTTTGGAAGCTGGTCCTAGAGGTCAACTCCATGTCGGACATAAAGCACTCGTCAGCACTAACAAAGCCATCAGACCAATCCTGTTAACAGTTTGAGTGAATATGTGTTGTAATTACTAAATAAAGATGTCTAACTTACACTTAAGGTAGCATCGGTTTCCAGACTTTCATTGCGCCGGCAAGAATCTTTATCGCTTTGCATTGCCAACCAACTAACTGGCGATGGCGGCACCTTCACCGTGGGCTCAATGGGTGCCGAGACAATATCTGCAATTGCATCCATCACTTCTTGTATATGTTTCTCCATTCCCTGCAAATCACGTCGCACATTCTGAACAGGCTCATAGGTGACGCTGAGTAGAAAATCAAGCATTGAATACTGTACATCCAGCTCATAGTGTCCGTTCCAGCCGACATGCTCGATTATCCGATTGCTTAGTGTGCACACAGCGTCGGCGATTTCATCCATTGATTCGGTATAGAAACGTTCCAACATATTATTGACAGCTCGTCGAACTCCGTGTCCATTTGTGCTCATATATCGATGATGGCGCAATTTTTGCACTGCTTGGTGCTCATGGGTTCGCAGTTCACTTGCGTTTACCTGCACCATTAGGTATAAAATAATTAAATAACGTTAAGTCTTGTAAGTTCCAAAATAGTTAATTTAAAAAGTTTTGACCTACCTTGTCGCCCAATATGCATTTAACAAGTTTCTCCGCACACCGCGCCGTCGCATCATTGCGCGGATCTAGTGACATACTTTATCCTCTTGCGGTATGTTTACTGCTACACAAAAGCCAAAAAGTTGTATACATTTATTTGAAATTGCGGAAACTAGCAACAAATGTTTGGCTCCCAATTAATTTGCAAATTTAATACTGTTTTGGGTAGCCAGACTTGGCAAAGAGCGGTTCAAACATTAAGTGTAACCAGACTTTCTTTGTGCAGGGCTGCCAGATGTGCTGATGTAAAAAGTAAACAAAAGTAAATTTCAATTTCAATTACTGTGTTAGCCAACAATTATGTACAAATTCTACATATTAAATAAATACCTGCAATTCGGAGCGGGTATAAATATTTTATTGTAGACAGTTAGAGTGCAGCTGGAGCCCGCACAGCCATTTTTTCAAGCCAGAGCTGCCAGCTGTCACACGTTAAATACTGCCAGATGTCTTGCTAAAAAGGTAAACAAAAGCATATTCGCAATTTACTTGGATTTGGAAGCAACAGTTATGGAGAGCACAGCCACAGGACAAAATAAATATCCGACTTATGTGATACTCGGATCTGGTGGTCACACGGCCGAAATGTGTAAAATAAATCAAGCGCTGTTGCTGCAAGGGAACGACAGCATGAAGTATAAACCGGTGCGTTATATTGTGGCCAACAGCGATGTCACCTCACAGCGACAGTTGAGCGCGGCATTGCCCGGAACAAGGGACGAGGAGTTCATACAAGTGCCTCGCAGCCGCAGCGTTGGCCAAAGCTGGCTGAGCAGTATTTTCACCACACTGTGGGCACTGCTCTGGAGCTGCTGGCTTATTTGGCGGGACAGGCCGCAATTGGTGCTCTGCAATGGCCCCGGTACCTGTGTTCCCTTCTGCTATGCCGCTTATTTATGGCGTCTACTTGGCCGTCTACCCGCCCACACCAAAATCGTGTTTGTGGAGAGCTATTGTCGCGTGGAAACATTGTCGTTGAGTGGACGCCTCTTGCTGCCGCTCGCTGATATGTTTGTGGTCCATTGGCCGCAACTTGCCACACGTTATGCCCACAAACCCAATTTACGCTATTTTGGAAGATTACTGTAAATAAATTAGCACACATTTCCACAGCTTTGGGCTGATTACTTAAGAACCTTCGTGCCTTTATTCAAAAATTTATATCTTTCGATAGCGGAACACTTTTTATACCATTTTTCCTACTACAACTATGATGAAGTAGTTCGATCTTGAACAAAATTGGCATAAAAGACTTCATAATCGATATGCTTTCAATTGAAATGAATGAATGAACATAAAGTAAATATACTAAAGTTCCTAGCAATTAATAAAGCATTGTTTATAATTTTAAAATATTTAATATAATTAATACACTTTAATAAAATTGTGTAAACGCAGCTTAACAATTTATTTATTAATGAAACATGAAACACAAAATAAAATTAAAAAAAAAAACAATAATGCAACATGAAACATAAAAAAAAATAATTTCATTTTTCAGAAGCGAATTCGAACGCAATGGAATGCATTGGAGTGGCCCTTCAGGGCGACTTTACAAACAAATTTAGCACGAACAGAATTTAAATTCAAAGAAATAAATCAAAATGGGAGTAGGTATGTGTCTTTTTTGGTTTTATGAACGCTTTGAACGCTTGCAGATTTTGCGATGTGCCTCCAGCTGATGACCAGCCAGTTCTTGTCCACATCTGGGACACTGGGTGGTCATTTTGCGCAAGCCACGTTGACGCAGCTGGCGTGGAGTCAACGAGACCTCATCACTGACATTCCCAGCCGACTCACTAGAGGAGCTCAGATTCAGAGCTGCAATTTCGGCATCAGTGTAGCCAGCACTTTTAAGTATACCAACTTGATTCGATTTCTTGCTGTTACGTTTAGTAGCATTGCCAGCGCTGGTCACGGTGCTTGATTTGGGTAAATTGGCCTTGCTCTTCATGGAGGGCGGTGCCACGCGTACAATGATGCTGCATCCCTCCAAATGATTGGCAAACTCGGAACGTTTCATTTTGTCAAAGCAAATGGGACAAGTGGTGATGTCATTGTTAGCATCATTCAGATAACGTGATCCCCTGGGGTATAAATCATTCTCACGCTGAAACTCCTGCAGCAATGTATCTTCACCAAACAGATCATCCATAATGGACTGATCGGCCAACTCAACGGCGGCCGTCAAATCCTCAGCGTTGTCATCATATTCATCGTCGATCATTATGATGTCGTCTTCACCATAGTTCGATTCCTCCTCCATAATCTCACGTTTAATGAGAATGCTAAGCTCGCCATGGGATTTGGGCGGACTTGATATACGACGCGTCTGGTCGGCCATTGGTGGTGGCATTGAGCCGACGGCCGCATCATCATCCTCGCTGTCGGATATGGTAACGGTCGGTATAACCTCTTCGCATATCATAACATCTTCATCATAGGATTCCCAGACGACCATGTCATTGGAAGCGGTAGACAAGCGACGACGTTTCTTAGCTTGCTCTTTATTCTCCAACTGCATCTCCTTCTTTGCGTTCTCTGGCTTCTTGTCGCTATCGGTCCGATAACGATTTGACCAAGTTTCACGCAAATGTTTACGTTTATTGGCATCGGACATGCTCTGCAGTGAAGTGTTATCCTTGCCACTGCTTAGACTGTAACCCATGCCCTGCATCTCATGGATTTGCTGTTTGCCAGCCGCAACATTACCCTCTCCTTCATCATCATCATCGCTATCACGCAGATCATTGAAGCCAAACACCTGATTGGGCTTAGATGTTTTGCTTTTCTTATTGTTGTCGTTCATCTGCAGTCCCTGGAAGGGATTTTTCGATGTTCCCGGATAGGATGTGGGCGGCAAGACGCTAGACACATTGGGTTTGCCAAAATAGTTGCGTATGTCATCAGCTCCGCTGGACTTCACATTTGGCTTGGCCTGAGTCTTGGCCTTAGTAGCTGGCTTGGATTTCACCGATGGTTTTATGAGTTTTTCTGGCTTCTCGGGCTCACTTATTTTCTCAAAATATCCACCACACTCCCGCTGATGTTTCGGCCACCATTGATCATTGGGTCCCGGAGCACGATTCGTAGTGCGCTTGACCCAGCCCTGAAAGGGATTGTGAAACTGGCAGACGCCATTGCAGCGCCAAATATGAGTCTTATACGAATTGACCTCATCGTGAAAGGAATGATAGACAGTGATATTTGTGCCTGCCACTTTGTTAATGGTTTCCATAATACGCTTAAAATTTGGACCATGTCCACCATTACCCTCGATTATGTTTTGAACAAAGCAATAGGCATGTATCATCTCGTGCTGCAAAGAGGAAACTATAGCAATTGACAACTAACCAAACAATAGTTATGACTTACTAGCAGTGTCTCGACCAGATCCTTGCGTGGTCGCAGCTTTAACAGCGGCTCACTCAAACGTATGATTATAGTCTTGAAGTAGCGATTGCCACGCTGATAACAGATGCCAGCACAGGAGTACATGCGTTTGCTCCACTCAACAGAAACGGCGCCAAGACGCTTCTGGAAAAACTTCTGATCGAAGCGCACAAACATGGCAAATATATCCGGTGTGGGATCAATCAGTTCCCATTGAGGATGAACCAAGTTCTGTGTCTGGTCCAAGTAGGACTCAGTGATAGCATTGCGCTGTCATTAAAAATAAATTTACAAAAAGTTTCCATTTAAGAATTAAAGTATATTCTTACGCGTTTGGTAATACGTCCTTTTTTGTTAGTCGTGTTGTTGTTGGACATGTCAAGCGACTGAACACTTTCTGTGGAAACATCGGCATCTGCATCACTTCCGTTATTCATTTCATTTTGCAGCTTTAATGCCAATTGATAATCTTTATCTTGATCCATTTTCTTTGACTGCATAATATTTGAAAAAATCTTGTTTATTTTAACAAAGATTTTGCGTTGTTTATTTTACAAACTTACTTGGGGCACAGTGGCAGCTTCTTCGTTTGTTGCTTCTGCGTTCAATTGCTGCTGGAGCCTAAGTGCGAATAAATAATCCGGATCGTTTGACATTTTTCTCTCGAATTTCAACAATGACAAAATATGCTGACAAACGTCGGCGACAACGGAAACGCAAGCAACTCTTCAAAACTATTGTCAGATTCGCGGTTCTCGATAATTTATGTCACAGCTGATTTTCTTCTTTTTGCTTTTTTATTTTTCTCGGTATATTGTGTTATCGATAGTTTAAAACATATCGTACAGCTGTTTGCTGTTGTGAGCTTGGCGATAGTCCGAAATTCTGAGAACTGAAATACGTTATGAGCCTAGTTAATTTTTAAAGCCTACTTAGAGTATTATATGTATTAATAATAGAAATGTATTTTTGAAAGGCCACCTCAAAGGCAGCCACAACATTCAGTATTAAAATACACACCGCGTTTTACTTGTTATCGCTCTTGTTTGTTAGCCAATCTGGCAACACTGCCCTTTGGTATATGCTAATTTACTGCGCTTTTAAGCGCTGCGCGCAGAGCAAACTGCCCGTTACAGACACACTCTGATTATAAATGAATAAGCAATTTGTATTTACATTAAAATTATATATTTAATGTGTGCCGTGAAGACAATAGCAACTTCATTAATCATCAATGCTTCATCAAATGTAACATTTGAATCTTTTCGAGCTATTAGGTATAGTAGTTCGATGCTACCTAAATCAACACTATATACACATTTTGTAAATTTAATTAAGATATCTTTTAAAACAAAAACTTTCATGTACAAAATCTGATTTTTCTTCTCTTATCCATATGATGGTTATGTTTATATTGAATGTTTACGACTATGCTTATCACAGAATCTGTGTTTATTTGAATAGACTACGACTCAGTTGGCAGATTCTACCCAAAGTTATACAACACTGTAAGACGATACTATAAACATGATCATAAAAGTCTTTCAAATTAAACCGACTTCAGCTTCGATATGCTTTCAACTGAAATGAATGAATGAACATAAAGTAAATATTCTTAAGTTCCTAACAATTAATAAAGCATTGTTTATAGTTAAATTTTAAAACATTAAATACATTGCAATTAAATTGTGTAAACGCAGCTTAACAATTTATTTATTAATGAAACAAAATAAAAATTTAAAAACAAAAACATAATAATGCAATATGAAACAAAAAAAAATATACCATTTTTTAAAGCCAATGGAGTGCATTGGAGTGGCCCTTCAGGGCGACTTTACAAAAAAATTTAGCACGAGCAGAAATTAAATTCAAAGAAATAAATGTAAGAAAACTAATTAATTAAATGAGAGTAGGTGTGTGTGTGTCTTTTTTGGTTTTATGAACTCTTTGAACGCTTGCAGATTTTGCAATGTGCCTACAGCTGATGACCAGCCCGTTCTTGTCCACATCCGGGACACTGGGTGGTCATTTTGCGCAAGCCACGTTGACGCAGCTGGCGTGGAGTGAACGATTTGGGTAAATTGGCCTTGCTCTTCATGGAGGGCGGTGCCACGCGTACAATGATGCTGCATCCCTCCAAATGATTGGCAAACTCGGAACGTTTCATTTTGTCAAAGCAAATGGGACAAGTGGTGATGTCATTGCTAGCATCATTCAGATAACGTGATCCCCTGGGGTATAAATCATTCTCACGCTGAAACTCCTGTAGCAATGTTTGCTCATCAAACAGATCATCGATAATGAACTCAACCGTCAAATCCTCAGCATTGTCATCATATTCATCGTCGATCATTATGATGTCGTCTTCACCATAGTTCGATTCCTCCTCCATAATCTCACGTTTAATGAGAATGCTAAGCTCGCCATGGGATTTGGGTGGTCTTGATATACGACGCGTCTGGTCGGCCATTGGTGGTGGCATTGGGCCGACGTCCGCATCATCCGCATCATCCTCGCTGTCGGATATGGTAACGGTCGGTATAACCTCTTCGCATATCATAACATCTTCATCATAGGATTCCCAGACGACCATGTCATTGGAAGCGGTAGACAAGCGACGACGTTTCTTAGCTTGCTCTTTATTCTCCAACTGCTTCTCCTTCTTGGCGTTCTCTGGCTTCTTGTCGCTATCGGTCCGATAGCGATTGGAGCACATTTCATGCAAATGTTTACGTTTATTGGCATCGGACATGCCCTGCAGTGAAGTGTTATCCTTGCCACTTCTTAGATTGTAACCCATGCCCTGCATCTCATGGATTTGCTGTTTGCCAGCCGCAACATTACCCTCTCCTTCATCATCATCATCGCTATCACGCGGATCATTGAAGCCATACACCTGATTGGGCTTAGATGTTTTGCTTTTCTTATTGTTGTCGTTTATCTGCAGTCCCTGGAAGTGATTTTTCGATGTTCCCGGATAGGATGTGGGCGGCAAGACGCTAGACACATTGGGTTTGCCAAAATAGTTGCGTATGTCATCAGCTCCGCTGGACTTCACATTTGGCTTGGCCTGAGTCTTGGCCTTACTAGCGGGCTTGGATTTCACCGATGGTTTTATGAGTTTTTCTGGCTTCTCGGGCTCACTTATTTTCTCAAAATATCCACCACACTCCCGCTGATGTTTCGGCCACCATTGATCATTGGGTCCCGGAGCACGATTCGTAGTGCGCTTGACCCAGCCCTGAAAGGGATTGTGAAACTGGCAGACGCCATTGCAGCGCCAAATATGAGTCTTATACGAATTGACCTCATCGTGAAAGGAATGATAGACAGTGATATTTGTGCCTGCCACTTTGTTAATGGTTTCCATAATACGCTTAAAATTTGGACCATGTCCACCATTACCCTCGATTATGTTTTGAACAAAGCAATAGGCATGTATCATCTCGTGCTGCAAAGAGGAAACTATAGCAATTGACAACTAACCAAACAATAGTTATGACTTACTAGCAGTGTCTCGACCAGATCCTTGCGTGGTCGCAGCTTTAACAGCGGCTCACTCAAACGTATGATTATAGTCTTGAAGTAGCGATTGCCACGCTGATAACAGATGCCAGCACAGGAGTACATGCGTTTGCTCCACTCAACAGAAACGGCGCCAAGACGCTTCTGGAAAAACTTCTGATCGAAGCGCACAAACATGGCAAATATATCCGGTGTGGGATCAATCAGTTCCCATTGAGGATGAACCAAGTTCTGTGTCTGGTCCAAGTAGGACTCAGTGATAGCATTGCGCTGTCATTAAAAATAAATTTACAAAAAGTTTCCATTTAAGAATTAAAGTATATTCTTACGCGTTTGGTAATACGTCCTTTTTTGTTAGTCGTGTTGTTGTTGGACATGTCAAGCGACTGAACACTTTCTGTGGAAACATCGGCATCTGCATCACTTCCGTTATTCATTTCATTTTGCAGCTTTAATGCCAATTGATAATCTTTATCTTGATCCATTTTCTTTGACTGCATAATATTTGAAAAAATCTTGTTTATTTTAACCAAGATTTTGCGTGGTTTATTTTACAAACTTACTTGGGGCACAGTGGCACACAGAGCCTAAGTGCGAATAAATTTCCAGAATGACAAAATTCGCGGAAAAACGTCGGCGACAACGGAAGCGCAGGCAACTCTTCAAAACTATTGTCAGATTCGCGGTTCTCGATAATTTATGTCACAGCTGATTTTCTTCTTTTTGCTTTATATTGTGTTATCGATAGTTTGAAACTTATCGTACAGCTGTTTGCTGTTGTGAGCTTGGCGATAGTCCGAAATTCTGAGAACTGAAATACGTTACGAGCCTAGTTAATTTTAAAAGCCTACTTAGAGTATTATATTATTAATTATTAATATTATTAATAATAAAAATGTAGTTTTGAAAGGCCGCCTCGAAAGCAGCCACAACATTCAGTATTAAAATACACACACCGTTTTTCTTGTTATCGCTCTTGTTTGTTAGCCAATCTGGCAACACCGTCCTTTGGTATATGCTAATTTAATGCGCTTTTAAGCGCTGCGCGCAGAGCAAACTGCCCGTTACAGACACACTCTGATTATAAATGAATAAGCAATTTGTATTTACAATAAAATTATATGTTTAATGTTTGCCGTCAAGACAATGTCAACTTCATTAATCATCAATGCTTTATCAAATGTATTTTGTACTGACCAACAGCAGAGCAGAGCAAGAGCAGATTTAATAAATTAAAACTTTTGCAATGTCAATTAATTAATCGCTCGATTATTAACCTAAGAATATTATATCGTATGCATAAGTACATTAAATACTATAACAGTATTTTATGTCCCCCTTCTCTAATTGCAACAATTCAATGATTGACATTTGAAAATACCATTGAAGTAAGCAATGCCTTAAGCATCAATCAAATGTAATTTCATTTCACAACTGTGATTGCAGCGGAACTGAACATAAAATCTCAACAGGAAAGCAAAAAAAAAAGTTATAAAAACAAAAACGAAAACGAAGTAATGCAGAGGGCATTTGCCATTTGTGATCCGGTGTCGATAAATTTGTTAAATAAAATCAGGCGTGCTTCAATAACTGCCGAGCGCTACGAAAATGAAATATTTGACTAAACGGCAGCGAAAACGAAAGAAGGTACAGTTAGTGAATCGGAACGGACAGCCATTTTATTCAACAGACACGGACAGCGAGAATGCTGATTGCGAAGTAGAGAGTGGCAATCTGGACACAACATCAACTGTCACTAATAAAAAGGTAAGTCACCTGTCATCCTTCTTTTTTCTGCGGCCATTTGTGGTGACATAAATTCGTGTGCCTTTTTTTTATTTTACTTTTTCGTTAATAATTTGATAGTTGCCACTGCCCACAAAGGTTATTGCGAAGGGCGCTCTTAAGTCCAGCAAGCAGTCGCAGCAGCCGCAACAGCAAAAGCAACAACAGCCACAAGAGACACAGCCACAAGCACTACAACAACAACAACAATTAGTACAGCAAGCACAGCAAGGATCCGCTGCAACAACTGCGACAATAACATTAGCTACAACATCCGCAATCACTGCAACAACAACAACAACAACAGCGGCCGCCACAGCAGCAACAACAACCACAGGCGGTGAGTAATTTGTTCATTGTTGGCGTCGCGACGCATCAAATGCCGCCGCATAAACAAATAGCAAAGCAATTTTTAAACAAATGTGCAGCTCTCAAATGTAAACAAAGCTTGAGCTTCACTTTTCTTTTAGACTTTGGAGACACGCGAAACATTCTTCTTGGCATGGCAACATACACACATAGCTACACATAACCTCACACACGCACACAACATAACAACACACAACACCACACCACAGCACCACACACACGCACACATACAACACTGTCTTATTTACAGTTAAGTTAAATTACCTTTTTCAACCATTCGTTTTTTTTAATAATTGTTTTCATTTCTATACTTATGTCTTCATTTATTAGTTTATTTCAAATAATTTCTTGGTATACTTTTTACTTTTTATACCCGTTACTCGTAGTGCAAAAGGGTATATTGTAATCGTTGGAATGTATGTAAGAGGGAGAAGGAGGCGTGGCAGACCCCATAAAGTATATATATTCTAGAACAGCATCAATAGCCGAGTCGATATAGCCATGTCCGTCCGTTCGTCCGTCCGTCTGTATGAACAAAAGGATCTCAGAGACTATAAGAGCTAGAAAGATGATAGGGGTCGCAAATGAAAGGTACAATACCCAAGCAGTACAAGTTTTTTTGACACGCCCACTTTAGGGCGTTCTATCTTCATATAAAGGTAAATGTACAGGTATAGAAAACTCTTTTGTTAGCTATCTAGTACATGTCTAGGAAGTAGATGTACTGACCAAGTTTGATACAAATCAGACAACTATATGGTATAGCTCCCATAGGGCCGATCAGTTAAAAATCCGCTCCAAATATGAAATAGTATGAAAAAATGTTGCGTTAACTAAGCTTTATTAATCACACTCACACAGAATACATCTGCCAATAATATATATGTATACTGACCAAGTTTTCATATAGCTCCCATAGGAACAATCGGTCGAAATGCATGCAAATGTATGAACATTTTCGGTGTCTATTGACCGATTTGAACCAAATTTCTAATCGTTCTTCGACTGTCGTCCAAATTTCATCCAAATCGGACAACTATATCATATAGCTCCCATAGGAGCAATCGGTTGAAATGCTTAGTATGATAATTTTCGGTGTCTCTTGTACGATTTCAACGAAATTCACAGAGAATCAATTTCTAATCGTGGTTTATCTGTTGACCAAATATCATCTAAATCTGACTTCTATATCATATAGCTACCATAATTAGAAATAATTGGTGAATGAAACCCAATTAACGCAATATTCAAGACTGCAAGGGTATTTAATCTTGGGCGAGCCAAAGATAACCGTTTTTTTTTTTTTTTTTTTTTTTTTTTTTTTGAGTACGGTTTTATACCTTTATAATTAATTTTAAATTTTGTACACAGATTATCGCCGCCATCACTTCGTCTTCGGCGCCTTCAACTTGCCGCCCATTGATCGCGATCTGGAATGCTATTACCATCGCAATGTGCCGCTGACTCTGGGTAATTTTATGGACTTGGATCAATTGAGCGGCAGGAGCGTAAATCGTTTAAGGGCAGCCAATTCATTGGAGGTTTCATCGGTGCTGGTATCGGACTCGAGTGGTTCGTATAGCAACGATCGCGAAGAGGAGGAGGAGGAAGAAGAGGACGGTGACGGTGACGGTGAGGGGCGTTTGGGAAATACGATCATCTCGAATACAACAAGTACTGAAAGTGCTCAGGACTTGACTGATACAACTTCGTCCGAGGATCGTATTGTGGAGTCGAACAACAACAATCTATCGGCCAATCTATCATCAAACTTATCGTCCAACTTATCGTCCAACTTATCTGAGGAATCGGTTAATGAGCTACTAGCTCGCTTTGCCGTAAACACACCATATCCGGAGTTGGCCAATTTGACACTGACAATGCTACAAAACACCGCATTTGGGCCATTGGTAATGGGCACACCCAGCACCGTGGACAACATACCGTCCTTTGAGTATTGGCCCACTCCGTATCAGATCAACTACCAGGCCATGAATGAGGGCGATGATGGTGATGTGACCATTGCTGATCGTTTACACGAGTGCATTCTGCGGCCCATTGGCTATGAGACCAGGTACAGGTCTTGGCAGGAGCAATTGCTAACAGGACAGCCAGTGTTGCAGTCGGCAGAGCATGTATTGCCAACGGGACAGCAGGAGTTGCCGCCAGGACTGCAAGTGTTGCCGCCAGGACAGCAAGTGTTGCCGCCAGAACAACAAGTGTTGCCGCCAGGACAAGTTTTACAGGCAGCACAACAAGTGTTGCCGCCAGGACAAGTGTTGTCGCCAGCACAGCAAGTGTTGCCGCCAGAACAAGTATTGCCGCCAGGACAACAAGTGTTGCCGCCAGGACAACAAGTGTTGCCGCCAGAACAACAAGTGTTGCAGGCATCGCAGCAAGTTTTGCAGGCAGCACAACAAGTGTTGCCGCCAGCACAGCAAGTGTTGCCGCCAGGACAGCAAGTGTTGCCGCCAGGACAACAAGTGTTGCCGCCAGGACAACAAGTGTTGCCGCCAGGACAACAAGTGTTGCCGCCAGGACAAGTTTTGCAGGCAGCACAACAAGTGTTGTCGCCAGGACAAGTGTTGCCGCCAGGACAACAAGTGTTGCCGCCACGAAAGATGACAGGAAAGCTGACAGTAAGGCCAATAGAGCAGCTAATGCCGCCGTCAAAGCAGCAGCAATCGGAGCCGCAACAACAACCAAAGCTCTTTGACGATTGCCGTCCCGAAGGTGGCGATACCTTGCAACCCTGGCTTCATCAACGCCAGCAACCACTCGAAATCGATGCAAATTCCAAGATCCTTGCCGAAGGGATCAAGAAATGCATATCATTGCGCAATCGTCCGGTGCCGGAGTACAATGAAAATAGCATTAATTGGGGAAACAATCAGAGGAGCAACATTTGGAGTGTGACTGAGCCACAGTTGCAGCTGCATAAGCGTGAGCAACAGCTGGAACGACAGCAGCACCAGCAGCAGCTGCAACAACAGCAGCTGCAACAACAGCAGCAGCAGCAATTTCATCAGCAACTTCAGCAGCTGCAACAGCAGCAACAATTGCAGCAGCAACAATTGCAGCTGCAACAGCAGCAGAAACAACAGCAGCAACAGCAGCAGCAGCAGCAACATCAGCAGCAGCAACAACAGCAGCAGCAACATCAGCAGCAGCAACAACAGCAGTTGCCAACAGCTGATCCTAACTGGGAACAACGCAGTCAAGCAGTTCTGGCTGCCTCGCAGCTATATGGCTACTATATGCCCACTTTAATGCTGGATTACGGGCCAGCAACAGCTGGCAGCCCCAATCAGTTCATGCGCAACAACAGCAACAACGCTACTCCACATTACAGCAATCGCAATGCTGTCAACTTCGACACACGCAACGGCAACAATCGCACGCCATATCAGCAGCAGCCACAGCAACAACAGGCTCAGGCACAGCAGCAACAACCAATACAGCTGCAACACTTGCGCTACAATTATGCAAATCAACAGCAGGCTCAGCCACAGCAGCAACCACTGCCACCACAGCAGCAACCACAGCCACCACAGCAGCAACAGGTACCACAGCAGCCACAGGCACCGGAGCAGCCACAGACACCACAGCAATCCGCACCATTGCCGCAATGGCAATGGCAGCAATATCGTCAGCAAAAGCCACGTCAACACTTCTATCCAGGACGCTACTACAAGAGCAACAACTACAGCAACATGAACCACAACATGAATAACAACAACAGTGGCAACAATGGGCCACGTAAATATTGCAAGCATTGCTTCTGCAACACACGCTACGCCAACAACAACAACTGCAATGCACACAACAACTGCGGCAACAACAGCAACAACAATAACAACAGCAGCTTCAGTGGCAACAACAACAGCAACAGCAACAACAACAACCGCAACAACAACAACCGCCACAGCAACAACAACAGCATGGGCAACATGGATGTCTCCATGCTGAACATGTCGCAGGAGGATTTGGATGCCACTCAGATGTATGCTATTCATGGCGAACGTTTCTTTGAGATGCCCATGGGTCGTCGCTATCGTCGCACTCTGTATCCGGGTGGGGGTGCTATGTTGCCACCGCTGTCGTCTTCAACACCGCTGTCGCCATCTGCCAACGAGTCTTACGCCAACAATGGACGCTTTGGTAACTGGCAGACAACACCCATGTCAATGGTGAGTGAAAACTTGGAAAAACACTAAATATTTGCAGTAGATTTATTAACTAACATGTAAGAAGGGCTACAATCGAGTGAGCCGACTGTAAAAGACCCCGTAATCCTTTAAGTGTGAATTTTTTCATAGAAATATGAAGTTTTTAACTGAGTTGTCCTATGGGAGCTATAGGCTATAGTTGTCTGATCTGGATTACACTTAGTGGGGACAGTTGTAATGGTACTGTACACATAATGCATGAGTTTGGTTGCGATAGCTCAACTAGTACTACATGTCTTCATAGAAATGTCCCATGTTTCGACCGATTTGTCCTATGAGAGCTATACGCTATAGTTGTTTGAGCTGGCTGGAATTTGGTGGGAATAGTTATAATAGCTCCATACACGTACTAAGTGAATTCGGTCCTGATAGCTGTAGTCGTTGCCAAGTTTTGACGTTTTGAAGTTTGACGGATGGACGTCGTTATATCTCGGCTGTGGACGATGATCAAGCATATGCAGTGAAAGCTCCCTTGGACGGACAGCCACGCTGCCGTGCTTTTTGTTCGTGCAAGGGAGATGTCCGCTTAAGAGAAGGGATTTTGTATGAAAATCAGGCTAAAACACTATAAGATTCGTCCGGCTAAAGGAGCTGTCCGCGAGTAGAGCTTTCACTGTATATACTTATAGAGTCGGAAACGCTTTCTTCTGCCTGTTACACACATTTTGCTGCTGACAGACTTAATAGACCCCTCTACTCCTATTTACAGTACGTGGTCTAAATTATAATTATAGTTTTTTTAAAGAATTGGCCTTGAATTGCATTTTAAAACTAACTACAACTTATAATAATAGAAACTGATTCAAAATTGATTTGCCTAATTTTTAGCAACCAGTAAACCATTTTGTCAATTTTAGTTTCAATCCAAAAACTCTATTAACTAAACATAACTCCCAAATGAATATATACATTTTTTTCCCCTCCTCCATTTTAGTTCTCCATGCAAGCAACACCACCATCGACAACACCAACACCACCGGAATCGGTGCAGCATCAGGTAACGGCGCCACTATGCACCGACCCCAGTCTATACACAGCAAATTTTCCGCCCTTGCCGGCGCCAAATCACAAGCGCCACAAGGATTAATTTACCATAAATAAGATACAGTGGGAGTGACACAGGGGCAAAGAAGAGAGAAGGAGAGATAGGTAAGCTATTTTTATTAATATCTCAATTTCTCACAATTCCAAGCTAAATCCAGTTTTATAAACAAAATTCACATCACTCTGCATCCCACTCAAATTTTATTTACAGATACTGGACGTCAGAGGTTTCATATGAAGTCGCCATGGTGTTTATGCAAAAACATTCTTCAACTCCAGAGGCACTCGATTCGCATTTCAATCATTTTTAAATTTATGTTCAAATTTAACTGGAACTGATTAATATACACAAATTGTGATTTGTGTTTATGCATTCTCGTTAAACTGATTTATTCAAGTTTCGGTTTATTATTAGTTTTGTGTTTCATGTATTGTTCGAATTTTTCATGAGATTTTTATGAATAAAGAAACAAAATAAAGAAACATTCTAATACACAAAACAAAATGCGTTTAATAACTGATTAAATTTCAAAAGTAACTTTCGTTTGGAGCCAAAAGATTCAGTGCTGTAAAATGTTTGTTATTATGATTTGCCAAAAGTCTGGCCACTTTAGTCTGTTGCACTTACTCGTGCCTTATTTGCATTTAGTAGCTTAGGCGAGCAGTCTGGCCACTCAACTCCACCCAACTCGCCTATCGCAGTCGCGCTTATCGATATGCGATAGTTCGTGTTGCTAGCAACTTTTAGTATTCAAAAGCAGTTTTCTTTTTATTTTCATAACGTTTATTTTTGTATTTAAAACATTGTTTTTGTTAAAACATTTTGTTGCATTTCTGAGGGTTGCGGGCTGCACAAAAAAATATATATGTATGTGTATTTATATATGCACGTGTGTATTGCATTGTTGTTCTTCTTTGGTAAGTTTAATTTGTTGTGTCGGTTGTGTGTGTGTGTGTAAAAATAATAAATCTTGGTTGCTTAGGTACTGCATTCAACTACGCTTAAATATAGGTATACTAAATAAATATATATAGATTTTATATTAAACATTACTTTCGTTATTTAAAGCCGCTGCCGATGCTGATGCCGCAGCAGCAGCCGCTGCCGCTGCTTTAGCGGACGCCGCTGCTGCGACGCGAGTGCGGGAAAATTTGCTAATGGACGTGGGGGAGGGGGATACCGCTAAACCCGAACTAGACCCGGAACCGAAACCGGAGCCAAGAGCTGTAACTGAAGCTGAAGCAACTGCATCGACATCGGCATGACCAATGCGTATGCTGTTGCCAACCGGATAGACGCAGCCGCCGCGTCGCTGCTTGCGTCCGGACGGAGAGCCGTGTCCGATTTGTACTAAATGGGGAAGATCCTCAGTGGGTCGCGTGAACACAAACTCCTCGGAGGACAGACGTTTGCGCACCCGTCCGCCCACCACATCTGGCCGTCCATTGCTCAACGCTGGCGCTGGCGATGCGGGCGCCACAATGGCCGGCGTCTCTTCTACTCCGCCACCAGCATAGACAGGGAAATGTGATTCAAGGACACCGGGACGTATGAGTATCTCATGATCACCATTGACAACTTGGCGTCGTGTGGGCGTATTACTGACAAAGGGTTCCAGAGATGTGTTCGAAGTGGCGCTATAGAAACTACTATTAGTATCCGAAGAGCAGCCCGTGGGCATGGGCAGGCACTGCTGATGGTCGTGCTCGGCACGAGTGCAGCAATCGTTGCGTTCATCCCGACGGCAGGGACAGTGCGGACAGAGACGCAAACAGTGCTCTTCTGTCAGTATATTGCTATCGCTAAAGGTTAACTTCTTGACTGGCTGTGAATGATTCTCGTCCAGCTGATCCGCCGACTTGGAGCTGGCACTGCAGCCGACACCGACGCCGGCGGGTAACTGTAGTCGCTGCAGGCTCAGTGCGGACTCGAAGCTATCGTCACTGGAATTCGAGTCCAAATGGGCTTTCTGCTGTTGATGATGATCTGCGGGAAAGATGCGCGGGAATGTAACAAAGACGCGTCCCAGACGCTTATACTGATCCAGATTTCGTGTGTCCTCGGCACAACCCGCTAGATTCTCAGTGAATTTGGGAGCTCGTCTCATCACCTTGGGCGTATGCAGTTGCGACTCAAAGATGTCCTCCAGCGGCACCTTACCGCTCGCTCCCGCTGCTACGCCCATGTGCTGCAGATACCGTTCAATGCTATTGGCCAAGCTAACGGGCACACTGTTTCTCGACGAAACGCTGGAGATCTCCGAGAGCGTCTCGGGACTGGCCAACGGTGCCAGTCCATACCAATCATCGTGCAGCAGATCAACGCCTTGTCCATGCAGCGATGCACGACGCAGCGCCTGCGTCAGCGGCAGCGAACGTGGCTTTTTCTCCGAGTGCTGGCGCAACAGCGGCAGCGCAGCAGACGTCGGCAGCACAACTGGCGGCGGCGGTGGTGTGGGCGCCAATGCCATATCAAAGGCAACGGCCTTGAGGCGTGGCACATCCGTTAGCTCACCGGCATTCAATGTGGTCGACTCACTCACCATCGAGCTGGGACTTTTGCGCATTATAATTGTGGTGATGCTGTCGTCCAGAGCACTTGATATGTTGTCATATGGCGTATGCTGGCTGCGTCCCAAAATGCTGCCTGAAATGGAGCATGTAGAGTTGCCACCTGGTTGCACCTGTTGCTGCTGCGGTTGCTGCTGCTGTAAATTGGTAAACGAAGTCTCCAGACAGAGTTTATGCTGCGCTGTTGGCGTCAGCATGATGCAGTTGCTCAGATTTGTATAGGAACTTTTCACCTGCTGCGCTTCCTGGCACAAATCCTGCACAGCGTTGCCATTGCGCGCCACAACATCGCAGCTGGCGTCGCAGTCGCCGTTAACATTGATGTCGCCAGCTGTTTGCCGCTCGATTTCTGTCTCGGGTTCCGCTGAGTTCACGGAGAAGGCATTGGATGTCTGGCGTTGGGGCTTACGTGGACCACTCGTTGTTACAACCTAACGGAAATATCATTCAAAATACATTAGTAATTTAATTTTGAATAATTTTCATGCAGTTTGTTGTAGCTTTTTGCTAATTTTGTACAGTAAATAAATATTACACACATACATACAAATTATGATCTGTACATGTCGTCACAGCGGCATACATAGACAGCAACACGCACACATACATACACACACGCACACACATTAGTCTATGTACTGTTTGGAAGCAAATGAGCGACAGCGTGTGCAAGTGCAAGAGTGAGTGAGAGAGCATTAGAGGCTTAAAGCAAGAGCTTAAAGGCTATGGTGAAATCATAAGGTGATGTACATATTCACCACAGTCTCTGATTGGAGTCCTTAATGACTGCGAACAAGGCGCTCTCACTGTGGGGAGCTACGCACACATGCTTACAATTTCAACACTTCTTTTGCCATTTGGAAAACAACAAAAACACGCATAGTATGAAGCTTAATGAAAGAGTGGAGTGGGATGGTGATGTGAGACCGTTAGTTCTTAAGTGCCGACTGTAGAAGTTACATATAAATGTGTACGTGTGTCTGTGTGTATGTACATGTAGTAGTACCTTGTGATTTATAGCAGTGGGGAAATTTATAAAAAAGATACGGTATGGGGAATGTGTGGCTGGACACATTTTAGATGTGTTTGTTGTACATACAAATATCGATAACGATAACATTTAGAGAGAGAGAGAGAGATTTTGTTTTGTTTTGGGAGAAAGGCAATGAAACAACAAAAATTGTACAAACTATTAGGTTAGGTTGAGCTTAGCAGAGAGACAGAGAAAAAGAGACAGACAGAGAGAAAGAGAGAGAGACAGAGAAATAGACTTGATATTAATAGAATTCGTTTGTTTTGATTTCTTTTTTTTTGTTTTGTAATAAATTTAATTAATTTGTTTATGGTTTTAACGAGAGCAAAATTAGTCTTTAAGTAGTTGGCAGCTGTACCTGGTATCGGTATTTTGTGTTGTCGAACTTGTTCTTGTTGTTGTAGTGGTGGTTATTGTTGCTGTTCTTAAAGTTGTTGTTGTTGTTGTTATTGTCGTGTTTTCTTTACGTTTACGAGCAGTACATGCCTTTACGGTACGATCTCTACATGACACGACCTGCACACGAAACGAAACGAACGAACGATCGTTATTTGTTTAGCGAGTGTCGGTTATCGTTTATCGTTAATCGGTTTGCCGCAACAAAACAAAAAGCATATGTAATTAAATCGATTAATTCCTTTTTTGTTTTTGCTTTGGAACAAAGTGTTAAACATATTTATATTTGGAAGGGATTGCGGCTATATATATTTAGCCGTTTTTAGCTCTAGCTACATTCAACTCTGGCCTGACAACGATCGCTATACCCTAGTTTCTTATTTGATATATATGACGGGTGGTTTGTTTCATTGCATTTTTCATTGATTTGAAACTAACAGAAAAAGAAAACTATTTAACTAATTTGGGCACATCGGGCGGTACAAAAGCTTTACAACAGTCAAACATTCCCATGCATCACTTTGTGTACTAACTGGTATACATGTGTGTGACTGTGTGTTTGTGCGTATGTGTGTGTGTGTGGGAGTCCTTTGGGCGTATAACTTAGCTATAAACAAAAATAACTTACCAAATTAGCAGCAACTAAAACAAAAAATAATTAAAAGCTTTAAAAATAAATTAATACTTAATTAAACTAACGCAAATCAAGCTTTTCTTCTTTTTCACCTTTGAGCCAGTCACTACTCGCCAATTCCTCTCGCTACTCGCTGCTTTAACAACTCTTTTCAACACTCGTTAGTTAAACTACTTTTCAAGTCTCACGTCGCTGTAGGAACGCCATCTCGTTAGTTACATACTTCAGCAGCTTTTATAATTTGTCTTATTAGGCCCCTGCTGTACTACTCGCTACTTAACAAGTCCTTTATTTACTAAATATACAAAACTTGATTTGTTTCGACGTGTTAATTCCAATTTAATGTTTCTTGATTATTTCTAGTCTCGTTACTCGCCGCTTTACCAACACGTACCGATATTCAGACACCTCAACAGCTTTGATAATTTACCTTATTAGACACTAGTTCTTATTAATCTTCTCGTTACCAACTGGTAATTACTTTAACTACTTCTCATAGTATTCGTTACATTACTTTCGTTTGTAAATAGTCTATCTTACTTGCTTTTTATTCGTTATGTATCCAGTTAGCCCTTTATTCAACTATATACTACTATATATACTCGCTGTTTTGATAATTTCACCTTCATACGCTTATGTTAAAAGCTAAATTACTTTTCAGTCCTACTTAACAGTCCAACTCGTTACTCGCTGCTTAGTCAACCCAACTCGCTACTCGCTGCCTTTAAGTATTTGTCTATTGAAACACATAATTAATATTTTATCGTTACTTGTTACACTTACTCGCCTCTCGTTCATAACTCGTGCCCTTCTTTTTGGTTTTAACAAACTACTCGCTGTGTTTACAACTAAACTAAATACTAAATAAAAAATGCAAGTTGTGTACTTAAAATCACGTGTATTTTCAAGAAAATAAGCAATTCAAATTCAAATGCAAAATACAATGGTAACTTAAAGTATTTACTGGTTCAAAATTAAACTAAAAACTAAAAAAAGGCAATAAATAAATGGGCATATAAATAAATTATAAACAAGTCAAATAAATGGCTAGAAAAGTGATTCAATGGGCTAAGATACGGGACTCCAAGTTCGTTTTGTTCATTTGCAATTCAACAATAATAATAATACAAATTTTTAACAATTTAATACAAAAGCAATTAAAGTAAATTACAAAATAGGAAAAAAAAATAAATTTTAAAAATAAAATTAAGATTCGTTGACTTAAGCATAAATTTGTTGATATTTTAAAGCGTGTTGATGTTCTCGTTGGTTTTTTTGTGGGCGGGCGTTTGATCAATCCAACTGGGTAGGGGCGTGGTCGTGGGTGAGTGTGTGTGTGTGTGTTTGTAAGTGAGTGTGTAAATTTTGTGGTTACACTAACACTCGACGCCTTAACAATATTTAAGCTACTCGTTATACAAGTACATTCAATAAATTGTTTTGTTTTTCGTTTATATCGATACTAAATCGGTGCTAAATATGTATATTTATGCTAAAACTATATATATACTGGTATATATAGTATATATCTAAATATATATATGTATATAAAAAAAATAAACGACGACGAGTACGAGCATCAGCATCACATCATCATCATTATCATTGTTATTGGTATTAATGATTTATTATGGTCGCAATTAATGTTGATGATTATAGCTTGATTCAACTGGCTGTCGAACAACTATTTACGGATGTACGTTCACCATCGGCTTCCGCAATTACCTTCTTGAGCGCGGCGAGAACCTTATCGGGCATATGATCCTGGAGCATGACAGGCGATATGAGCACCTCATCGAAATCGGTTGAGTCGGCCCATATTGCCTGATAGACCGGCTCACGACTCTTGAGCACATTTCTGTAAGGACACAAGTAAGCGCATTTTTGTTGTTGTTTTTTTCTTTTGTTCTTTTCATTTCTTCTTTCATTTCTCTTAACACTTTGAGGTTATAAGGCATGACAGTATATGGTATATATATGTATATAGTAATAGTTAAATATATGCACATATTCATGTATATTATTACTTGTATTTAGCTACTTGAGTAAAAACAAAATTCTATTCAAATTTACTTTTAGTTTTTAATCGTTGGAACAATTGAAATGATATGGCAACACTACAAATTCATAAAACAATTGACTTATCGATGTATCGATAGGCAACAGAAAGGAGCGCCAAAAACAGCGAGAGACAGAACCGAAGAGAAAGGGGGAGAGAAAGGGAGAGAGAGAGTAAGAGACAGGACATGCAGCAAACCAATTTGAGTAAGTAAAAAAAAAACTAAACACTCTACTGATGTAAAGCTCTGCCTTGCAGAGAGCGAAGAAGAGAAAGAGAGAGAGAGAGGGGGACACTATAAGACAGAGCGTGGATCATTGGAAGGGGCGTGGACAGGGGCAGAGGGCTGGGGCCACATGCTTTTTGCTTCATGCAAACTATCAAACAAAAAGAACTTTCGAAAACAATTTTATACTATCTAAGCCAAAAATATATATGTATATATACTATATATATATGTATATGTATATTTACTATATAAGAACGTTATACAAAAGAGTAGAGAGAGTTAGAGAGAACGAGTTTAAGTAAAATAAAGAGAGATAGAGAGATATATAGATGGATAGAGATTTTTTTTCGATTTTTATAGAATATTTATCGATTGCATTCTCTTTTTGTTCGTCATGTGCTTTTTGCAATGGGTCCTACCTCCAACCACTGTCGTATTTTTGCCTGAAAAATAGTTTCAAATTCGGTTTATAATTTTTTACATTATTTTTCTGTGGGTTGCAACAAAATATCTGAACTCAAGACTGAAATCATGATATAAATAAATAAAGGAACATAAAAAACACACATGTTTGGAATTTCAGAAGGCACGTAGTGGTCATAATTGCATGCGATAATCAAGACATGAGCAATCATGTTTTGTATTTTAAAACTTTAAATGAAATGTTTGCGGAGAATGCTACAGTGGAAACCGGAGCAAGAAAAGTTATAACAATCTTTGTCGGTTTATGAATTTATTAAAGCTAAAGACTCAAAAATTCTCTTAAAAAAAGATCCTATAAAAGTGAAAAAGTTTATTACATTTTCTATCTAGAAATCCAGATTTTTCCAGCTTCTTTTATTTGGAATTTATGCTCAGTTTACTGCTTTTTTTTTTTTTTTTTTTTATTTTTTTATTTTTAGATAAAATGTTAAAGGTTTTTAAATAATTGTCAAAATTTTGATTAAATTAGTAAGCCAAAATATTAATTTTTGTACTTTAAAATCCAGTTGAACGCTTTTAAATTAATGTAAACATTTCTTTATAAAATGCAATCCAAGATATTTTTTTTTTATTGTTTTCTAGCTACAAATCCAGAGTTTTGCTGCTGCTTTTTTTAGAACTACATATTTTTTTAAATTTAAATTAATGTAAATTCTTTTTAAAAAAAATCAAAGCCAACATATTTTTTGTATATTGCTTATTCAATGCCCTGGTTCCACTGTGCCTAGCATTGACTTTGCATTAATCTCAAGCCACTAACAAGAGCGCCGTCAAATCTGACGTCATACTGTCAATGAATCAGTCCGGTCACAGTTTGAGCTTTACATTTAGCTGATAATTTATACCGGCACACACACACACACACACACACAGACAGGCAAACACACCCAAACATACCCCCTCTCTCACACACTGACAGGCATCGGGTAGTCAAAGCTATTAATTAGTATGGGTGCGTCAAGCGGATCTCGCTTCTGTTCTGACATAAAAAAAAAAAAAATATTAAAAAAAAAAAAAACAAAAAGGCAAAGACTCAAAGTCAAAAAGTAGGTTAAACAAAATCGCAAACAAGAAGAAACATAATGTCAAAAGTTTCAAATAGTCGAAGCTGAAATACCCTATCGATTGGCTTGAGTCAAAATTATAGTTAGTTTTTTACTAAACAGATTTTGTATGTAAAAGAAAATAGTCCAGACCAACTTTTAAATTTTGGGCAGCTCTGAAAATTCACCAAGCTTTTTAAAATGCATACACTGAGCGAAAAAGCAGTCAGTGTCAAGCTCATATTTAGTTTAATTTAAAAAGCTTTACAAAAATGTTAGCACTGTGAAAAAAAACTTTACTGAAAACTTATTAAAGTGTAAACAAAACTTGGTATTTTGTGCTTAAGTTAAGTTTCAAACTTTTGACTCTAAAACACAGTAAAAAATCGAATTAGAGTACTGCAGTTTTTAACTACAAAATGCTTAACTTTTAGCACAAAAAATAAATCTTTAATTAATTATAAATTAATTATTTTTTACTTGATTTACTTTCTTTGGAAAGTTAAAAAAAAATTGTTTTAAGAAACTTTAAAGGAGTTAAGCATAACAACTCCAATCTAGGACTAACAAACAATCGATGCTATCGAAATTTTGCACCAACTATCGATAACTTGTTTTTTTTTTACCAGCAGATTTAATTTAGTTAAAGGATTTCAAGTCTTTTTTTAATATTGCTATCGATACTTTCGATTTTTAACCCATACTCTATCGAACTATCGACTGTCGATAACTTGCCCCCTCGTTTGCAAACAGCCCCCCGAATTCGACAACAAAATCATAACAACCAGTGGCGTAAAGAATAAAGAAAGTGTATAAGGGAAATGATAACAAGTCGAGGATAAGAGAAATCAAATTGACAATTTACTCACTCATCTGGCTTGGGATGATGCCGCACAATATGAATGATGCGACCGGGCGGATACAAGGGCTGATGCAGAGTTAAAGCTATTGAGCTATCCGTTGGATGAGCACTCGTAGTGCGAGCGGTGCCGCGCTCCTGCAAAGATGGGAAAATTAATATAATAATTAAATATATATTAAATATAATTAATTAAGTATGCACTTACCTCCTGATACTGATTTATGTGCGTATCCTGGCCGGACATGTTGACCACTGAAGTGGGCTCGGGACCACAGCCACAGCAGATGACCGAGCACGAAATGGTCTTCCACTAAATTGATAGAAAGTCATTAGTAATACACCCACTCACCCACTAATACAGCCACTCACCTTGGGATCGACACTACGCTGTATGGCATTGATGAGATCGGCGCGCAGTGCCTCCATTTGATTGAGGCCAATGCGTGGCACGACGTCCTTGCCCAGGACGACGGATGTGATGAACGATTTGGAGTATTCGACTGCCGGCATGCTAAGCAATCCACCTGGCGGTGAGTAGCTAAAGCACTGCAGTGTCGGATGCTCTGGTTTCAACATTATCGCCAATATCGCCGCCGTGCCCGCACCCAACGAATGACCCACAAGCACCAAATCAAAGGTGTGCGTCAAACGATCCGCATTTCGCTGCAGTGCACGCTCAATGAGATTCTCCTGCTGCAGCTTGTTGCGTATATAGATGGCAGCCTGCACCATGCCCTTGTGTCCCAACCAATCGTCGCGTGGCGGTTGCAGCGGCAACACTTCACCCTCCGCATTCAGATCGGTCAATATATCCTTCATACTCAGTGTACCCCGTATGCTGATCACAATTTTCTTTTGCGTGTAATCGATGGCCACAAAGAAGGGAGTTTCGGCCACATCCACATGATAAGTCGCATAAACGATGTCAATGTCACCCACCTGCAGGGTCTTTTTGAGTGCCCCATAATTGCAGTAGCAGCAGTTGTCCTGGATCACCTCGCCGTTGTCACCGCTGCCGCAACAGCAGCCAAAGCATCTAAATAAATTTTAATTAAACAATTTAATTTTATATAAAATGTTTTTGGTGTTTTTCTAAGCCCTTAAAAATTTGCATGTCATTTTTGCAATACTCACTTGAGCTCTGGCAGCAAATGCCACATTTTGGTGCGATTGATGAGGACGTACATGGGCCAACCGTAGGCACCTTGGGCAAAGTACATGTAGTGTATGACGGTCTGAAAGAAATCATAGTTTTTGGCATCGTTGAGTGCTAGGAACTGTGTACGTTCCGTGATCGGTACACCGCTGAGGAACTCGTAGGTGCCATTTTTACGCTGTCTAACGATCGCCTCACGCTCCAATCGCTGGAATTTGCGCAAAAGCACCAAGCCGGCGACCACATCCGATGGCACAACATCCAATTCGCGAAAAAAGTCGCTTAGCAGTCGGGCAATATCAGTAAAGGAGTTTCGATTGCGCTCCGACGAGCCCATGCAACAGAAGAGCAAGCGACACCGGTGATCCCAGCTGTCCTGATATGCTCGCATCACTTTCCTGCAGCGAAACACAAACACAATTACAGGGTGTTAGTGCGTTTATATACCCAGAAAAATTTATTTTTTTTAGCCAAAGTTGCTTATAGCTTTATATGCTTAAGCGTATTTTCTTTTCATGCAAGCTAGCTGGAAATTAATTTATCGATTAATCGATTGTTGATTTTTTCACTCGATATCGTTCCATATTTCATTTGTTTACGTTTATGTGCGGCAAGAAATCTGTGTTCTTTATTTAATGTACGTGTCAAATTGATAACACACTTTATCTTAAAAATGCATTTATCGATAAATCGATTCTTAGTTGATTTGCCACATTTTTGCATTTTGTGTAACGAATATAGCTTTTTCTTAAAAAAAAACATGGTATTTTATTTATGTTCAATGGATTTTGGGCTTTTTCGTGTAAAAAAATATTTATCGATAAATCGATTGTTAATATTTCACCCGATTTTAAGCGGTTTCGTAGACTTACCGTTGCCTCCAGTTGCGATTCATGCTGTTGCTGCGCTTGACACGCGTGGAACGCATGGAACGCTGGTACTGCTTCATTTTGACCCAGGAACGACCGGCTGCATCGAACGTGCACCAAATGGTTATCAAAGTGATGAACACCAGCGTCCAGTTGCATATGATAATGGCTGTGAACGATTGTATTATATTATAGGGTATTGTAGGGCTTATTGCATTCCGATTCAAATGAACTGGTTCAAATGAGCTAACTAAATTGAACTAGTTCATTTGAACTACAAAAAATAACTATCCAACAATAGCATAAAATGGACTATCAAGCGGGTAGAAAAATATCCAACTACGGTTCAATTGAACTAGTTCATTTTGTTCAAGTTCAACTCACCAATGAAAATCTTTTTGGCCTCATCTATGGGCGCTTCCATATAGTAATGCGATAGCCAAATAGAGCCCAATATCAGCCATGCAATATCAAATAATATCACCACTATTTAAAAATAATTCAAGTCGATTAATTAAAAGTTATCGATAGTTTGTTGGCGTAAAACTTACAGCTCTTGAGATATATCCATATATTGATCGATGTGCGGGCCTCGGAATCCAAAATGCTGCCGCGCATCGAGATCACACAAATGCCTATTTCTACACATATTGAAACTGCAAGCGATAAACGATATGCGATTAATCGATAGGCCACAAAGAGCTGCAAACTATGCAATACTTACAAAATAGTATTAACAAGTAGCCTATTAAATGGTAGAACAATAGTTTCACGCTTAAAACACTTGTATTGTACTCAAATATAACTAAAGAGACGGCGACAAGCACAAAGCTGTAAAATATAATATTAATCGATTGTCGATATTTATTAATTTAAAATAAAATCGATATGTATTTGCTAAACCATACCATATGAAATGCAGTGCTAAGAGAAATGCACCCGGAACCACCAGATCATCAGAGCCGACAGACCAACGACGTCTGAAGACCACGAGTCCAGGCATCTGTAAAGATCGGGAGAAGGGTATAATGATTAAATATATATCAATGATTACATTCGGCATTTCTAAAGATTTTTACAACAAATGTGGTAACGTTTTAAAAACGTTTGCATTTAAAGTTGATTTTTAATTGTTTCTTAATCATGTAAAATAGTTCAGTCCTAAGCTTATTATACATCTCGTTAAAACCACTTGAGAATTCTTAGGAAAACTAGCTCGAAAGTAAGCTGTAAGACATTGTGTACTCATTTCAGAGTACATTATTACTCGACCTATTTGGCTCATGGTAGCTATAGTATATATCTGTCCTATCTTGACCAAAATTGGTAGAGTTTTACTACATATGTTCAAGTTATCGAAGCTAAAATTAGGTTACGATAACTTAAGCAGATTCCAAGTTATGCTAGTAACTTTCCCGGGGTGTTAGAGATAACCTTATTCAAAACTAACATATAAATAGTTAAGGTAAAATCTCCACTTATAATTACTAAGTATTGTTCCTTAAAAATCACAACTTTATTCCTACCGTAGCTCTAAGCTGAAGGATTTCAATCAACCGTTTCCAGACTTTTTAAGTAGCTCACAGCGCAGCGACTTCAATTAAACTGAGTTCCAAGCCCAACAGTGGGCACTATATATATTCGCCTATGGGATTAGTATTTGACTAAATCCTTTCCTTTGCCATGAATAACTTAAAATAGTTATCCAGCAGCTTTTCTAACTTTATTTCTTTATAATTTCAGCGATAAAACCTCAATTGCTCATTGTTCTATTCATAGAGTTATCGGAGTACAAATTTTTGATTTTGCATTAATCAGTAAAATAAGTAAACTTCTAGTGGCACTTGATGTGTGTAAAAGTTTATAATTTGTTTTAAAATTCAGTTAGTCAGATAGGAGGCGTAAAAGTTTATTTTAAAAGCAGCAAATAGTATACAAATGTGGTTAAAAGACATAACAGTACCCCAAAGAAAGGAAAAAAGTTGGAAAAAATAAAACTGCATTTCTTCAATCAATTTTTGTTTCAATTTGCGAAATTCACAGCGCTTTGCATTTTGACTGTTTCAAAAATTAACTCAATTATTTAATAAAAAATAAATTGACATTTCTGAACTTTTTTATTTGATGTGTCACGTAATCAAATTATTAATTCTCTCAGTGTTTAAAAGGTTCATTGAAATGTCTGCTTTGAGCTTGTTTTTATTCATTATAAAACAATTAACAAAAAATATATATGAATGAAAATAATATTAATGTAACCAAGAATTATAGGCACATGGGAAAGAGTTGCTTTTTTATGCCCTAGCAGAGGGTATATGGTTTTTGTCACGAAGTTTGTAACGCCGTTTCCGAACCCATTAAGTCTATATACTATATATTCTTGATCAGCATCGACTCGTCTCTAAATTTTAAAGCTATGTGTATGTTATTGAAAATACAGGTGTGTATTCTCTCTGCACGCAGTTCATATGCTAAAATCGGTCAGATCGAATGACTATATCAAATATCTCCCATAGGAACAATCAAAACTTTTACCTATCTTGGCCAAATTCACTCCATATGCATTAAGTAAAAAATCGCATGTACAAACCAAATTTCATCCAGACCGGACCACTATATAATATAGCTGCCATAGGAACAATCAGTTGAAAATGCTTTGTATGAAGATTTTGAAAGTCTATTAAATCATTTTAACCAAATTCACGCAATATTTCATCCAAATCAGACCACTGTAGCTACCGTAGGAAGAATTGGTGATTGAAATCAAATTAATGCAAAATTAATGACTGCAAGGGTATTTAATCTTCGGTGAGCCGCAGTTAACAGTTTTTTCTTGTTTTTAAACATTTATCAATTATAAAAGCCTTTTGGGAATAGTAAAACTTGAGAATTATCAAATGAAATAGTAGAAAATAATTCATGACTTATCAAAGTAAAAAACTTTTTTAAAATTTGTACAAGTTTGGAAATTTTTATATACACTTTATAGAAAGTCGAGCGATCCGACTATAAAATGCCCTGTAATCGTTAAATTGTATATTTTTGTATGCAAATCATCAATTTTTGACCGATTTTAGCTATGAAAACTATAAGATACTGTTGTCCAAAGGGGACAAAAACTTCCATGAGTATATAGAACATACTATGAAATAGCTTAAGTGGTATTAAGGTAGTAAAAATAATATACATTATTTATTTTATTAACTCTTCTTATATTTGCTAGAAATTCAAGTTCCCCCTGTTCCAATTATTGCCCTGAAGTGTTAAATAAAAAATCAGTTTAAATTGTTTCCGTGTCCAAATTTGCTTGAAATATTTTAAATCGTAACGACTTTGTATGTTAGACATATATATATTTCTGGTACAATTGTGTATGTAAGTCATGTCTGTCATGTCTGGCAGCGTTTCCCATGTCGCTGTCACAGTTGTTCAACACAAGTTTGAATCGCTTTGCTCTACACATACATACAAACACATATATGTGTCTATATGTAAGCACATCAATGCAACCTTAACTTTATCCATATATAACACCCGGAGAACCTAATCCCAATGAAAATCCCCAGTTCCCAGACCCCTTAAAAGTGTGTGTGCGTGTGTGTGTGTGGAAGTGAAGCAAGAGCTCAAGTTTGAGCTCGCAATGGCAACTTGGACAGCTTAAGGTTGCAGCCTGTCTCTTGCAACAAAATACAATGGCTAACAAAGTAAACCAGCGAACATCCCAGCAGGACCTGCAAGGCAGCACATGCGTGAGTTCTGCACGAAAATCAGCTACATACCTTACTAATGTAACTTCATTTTAAGCTAAAAACTCTTAACATCTTAACATAGTAACATGTAGTGATAAAATCTTTTTAAAATACCCAATATTCTTAGCGTCAAATTATTTAATCAGTCATAATTTTACAGTCTGAAAATTTTAGCAACTAATTGTACAAAATTTTCAACTAAAAAGCTTTTACACTGATAAAAAGTAGTACATGTTCTAGAACTAAGGGCTCTCAACTAAGTGCTCTTAAATTATTAAGCTAAACTTCAAAATTTAACAACGTTTTAATTCCAATCGTATACACTTAAACTATTAAAACATTTTTATATGCAGACAATTCTTAATTCCAATTGCCGTGCAAAAAAAAAAACTTGTTTAACCTAAAAAACCCTAGAGTTTATATCGTAAAAACATTTATTCTAGAAATTATTTTTTTGCCCGCATACTCTAAAAAATAGTATAGGGGTCTATTAGGTTTGTCAGAAGCGAAAAGTGTGTAACTATATATATTCTTGATCAGCATCAACAGCAGAGTCGATATAGCCATGTCCGTCTGTCTGGCTGACCGTTTGAAAACCTAAAACGCCGAGACTATAAGAACTAGAGCCACCAAATTTCGCGAGCAGATCAAGTTTATTTAAAATTGCAAAAAACTATTTTCACATTACCATAACTTAAAAACAACTAGAGCTATGTTGACCAAATTTACACATTATCTGTATGGTACCCTTATGAATGTCTTTGCCTAGTTTGATCTGGAACGAACAACTTTATCCTAATGTGTATGGCACCATTATAACTATCTAGACAAAGTTTGATCCGAATCGGACAACTATATAACATAGCTCCCATGGGAAAATCAATTGAAAATTGCATATTAGCTTAGAAAAATGCGCACTAAAAGGAGTACGTGGTCTTTAACTGTCGGCTCGCTCGACTTTAGCCTTTCTTACTTAAATCCCCAAGTGGCGCATTAAAAACTAGTATGTAGAAAACATTAAGCTTAGATCACAGCACAAAATTCCATAATTCTAAACGACAACAACTAAAGTTCTTTAACTAAACTTTAGAGGCCATAAAGACTGTAAGTTTTTCCGCGTCGCAAGTCCAACTGGGAGGCCGAGTCAGCGAGGGTTGCTTTGTAGGGTGCCAGAGGGGAGGCAGAGGTGTGTGTTTGGGGACGGGTGTGACTGTGTTGACTAACACACACAAGTATATGGAGTTGCTTGGGATTTTCAGACTTGCACTTAGACTACATTTACTTTATATAGTATATATATATATCAGTAATACATATATATGTAAATAGTGCGGAAAAGTGTCGGCATACGCACTTAATCTACTTAGGGACACAATGCGGTGCAGCACTTTAAAGACACTTGTTTGCAGTTTTGTTCAGTTTGAAGCTCACAAGTTAAGTTACGGATTATGCAAAATATAATATATATCTAAAAAACTGAGCTTGATTTCTTGGCTTATGTAAGCAATCGCTTAAAATTCCCAAACAAAATTTCAGCGTCCCATAAAAAAGGTCTTAAAAAATTACTTTCCAGTACGCAAAACCTATTTCTTCATATATTTAGTACATAGTTCTCTGCTCAACACTGCTACTTCCAACACTATAAAGTTGTTTTCTATTTTTTTTAGCTACCTAATCTATAAACATTTTATATTATGATCAATGTTATCGCTTATTCGCAACTAAATATACGACTTCATAGCGTTTATAGGTGATAGGTGATACTAGTGCTAAGTACATAGGCTTTAAATTTAGTCATGCCGCATTAAACTAGAAAGTAGTGAGTATGACTAAATACAAAGTACTATATACACATTTGTCAAAATGAATCAAATATCGGACCTTGAACGCGGATTGCTGTTATAATGATAATAATGATGAATAAATAGTAAAGAGCAATTAATTACATATTACGTATAGATTAGAGGTCTTATCAATTTAAATATTAGAGTAGTGAGTGAATATATAATACCCTGTAGTTGATTTGTTATTTAATATATTCATGATGGTATTGATTTCTGGGAAGCAAAGAGCTATTGATAACATTTTACTAATTTACTAAATTTTTAGCTAATGAACTAGCATGTTATACCTTAGTTTTTTTTTTTATGATTCATTAAAGTTTCGTATTACTGATAGATTACAATAAATTTCAATAAATTTCAATTATAAGCTATAAAATTCATGCTTTACAGTCTGTTAATTATTAAAAGCGTAGTATTTTTTTTTTTTTTTTTTTTTTTTTTTTTTTTTTGTTAAGATTAGTGAGATTGGGAACGTCTATTATTTTCGTATTACTAATGAATTACAGGCTTCAATAAATTTCAATTGAAAATTCATGTTTAGCAGGGTATAGTTAATCTTTTTTTTTATATAAATAAATCACGACGGTTATGATTTATTGCAAGCATGGGAAACAACAATTTAAAACATATTATGAATAGTTTTGAGTGTTTATAAAAATGGAATTTTAAAAGTGAGTAAACAATTTTTTTTTTTTAAATATAAATGAATGCTTTAGATTCTGAATATTCATTAATTTCGTATTACTGATGAATTACAGGCTTCAATGAAATTCAATCAAGCTTTATAATTAATAGCGTATTACGAATAGTTTTTGGGTATATGTATAAACTATATTAAACTATTTTTTTTTTTTTTCTTTTATCGAAGCAATTTATACAGCCTTGATATCGGAAAGAGCAATTAGTTTTGTATTACAGACGGTTTACAGGCTTAACTAAATATCAAGTATACGCTAATGAATTACTCTACATTCAATTCTTCTTCTTTTTTTCCCCTTTTGTAGCAAATCAAAAGCTTCTTAGAAAACTAATAAGCCATTTTTATTCGCCTACTTGACTTGACTCAAATAGTTGTGTGCTTAGTAACCACTTGTTCAAGGACATATCTGAAGGAAATATGAATTATTTGTTAACTGCAGGATATATAACGACAGGTTGCAATTTGAATGGGCGCTTGTTGGGAAGACGAACACATGACTCTCTACACATTTGCAATCGATTGAAATATTTAATAATGCTATTGATTATATAGACGATATGCATATGTAAATTGACAGACAGAGTGAAAGAGAGGGATACATTTAATAACCCAATAACATTGACAACATTTTACAACATTTACCTTCAATTAATATGCAAGAATTTGCGCACAAGAGGAAATCAAATTGGGAAATCGTAATATGGAAATTTGTTAATGGAATTATGCAATTATGGCCCGGCCAATGAGCTGCTAGGCCTGCAGATTTGATAGTCATTTTTGGTCATGGCAATTACCAACGGTTAGATAAATAACCCAGCTATACAAAGTATAGATATACACATAGTTAAATGGATCAAATGTTATCTAGATTGGGCCATAATGAATATTAACTGCTTTTGTCATGCTTAAGTTGCACAAAAACAATTAAAACTCACCCCAAAACCGTAAAATGGATCACCGACCGTATCGAAACGAAATCGACTATTTATTTTATTGTAGTAGATCACAGTTCGAAATGCAGAACACCAAATAATTGTGATAAGATAAGATTCACTTATATTCTGCATGCAATTCGATAAGTTAAGCATAACTTATCGGACTTTAGGAGAAGCCAACGAACTTGAGTATCTCCAACGGTAGCCGGGGCGACCGTTTTGACCATACACTTCAAAAAATGTAATCAAGAACAAGTTTCTTGATTATAGTAATCAGAAATGTAGCAACAAGTGTTAAAGTTAAAGAACATTTAATAAAACTCCATTTAGTGCTTGTTTTTAGCACTTTTCACTACAATTCCCAATTGGTTTAAGCTGTGTATGAATGACATTTCACTTTGTTTACTGGTTTAAGCTACTGACTAGGCTTAAAACTGAATTCCTACTCAATTTTCAAACCATTTTTCATTTCTCTCAGTGCAACTACTAATTACCTGTTAATAAAACTTGAACTCTGCACCACACGCTATCAAAAGTGCTAAATTATATTAAGCTGTCTTTTTTTAACGATTGCACTTGGGTTTTTTTACAACACATAATTCGATTTGCAGCCCTCTTATAGTGAGTTGGCAGTTCTGTTCTTTGAGCGCTGACTAATTGCAAAAATTTAATGAACTTCGGTCCACAATTTGCGTAGTGAAAAAAAAAGGTTTACTTATCATATTTTCAGTAATAAATTTATTATTTAAAAGGATTTTCAATTGACGTTGCGTCAGCTGCTATGAGTCACAATCATTAGCAATTTTGGGCTGGAACCACTTGAGAATTTTAATCTTCAACAAGTTCATTTTGTACAGACTAAACTTTGCCAGTTTGGCATAACTTGGTCTTAAACGTATCATAATCGCTTAAGTGCCTTTCCTAGACCCCGTACTCTAAAGAAGAGTAGCTGGGTCTATTAAGTTTAACAGAAGCATAATGTGCCTAACAGAGAGAAAGAGGTTTGGCCGACCCCATAAAGTATATACATATATTCTTGATCAGCATCAACAGCCGTTTCGGTATAGCGCTGTCTGTCTGTCCGTCCGTTCGTATGAACCCTTGGATCCTTTAAACTACAAGGGCTAGAGCCACCAAATTTGGCATGAAAGTCCGTCTATATGTCAGGCAGGTTAGTATTATTTCAAATTTTCGCCACGCCCCTTACCGCCCCCGCAAATTGTAAAAAACTATTGTCATTACACTACAACTTCCAAACTATCAGAGCTATCGTGACCATATTCACACTTTATGTGTATGGTACTATGATAACTATCCTTACCAAGTTTGATCGGATCGCACAACTATAGCCCATAGACCCCATAGGACAAATTGGTCGAAAATGTGCACTTGATTGATTACGCGGTTTTTTGCAGTCGGCACGCTCATCTGTAGCCTTTCTTCTTTGTTTAAAGACTAAACTTAACTAGTTTAGCATAAAGTGATCTTAAAGCTGTCATAATCGCTTATGTGACTTTTTATTTCAAACACCCCTTTACCTATCAAAATGACTTTTAAATTCTAGTTTTTAAATTTACAAAATTCACAAAAATTACAAGCAAAAAAATCCCAAAAAACCCAAATTTGCAGTCACGACATAATGGTTAAAGTGGTGGAGGATATTTTCGGAATTGCCATCAATCCGTTTACGCAAAGGGCACAAGTAGTGCGACGCTATACAATCAGTAACTCCAATCATCTAGCGGCATCCATTATACAACTGGGTGCGACCATACAGCGCATCAGTTGCCCCGATGCCTATCATAATGTGCAGGATATCGTGCTGGGATTCAACGATATTGCCGGCTATGAGGCGAATCGTGATAAGCACTTTGGTTGCATGTTGGGACGTGTCGCCGATCGTGTGGCAAATGCCGAGTTCATAATGGATCGTCGTAAAGTGCTGTTGACCAAGAATCTCAATGATAAGCATCAAATTGATGGCGGTCACATTGGATTTGATAGAATCATTTGGGATTTGCACATGATACGACCCGATGGCGTGACATTGAGTCATTGCTCGGCCAATGGTCATGAGGGTTATCCGGGTGAATTAACCGTTTTACTGCACTTTACCATGGACGATGACAATCGTTTCTATATGCAAATCGAGGCGAGATCAGATCAAACCACACCCGTAAACATAAGTAATCATTGTTACTTTAATCTGGCGGGTCAGAAGGCGGGACGTAAGGGAATTTTGGAGCATCGTTTGGTAATCGCCGCGGATAACACCATCGAAACGAACGAGGAATCGATGCCAACGGGACGTTTCAAGGTGGTCAATAATACCGTTTATGATATGCGAGTTCCGGCCTTCATTGGCGACCGTCTGCGGCAATTTGAAAATAAATCCGTATCCGGTTTCGATGTTTGCTATGCCATCGATAAGGATTTCGATGCGAATGTTGTGCATTTTGTGGGACGATTTTTACATCCGGAATCGGGTAGATATATGGAAATCCATAGCAATCAACCGGGAATGCGATTTTCAACAGCCAATCAATTTCCGGATGACTCGCGGGATGAGGAGCCCATCATGGGCAAGGATTGTGCACGCTATTTTCAACATTGTGGATTTAGTGTGCAGTTGGAAAAGTTTCCAGATACCATGAATAACCTGGACTTTCCCACGGCATTTATAATGCCAAGTGAATTGTATTTTCATGAAACGATTTTCACCTTTGGCGTTCAGGAGTCCTGGAAATGCTGTGCCACACCGGAGGAACTGGCTGAACTGGGTGACGACATCGTGCGATACACATAATTATCCCATTACTCACTCAACTGACATCTTGTGTAATCAAGACTAAAAAATCGTATTTTTTTCCCCACTTGGCGTTCACTAAATTTTGCAAATTTATTGCACATTTCATTTCAGTATTTGATTAAAGTCTTATTTATATACATTTTTTTTTTTGGTTATTTAAGCCGTGTTCTTCTTTTTGGTCTGCCAAGTCTAATGAAAACTATAAATCGTACTTAATTAGTGAAGTCAGCTCGGCATTTGGGTTTTGGGTTATAGGTGTCCATTAACATTCGTTTTAATTACGACTGTAAGTTTGGCATTGGATTTCACATCCACAATAACTTGAAGTTTACGCAGTGTAATGTGGTCAGATTAAGTGTTATTCCGAGTTTACTTAAAACTAGCATGGCAAACTTAATTGAAGTACAAGTTTTATCTTTTTAGAGTCAAGTTGAAAACATTTGTGCTTCTAAAATCCATGGAATGTGTCTAAAATCTTTTAAACATCTTTTAAACTTACACTTTATGTTAACAAATACTTTTAAAAAGCAAAGGCTTGACTGCGCCCAAATGTATGCTATAAAAATGCAATCTCTTAAATTTGCCCATTTAAAACACTTTCGAAAACTTTAAACAAACCTTTGAGCGAGTTCAACAACCCAAAGGAATGCTATTAATTTCTGTGAGTATTTAAGTGATGCACTTAAAAACTAGAAAACTTTTTCGAGCGAATCGAACTAAACGAGAAACGACATCATCATAAACTTGCCATTAAAAAGTTAAATGAACTGAATGTCGACAATAGTTTGTTTTATGATTTTGTTTCAAAAACACACGTATATTTCCATAGCACACAAGCTGAGGGGCAGGCAGAGGGGAGTGTAGGGAGCTGTCGACATTCTGGGGCAAACTACAATGTTCTAATGGTTTATTTTTTTTGGTATTTTTTTTTTTTTTTTCATTTTTGGGTCGCATTTTGCGTGACGACAACGACGTGTTGCAAGCAAACCAATTAAAAATACTTAAATACTAGACGAAATACCAAAGCTTCCAGGCGGCCATAGTTGCCTGCTTGGCGTCGACTTTATCGCTGGCCCGGTTAGGTCTTAACTTCAACACACACGTATAGCCCATAATATGGAAATATGTGGCGAGCGTGCGAGCTTTCGACCAGGTTAACTGAGTGACGGCCCTCATGCCGGTCTGCCTGCCTGCCTGCCTGACTTCCTTTTAGCCAACGAGCCGCTAATGTGTCTGCTCCGCCTCCTGCCACGACATCATGACTTCTCGCAAAGACCCTGTACTCAGTCAGCAGTGGGCGCTTGATTTAACTACACTTTGTTACCACTCATTTCATGCATCTTGTAGGTTCGCTTCATTGCATACAGGGTCTTAATCAGTCGTCTACAACATTAGCACTTTTCCGGGGCTTAAAATGACATTATTTTCATAAAGGATTTGTTTCAATCTGCGCTAAAGCAAACCTTAAGTAAAGACGCTGAGCTACAATAACGACTGATCTGTGATTTGTAATAAAAATTAAATTATAAAAAGAAATAAACTGAAACAAGCTTCAAATTCTTCATTTACTTAGCTTTTGTTTAGATTAAATTCACAACATATTTTAGTAGTAAAAATTAAGTTTAGCTGGAACTATTTTTGCGATAAAGTTATCTAAACTAACCTATTTTATGTATTCCTATAAATTAAATACGATTTTTAGATAAAACTCCAATTCATAACTTATTTTTGTAGAATTCCTCATAGCAAAAACTACCGCAAATCGTTAAAAAACTTTTTAAATTTCTTAACAAAGTCATTAGGTTTTTTTATCTATTGGAAAAACAAAACCCAGCAGTGCATCAGTTGAGGGGAATCCCCCGTTTCGGGTTTCCTGCGTCTTTACGGCTGATTGACAGCTGCTAAGGCAACGTACGCATCAATATTTTGTTGACTCAATCAAGTCAAACAAAACGGAACTTGCAAAAGCTCAGCTTTGTATTAGTCTAAAGTCTATTCACACACACACACAGACAGACAGCTGTGTGTGTGTGTGTCTGTGTGTGTGCTTGAAAGTAGCGTCATAAAAACAATGTCATCACCATCAGAGTCAGAGTAAGAGGCAACGCGTCAAACGGAAATCAACTAAAAGGCCACTCCGTTGAAGGACAGTTACAGAAAGGGAAAGAACAAAAACTAGCAGAAAGCAAAGCAAATATGGACACTCACACACAGAGGAAGAGTGAAAGAGAGAGAGGGAGAAGTATGCAACAAAAAAAGTTGTAGCTAAACCAAGAAAAGTTTTATGACCATGCGATGCTTGGTGACAACTGGATGTTTGCTTTTTTCATGACGCCAATGATGAAGGCGCTGATGATACCATAAAAATAAAGTATTGCATATGTCAAGCCGCTGTTTCCGCTAAAAAAGAGACTGCATAACTATCAGTGATGCCCACTGTTCGGTAGAAAAACTTTAAAATAAAAGCGACTTAAATTGATTTTAAACTAATACCAAAAGACACATTTTTAAGTTTCAAAATTAATGAATTAATTTTAAAAAAATTTTAAATATAGAAATTTTATTAAAAAAAAACTTTAAATTAAAATGAAACAATTCGAAAAGTTTGTTATTTAAAGAGCAAGTTTTTAAAGAAAACAGTTTGGCAACACTGACTAACAAGGGTGTTGCCATAAATTAAGTGCCAAAAGTAGCTATCAATACAAGTCAATTACACATGCGATTACTATCGATAAATTTTTGTAAGCCTTTGCTTCTATCGATCCCAACTGCGTTTCTCTCAAAACTAGCGATAACTAATTGAACTCTCCTCGCTTTGAGTGTAAAATAAAACGAATTTACAGCTGTTAAATACCAAGTGAATTTGTCTCCCTTTTCTTTTGCTTTCTCTTTCCCCCACTTGCCTTCATGTCCTCTCTGTCCACTTATCTTGCTTTCTTTTGCTCTTCCTTTATACTATTTCTATTTTCTGTTCTTCACTGTAACCTATAATTTTGCGCTTTCACTCTTTGGACCGTTAGTTTATTGCTTGCGTTCTTTTCCTCTGCTTCCTTTCCTTTCACTTCTCTCATTCTTTTTGGGTCAAACAAATGTTGCTCATTTGGCATTTTTCAGCAAATTTTTCAAGTCACAACATTTTTGATTTGCAGCACAGTGTTTACACACAAGTATATATGCATGTGTGTGTGTATTTGTGTAAATAAGCAGTGCGAGTGTGTGTAAGTGTGGATTTATCTAACACTAGGACTGTTACTAGCCGCCGGCTTAGCTTTAATTTCGTTGGTGCTTTGTGGATGTGTGTGTGTGAGTGTCACTGTATGTGACTTAGTGTTGCCCATTTAGCCTTTTCAAATTTAAATGTTGATTCACGAAGTAGTTAGTTCTTATTTGAAAATTAATTCGTTCTATTTAATTTACGTATTTTTTTAATTGAAGGAATTTATAAAAGTAATAAAATTTCACAATCTACAGCTTTTAAGAAAAATGTATTTTCATATTTTAATGACTAAATTTACTCGCATTTACTACAACTTTTTTATGAGCGGAATGTAGCCGTTCAATGCAAAATCAGTTAAAACATAAAATCTGTATAGTGATTGCAAAACTGCAATAAATGCGGTATGAGCATTAAATTCGCCCGTTTTCTTTCCATTTCAGGAGACTCAGAGTGAAAATACAAAATTCGTAGCCAAAATTTGTGCCGGACACAGTTAAAAATAGGTTAGACTACTTCATTGAAATACGTATTTCATTTTGTTGGCATCACTGTTGCTCTGGCAAACATTACAACTTTTTTTTTTAATTTCTTAGCTGCTTTTATCGCATTTTGGTATTTGTTGTATTTAATGGAATGTGGTAAGCAGCCAAAAGAAAGAAGAAGCAGAACAACCAAACAGGAATCATGCAAGGAATGCGACTGCTTTGTATGTGTGTGTGTGTGTGTGTGCGTGCATGGTGTGGGGTGGGGGGATATTTTTGAAGTGAAACGCAAAAAAACAATAACAAGGACTAAGAAGAAGAAGAAGAAGCACAAGAAGTATAATAATAAGAAGAAGAAGCGTTTCTTTTCCGTATTCTTACAGTGAGTGCTAAAAGAAAATGGCATGTCATGAAGGATAAACAAATGTGAAGCCAAGCGTTAAGCGTGCAACCAAACCGCAAAACTCTTAAATACCCTACACTTTTACAACAATTAAATTTAATTGTTTTTTTAAAAACACATTTACTACCAAACAAATTGACATCATTTAACCCAAGTAAAATATTATTTATACTTTTTTAAATACTAAATATTTCTAGGGGAAAACTCTTCTATTTAAACCGCATCCACTTGAAACAAGTGGAACATGTGTATACTTTGGATAGCATCCACTTGAGGGTCGTCTAATATACCGTAATAACTGTGCAGAAGGGATAAACAACAACAAAAAAACAAAGAACAAAAGGAAAAACAGAAAACAAATGTAAAGCTCTTAAAGCTAAAGCCATAGCTAAGAAGCTATAAGGGGTAGAGAGTGGTAGTATTTTGTGGGGAATACTTGTAAGTACATAGTATGTAAATTTACAATTGTGCGGTTGCTGTCTTTGAACATGTTCAAGCTTGTCAAGTTATTCATCAGATCAGGTTTTTTTCTACTTTTTTTTTATTTTAATTCACATAGATATTTTTTATGTCTAAGACGGCTGTGAATGTCACTTATACAACGTATTATGTCTTCTCACAATCATCTTCTTTTTTTGTGTAGTCGCACATTGTGGAGACGTGTGTCGTTTACCCTGTAAACAAGCATTTTAAAACCAGAGGTATGCACTTTTGGCAAGGTACAAAAAGGGAGCTAAGCGTGGTAACAGTTAAGTAACGGAAGGGAATTTATGACTTTAATTTTGTCATAAATACAACTAATTAAAAGAAATTTTTTTTTATTTATTCGCTGTTTATAGACTACAGTTCAATAGAAAATTAAATTATAGGGCATATCACCAGCGACTACCTGCAAATAACATGACTTTCAGACGCTTTCTTTTTTGTTGTTCCTGTCAAGCCAGCGCAGATAGTGTGTGTGCACGTATGCGTGTCCATGTATGTCTGTGTGTGTGCTTTTGCATGCGTAGATAAATAGATAAATAGAAGCTGCTGAAAACGTTAGCGGCGGCAACGTGCTGAGTGCCGCAATTCTTACGTATTTTGCCCGCAGCAGCTGCACGCTCTAAATTTCAAGAGTCTTGCAAAAATATGCAATTGTTTGTCCAAACAATTTGCCAAATGAAACAAAAGCAGCAAGAAGTAAAAGAAGTAGTAAGGTAGAAGTAGCAGTGGAAGAAGAAGACCAAGTATAAACAACTCGAAACAAACAAAATGGCAACAAAAAGCAAACAGCATTGGAGTAGTTAGTGCAGAAAGTAAAGAGAGCAAAAGAGAGACCGGCTAGTAAGAGCACAAGAGAATGGGAGTGTGGACTGGCATTCGGTGGTGAGTTTACAAAGTTTCGTCCGTTCGCCTCTTCCTTTATTCGTCCGTCCTTTCTTTCGACCCCGTGTATACAATGTCCGAAAGCAAGTGGAAACGCACCTTATTTTGCACTGTCGCATCCCCTCGTTGTGCTTTTTTGGACTAAAATGCGCGTAGAATGGCGGACCCCAAAAAAACGAAACAGCAACAAAATAAACAACAGAAGAATCAACAACAACAACAACTGAAGCAGCAGCAGCAATTCCTGCACAAACAAAATCCGCTACACTCGCCGTCGCAGGTGGTGGTAATGGTTGGATGGTGTGTGTGTGTGAGTGTGTGTGTATGGTTGGGTGGAAGGAATGGAGCGGCGGTTGGGCTAGAGTGAAAGTAACTGGAAGTCGCAATGGAAGCAGGAGCAAAGGAGAGACGAAGTGACGACGTTGTCGCTGTTGCTGTCGACGCTTGGCAGCTTTGACATTTGCATGGAAAATACATGTACAATGTAGCTGTATACGTATACAAACTTGTATGTGTAAGTGTTGACAGTTTAGCCTTTTTTCAAATGTATTCCCTTTTATCGAGTTTAGCTAGAAACAATAAAGTGCTACTATAAACTGTAGATTTTTTTGCTAATACAAGTTTTAGTTTTTTAACAACAAATTATACTAACAAACACTTAAAATGTTCAAAAACAATTTTAAGTAAACTGTCAAACTGAATTGGATATGGTTAAAAACTTTAATGTATTACGTAGCCAAAATAAACTTTTAGTCCTGTTTCAGACATAAAACTTTTTTTTTTTTAATTATTGCTCTTGTTTGCTTTGGTTTTTGTGGCAAGAAGTTGGCATCACTCTTACGTATTGGGAGTCCGTGTGTGTGTGTGTTTTCTATGCGTGTCACTGTAGATGAGAGTTTGTCGATAGAAAACGCCAAGCACAAGCAAAACCCTGACGAGAAGATGGGCAAGAGGATGAAACGAGAGTACAAAAACAACAAGAAATAAACAGTAAACCGAAGCATCCCCGCCGGTAAAAAATTCTTGCCACAGTTTGGGGTTGTCAGACTGTCGGCTATAGCTATTTTTTTTTTTTTTTGGCTATATGTGGTTGTGTGTGTGACTGAGAGTGTGTGTGTGTCTTTAGCGAAACATCGTTATTGTCGTCCCCAAAAATAACTAACCCCCAAAAAAATAACTAACACATTAAAACGGCAGATAAACCGAACTTCTCCACGTTTTCATAAAATGCCAAACGGCTAAAGCGACCCTCGCTAACCAAAAGCTCACGACAAGCAGCAACACAGTCGCGGCATCAGAGCTATTTGTCTATTTTTAGCACATTTTGGCGTATTGCTATTTTCTCTCTCTGCATCTCCCCCCTTGTTTTATCTATCTCCTCTCTGCTCACCCACTCCGTGTTGTCTTCGTTTTAATTACCATCTATTCCTGTTAATATTTATGTGTCCCTTGCATCGATCAGCGTTAATTTCTGTACCAATTTGCACAATCAGCCATAATAATGTTTATGGAGCATGTAAATATTTTATATTTTGGCATTTTCAACACAAATTCCATAATCACACACACACGCAAATATATGAATGTGCGTAAGTAGTGTATAATATATTCCTCCACAGATTTTAGTTTTACGACAAATTCTAGACTAAATTTTAAATAAACAAATATTGCGTTTTATGTGCAACTTTTGACATAATCCTAAATAAAAACATTATATCAGAAAAGTTATTTATTAAAAGCACAACAAACTTATATTTTGAAAATTAAAATGGCTATATCTAAAATGCTACACAGCACTGTTAGTAACAGTGTTGGCAACTAAGCTTTTTTCCAGCTAAGAATAATTTTGTAAAAACACAAATTTCTGCACCTTTAAAAAAATCCTTAATTTTTTCCTAAATTTTTGGTTTGTAGTTTTGGCTAAAACCCATTAGCGAATTTGGCACAAATTTTATGCATTTTGTTGTTTTCGGTCATGCACTGAATGTGTAAATGATTTGCATTGCATGTGGTTGGCCTAATGCGCTTCGTTGCGCTGCGACGCGCTGCGGTTTGCCGCTAGCGTTTGGCTGCTGCTTGCTGCTCTAACTGTGAACTACATTTTTGAAATTTCATCTCACATGTTTATTATGCAGTGCTCGGCCATTTTGGCAAAATTACAAACTAAACAGTAAAAGCTGCCAAAGTCCATAATGGCATACATATACTGTATACTTATCCAGGTATGTGTGTGTGCATTGATACCAAATAGATTGAAAAATGTATGTGTATGTAACTTGGTATATTTTAAGTAAATTCATACCGCAATTTGTTGCCAGCGCCCTGCTGGCTGCTGCCGCTACAGCAACAAAGCAGCGTGTCGTTGTTGTGATTCTTCTTCCTCCGCTTCTTCTTCTTCTTGTTATCCGTCGTGTTCTTCTTATTGGAGAATATGATTGACAAAAAAAGTTGACGTTCACGTTGGTTTCGTCGTTATTGACTTTCGTCTCGTATTCTCTGTGGTTTGCTTCTCCGCTTTTTTTTCTTTTTCTATTTCTTGCTTGGTTTCTTGTTGTTGTTTTTCTATTTCACTTCACTAAACAAGAACTGCACAAAAAAAAAACGTTGAAACAAAAAATGAAAACCATCAAATTGTTGTTGTTTATTTACTCGTGTTACAGTTCGACACACATACACACACGCATACGAAAGCAAAGAGCTGAACTGAGACAAGATTTCACTTTTGTGCCCGCGGTCGCCGTCGCCGTTGCTGTTACTGCTGCTGCACCTGGAATGAACTTTCACGCCGACCGCAAAGCTGACGGCCTTGTCCCGCTATTTTGCCGGTGCCAGCTTTGGCGTCAGCATCGGCGTCGGCATCGGCATTGGCGTCGCTGACCGGTAAAGCAATTGTAGCATTGGTAATTGATACCGATGGTAACCCTAATCCAGCGTGCATTTCGTCTTGTTGTTGTTGCTGTTCTTGTGATGATGTTGATCGATAAATTTCAATCGTCATCAGCACCAGAACAACAACAACAACAACAGCACATGTCTCTTGCTCTTGCACTTTTGTTTTCGCATCGAGTCTTCAATCTACTCGACTCACTTTCTCTCTCACTCAGCCACACACACTCTGCTGCACACGTGTACATGTGTTGGTAAAACCATTGTAACTGCATTAATTACCATTCATTTTGCTTTGCCTGCACTTTTGGACGGAGACACACAGAGAGACAACGAGACAAATATTTGAATTTCAATTAAGTAGTTGTAATAGTAGTTGACCCGTTGACTCTTTGTTTTATTTTCAATTAAATTTGACTATTTTAGTATTCATTAGTGTTGTGTAAAGCAGATGCCAGCGGCTCCTGGAGAACCAATAACAATACACCGTTAGTCCATCAGCAGCATCGGCAGCTTTAAAATAAACAAAAAAAAATCTAATTTGCTGTCGTTGTCGTTGCTTCTTTCGTTTCTTTGGTTGCCATTGCTTTTTTCTTGCTTTTAAAATGCCGCAATGGTTTAATTAACAATTTGTTATTGTTATTGTTCTTATTCCTTTTTATGGATTTGCACACATTTGTTTATCCACGAATCTACTTCTTCCTCTTCTTGTTTTTGTTGCTGTTGTTTTGGTTGCTGCTGCTGCGGCCAGGCCAAATGCCGTGATAATTTATGACTTCTGCATGCTGTTGTTGTTCTACTTCATTTTGACTTAATGCGAAGAGTTGTAAATTAAAAATTTAATTTATTTATCTCTGTCACCACTGATATTTAACTATATTTTTACATATATATATTTTTTTTTTTTTGGGGCACTTAAAAAAATCTCGAACGCGCTCGCAGCGTCATTGTGTCGGTCAATACGAAATATATAATGCCGCCCGTCGTAACCACACAGCGTCCGCGCGCGACGCCAGCTTTTTGCAACTGAAACTTATTTTCGAATTGCCGAATCAATTCCAATAAGATACAGTTTAAATGCGAAAGAAAAAACAACAAAAGCTCAAGCATAAGCAGAGCTTTTGTGAGCACTGCGAAAATTTTTTGGCGTTGCCACCAGTCAAAATGTTAGTTACTTTGAATATAATTATGAGCTTATAACAAAATTATAATAACAAATAAAAACAAATTTCTTTAAAAAACATGACATTTATTAAAGATAAATTAAAAGTAGTTCAGCAATACAATAATAATATAAATTTAATAATTTGGATATCGATTACGAGTGCGATATATCAGCTCGTATAAGTTGCCTATCGATTACACGATAGATCTGTTTGCCATCGCTAATGAAAATTACACTGTGAAACTCCCATCCGGCAACATAATGTGGAAAATATTTTTACTAGCACTTTTAGCCATAAATAATTGCAATGCTGTGCTCGAAGCAGATGCAAATACACTTGTGTTGCTAGACAATTTGGCCATACGTGAAACTCACTCAATTTTCTTCAAATCACTGCAAGGTAACCGGCATCACGCACACGCACACACACACATACATAACCTCTGACGTGTACAAAAAAAATATTTTTTTGTTCTGCTTTCAGATCGCGGATTTAAATTGACATATAAATTGGCCGATGACTCTGGACTGCTGCTATCACGTTATGGTGAATATTTGTACAAAAATGTGATAATCTTTGCCCCGAGCGTTGAGGAATTCGGCGGTGACATCAGCGTCGAGCGTTTGGCACAATTTGTGGACGATGGCGGCAATGTTTTGGTCGCTGGCAGTGAAAAATCCGGAGATGCTTTGCGTGAATTTGCCTCCGAGTGTGGCTTTGAGCTCGATGAAGAGAATGCAGCGGTTATTGATCACTTGCACTATGATGTCAGCGATGCCGGTGATCACACAACGATTTTAACATCAGCCAAGAATTTAATTGATGCCGCCAGCGTTGTGGGCAAGGACAATCGTAAAGCGGATGCCGCTCCTTTGTTGTATCGTGGCACTGGACTCATTGCCGATAAGGAGAATCCATTGGTGCTCAAACTGTTGACGGCCGAGAGCAGCGCTTATAGCTACAAACCCGAATCAAGCATCGCTGATTATCCCCATGCTGTGGGTCGGAATACGCTGTTGATTGCCGCTCTGCAGGCACGTAACAATGCGCGTGTTGTCTTCTCCGGCTCATTGCAATTCTTCTCGGACGATGCGTTCACCATGGCCGTACAGTATTCGCAGAGCGGTGTGTTCCACAAGCAGGCCGGTAATCAAGCTGTTGCCGATGCCATCAGTCAGTGGGTGTTTGGTGAGAGCGGTCGTTTGCGTGTCGCTTCGGTGCAACACAATAAGGAGGGCGAGAGTCATCCGCCAGAGCAGGCGTATACCATCACCGATCCCGTGGTCTATACGATTGCCATTGAGGAACTCGTCAAGGGCAAATGGCAGCCATTCAAGGCCAACGATATTCAACTGGAGTTTGTGCGCATCGATCCATTTGTGAGAACCTTCCTGAAGCAAACCAAAGGCGGCAGCTATGAGGGCAGATTCAAGATACCCGATGTCTATGGCGTCTATCAGTTCAAGGTGGATTACGATCGTGTGGGCTATACGCATCTTTATGACACCACACAGGTGTCGGTGCGTCCCTTGGAACACACACAATACGAACGCTTCATTCCTAGCGCATTCCCGTATTACACCAGCGCCTTCTCTATGATGATTGGCGTATTTGTGTTCTCTATTGTCTTCTTGCACTTCAAGGATGAGCCCGTCACCAAGTCCGACAAGAAGACGCAGTAAATGAACAAAATGTAAACGTAAAAAAAACTAGTAGTTTACATACTACAATTTAAATAAATTGTATACCATTTTCACAATATTAATTTCGATGTTTATGCTTTGTTTACATTTTTTAACTATGCTGCATTTATCGATAAATCAACAGCGACATCATCGATAGTTTGCAGTTTGTAAACTGAGTAAATTAACAATTTGTAAAATAAAAAAAAAAAGAAAATAAAACATGAAATTTTGCAAGCTACAACTTATATAAATATATTTCAGTTGTTTAATTTTTTATTTTGTTTAAATTTTTCAAATAAAAAGCTATTTTCGAGAGCTTTATATGGCAACTCAGTCAGCAGTTGTCTCTTATATTAATTGACAAAGCAAAGCTACAAAAACAAGCAAAGACATTATTGCAAATAAAATAAACGAAAACTTGTAAAATATTTAAAACATTTCAAAATTTGGATATTATAATTTGAAATGCAACTACCGATAACTTTTTGGTGGCATCATCGCTCGTTAGACAGTCTGGCAGCTCTGCCAACAGCTGACAGTTGTTTCTGTTTTTCGATACCAAAATGCATTATCGATATTGTTTTGCATTATGAACAACGCCATATTATAGTTTTACGCGATCGCAATGCAATTACACAAATTTGCATACCATGAGTGGACGAGCCCAACAACAACAATTGCATAGCCGTAGCCCAAAAACGTTAACGTAACAACCACATCTGAACAACAACAGCAGCAACAAGCGTAACGGAAGGGAAAATGTCGCAAGCACAAAAGGCAACAACAACAACAACAACAGCAGTGGCGCCACCAATTTGGAGCTGCGAGACGCACAAACGGAATCATTATCAGCAACGCGAACTCAAACAGCAACAACAACACTTGCGATTGTCCACATTATCAATAGAGCTGCGACATGCCACAAATCTCTGGTTTCAGGCCAAGAGCAAAGATTGCTTTCAGCTGCTGGTGCAGACGTGTGTGCAAATATTGCAGCACGGATTATTGCAGCCCACCACAGACGCAGCAGCCCTGGTAAGTGACCTTCCCTGCACCCCACCCCCAACACTACAGCACGTACGCACACACACATACATGCGTATGTTTACAACTGTTTCTAACTGTTGCAATCCAGTAAACAGAAACGATAATTATCAATTTTCGATTACATGATTCATACGCCTACACAAACACCCACACACATACAGTTAGTCGAGTAATAGTTTGGACCGATAACAATAACAAAAAAAAATCAACGATCGGGAGGGAAATACCCTGCATTTTATGACGGCAGTGCTTTGATAAGAAATAAATAATATATATTTTTTAATGCTTAAATTAATGGTTTAGAAATTGGAAGTAAAGACGAGTTTTCTTTATTTTTATTTCGAATTTTTTTTTAAATATTTGACTCACTGTAGTGAATAAGTTATTTATATTAATTTAAAAATATTTACAAATTTTTAAAATTCATAAAAGTTTTCTTTAAATTTTTATTTTTAAACTTATTAAATTAAATAAATGTTTATTTATTTATTTTTTGTCAAAATAGTTATTTTACTCACTATAGTGAGTAATTTATTAATATTTATTGTTGTGGTTGCCGCTATATAGAAATAAGATATATTTTATTTATTATTATTTATTTGTATTTTTTTTTTTTTTTCATTTGAAATCTTTAATATATATATATATATACATATATTTTAATTACTTATTTTTTTTAAATAGTTTTACTTTATGTGTAAAAATATTTCATGTAATTTTGTGCCTCCACAGCGCTTCATCGAGGATTTTGAGTTCCTGCGTCTCACGGAGCTGCAGCAGCATCCCCACTCCCCCGCCCCGCAGCGTAGCAAGAGCAGTGACGTCACGGGGTTCCTGCAGCAATGGGTGCACAGCTGCCTGCAGACGAAATGCCTCTGCCGCTGTCTGCAGTCACTGGTGGCGGACAAGGAGCTACTGGAGGCATACTATCCACGGGATGTGGCGTATTTGAGGCAGAGTGAACATGCCACAACGTTGTTTGTTTGCCTCACAGCGATACAGTTGGATCAGCGGAGTCTGCTGAGTCAGTTGGAGCCGTTGCACAGGCGACGACATCGACGCACGAGTTCGCAGCCAAATTTCAGTAGTTGCCAGCTGCAGAGGTTGCATGCAGTGCAGGAGGAGGAGGAACCAGCAACCAGGAACCAGCCACTGCAACGCACGCTGCTCAGACGCAACAAGAGTTTGCCCAACTTGGGGAGGCTAGGGAGCAGTGAAGCAGGCGTGCCTGGGGTGGGAGTAGTCACGCCCACCTACGTGCCACGCCCACGCTGCCAGACTTGGGGCACACAGGAGCTGAGCGGCTGCAGTTTGAGCAGCAGCAGCACCTGCAGTCAGTTGACAGGCACGCCCACTTCCACTGCTACACCTACGCCCACGCCACGACGCATACAACTGATCAACTGTGATGACATCAAGATCTGGACAGATCAAAGCAACGCTAGTGACAAAAGCAGCACAAACATTCCAGCAGCAGCAACGGTTGCCGCTGCCACAACAGCAACTGGCAGCCTCAATAGCTTCTTGGGCAATCTTTTTGGCCATCCAGCAGTGTACACCAGCTGGTATAATCATAGTCTTAGCCAGGCCCAAGCCCAGGCGCAGGAGGGCAGCAGTGTGCTCGACTCATTTCTGCCCATCAATGGACGCAAATTGGACAAACGACAGCAGCAATCGCTATTCGAGGGCGTCAGCATGTTGGACTATCAGCCGCAGGAGGAGATTAGATGCAGCACAGCGCCGCTGAGCATTGTAGGCAGCGGCGAGCAGTTGCAACTGGAGCGGGAGGCACAACGGGATTCAAACGAAGCCACTGCCAGCTGCAGCAGCGATAGCAATTCTCAGAGCAAACTGGATAATCAATCGTTTGCGGCCTTTTTGCAAATGTCACGCTATGGGCACAACAACAACACGGAGCTGGAGAAGGAGAATGCGCATTTTCTCATCTCGGAGGCGTGCATAACGGCCATAGAGCATGTGAAGTGGAGTAGTCGGAGCAGGGGTGGAGGAGGAGCAGCAGGGGACGAAAGAAGCGGAGTCGAAGGCTGTGGAAGACTTACCGGAGGTGGAGAAGGACCGGAAGCAGCAGGAGAAGTCAGTAAATCAGGAGTACACCATGGATCTGAAGGAACTGGCGCTGATGGTGCAACTGTAGACGGCGTTGCAGGCCAAGCAGCAACTGCTGCGGATGCAGATGCTCTGCTTATGCCCTACGCGGAGCAGCAGAACAACAGCACCAGCAACAACAACAGCGCCGAAGCCGTTGGCTTGCAGTTAATCTCCCGCTTCAAGGATCAGCAGCTGCCCAAGCTGGGTGACCTCAAGTGGCTGGTGTCCGAGCAGGATGCACCACAGCAGCTGCTGCCGATGCCCAAACTGGAGTCACCACTGCCAGCGCACGAGGAGTCAAGTTTAACGCGCGGCACACGCACCTGGGCACCGCCACGACAGCAGATCATCTTCACGGAGCATCCGCTGGCCACACGCAGTCAGCTGCTGACACGTCAGCACTATCGCTGCGCCGGCTGTGGCATGCACGTGCAGCGCCAGCTGCAACAGCATTTCCGTTACTGCAATTACCTGGGCAAATACCTGTGCACGGGTTGTCATCGCAATCAGCTGTCGGCAATTCCCGCCAAGATACTGCAATCCTGGGACTTTCGTTGCTATCCCGTTAGTTCGTTTGCCTATCGCCTTATCGAACAGATGTACACGTTTCCGCTCTTCCATGTCCCAGACCTTCATCCGCAGCTCTACGGGAAGTCAAAGGCTCTGGCCAAGGCCCGTAAGCGGCGACAGCAGCTGCAGCACGTGAGGGATTTCATTGCCGCCTGTCGGTTTGCCACCAGGTGAGTGTGGGTCAGGGGGACACTTCAAACTGTTTGGAGTTGGATAACAAACAGAATTCCATCACACTTTGTGATCAAATTGAATAAAGCTTAAGAAACGCTTACAAAAACCAATTGAATCCAATTAGATTCAAAAACTGTACCACAAGAAATATGTACCAAGAAAGACAAATGTACCAGCGACCCAAAATGTCTACAAATTCAACACGTCTGGCAACAATTTGTGTGTTGTCCTGAACAGTGTTGCCAAACTCCAGAAATTAACAGCAAGAATTGCAAATATTTTAAATCAGTATCTAATTTAATATTAAACTTATAATTAATGTTAAATTTATATTATTTTCTGACAGGGAACAAGCGCTATTTAACGCTGTGCCAGCTCATATCACCAGCGATCCGGATATGTGGTCCATGTGCGACTTTGTTGATGTGCAAAACAGCAGCATGCGACGTTCCATTGAAGAGCTGATTGCGCTCAGTGAACAGCATATCAGCTGTTGTGTGGTGAGTTTATCGATATCGCACTGCAGCTCACAGTTTAGCAACTAATTTCATCTCCTTTTTTCTTGCTGCAGCTCTGTACAGGACGTGCCTTTGTTTGTGAATATTGCAAGAGTCCGAAGCTCATTTATCGCTGGCAACGGAAGGTGCAACGTTGTGCACAATGCGGTGCTTGTTCACATTTCAATTGCTGGAAAGCTCATGCCGGCGGCAATTGTCAACGCTGTAATCGATTGCATCAAAGATTAGCTGCAATGGCGCCAAACAATTCGAACAATTTGGTCAGCTAGCGAACGAAAGCAATGACGATGTCAAGAACAATAATACGAATTACGATAACGATTAACTTTCATATTTATTACACATATGTACATTGTTGTATATATCCTGTAAATTATAAATTTAACACAATTATTTTTTTTTTTTTAGCAAATTGTACCTCAAGCGATTGAATAATGTTGATGATGCTCCATGTTGATTTTATAAAGTATACAAATATATATTTATTTTACTATAATAGTAATGTTTTTAATTATGCATATTTGAAACTAAAATCGATTACAGCATCGATGTTTTAGTAACTACATAATTAACTCTAATTAAAATTAGAAATGTTAGAAATTTAAATCTAGTTCTCGATGTAAAACTGAGGCTGGCTATGACATTTGTGTGAATCAAAATAAGGCTTTAGTTTACTTGGTCTATTTTTTAGTAAACTAACGTGCTCTATTCGATTTTAATCGTTTTTTCTAAAAATTTGATTATTTAGTCATCGACGGTGTGCGAATCATAGCTGACATTGCAGTATCGAGTGCACGTTGTGATATCGATAGTTTGGTACTACTCAGCCGATGAGTCCATATTAACTATTCTTTTTTTGGCATATCAGCGTCAACGACGACTGCTGGTTTAAGTTTTTGCAGTGCCATTTTGAACAGCGCAGTAACATTGCTTGCTAAATAAAAGTTACAATATTTTTTTTTTGCACCTTTCATTTTTTTTTATGAAACGGAAAACGCAAATTGCAGTGCCCAGTAAAATACGTCACAAGTGTGTGTGTGTTGTTCATAAGTTAAACAGCTTTCGACAAAATTTTTATTTTCTACAAACTCTTTTAACAATCGAAAAAAAAAATAAAAGCAGTAAATTAAAACAGAAACGGAAAATAAAGCGTCGTGCAACCCATACACATCCACACACACACAAACACCGCTGAATGAAGAAGAGAATGCAAGAAATTAAAGTGTAGGTTGGAAAGAAAACGAAAAGAAAAAAAAAACGGAAAAACACCAAGAATAAGAAGAAAAATTTGCAAGTTTTTTCTTCACATTACTGTTGGCGCTTGCGTTCAAGTGCGAGAGGAGTCGACAAAAAAAAATAACACACGGCTACACAGCTGCCTGTCATCGGAATCAGCTTTGCGGTTGGAAGCCCAAAATACACCAAATACTACTACTATAATAAATATATATTAACAGTTCAAAGAAAATATTAAAAAAAAAGGTAAGCAAATACACATGCAAATACAAATTAAAGTAGAGTAAATAGTTATAATCATTGCATTTGGGTGCGTGTGTGTGTTTGTGTCTGTGCGAAACTTTTGTTGAGGCGGCGATAAATTTATAGAAGAAATAAAAACGATGTGCTTGAGATGCGTGCGTGCGTGCAAATATGTTTACATACATACAAATATATGCATGTATGCGTGTGTGTGTAGCCTATACATTTAAATATGTATGCATATATTTATTTGTTTGCATGTGTGTGTTTGTGTCGGACAAAGCGATGCGGCGCATTTCGTTTTAACGTGAGCAATACAAAAAAACTATAAAATTGCATAAAAATGCAAAATACATTAACGAAATAAGGATATAAACATATGCTGTGGATGTATGAGTGTATTTACATATGTGTATTGAAAAGTAATAAGAAAAAAATGCGTGCGGTTTAAAAAATTTGCAAGCTTGTGACCAGCAGAACATATGTACGTACATACGAGCATACATGTTTACGCATATGTGTGAATGTTTGTTTTTGCGTGAGTGTGTGTGTGTGTGTGTGTGTGTGTGTCTATGTCTCTTGCTATATGTTTATTTATCGATGTTTCTCCTTCTTCTCCTGTTACCCATTGGATTTTATAGACAAACCCAAAAGGCGGCTGCTGCAACAATAAAGCGCAACGCAATCGCAATCGTAATCGTAATCGAAATCGAATGACAAGCACGATAACACAACGGAGTCGAGTGCAAGCGAGAAAGTGACACTCAACATAAATAATAATAATAATTGAAAGGAAAAATTGATTTTGGTTTAAATAACGAAACGTGCAAGCAAAATAAACAAGAAAAAAGAAAAAGCAAAAAAAGGAACGCGCGAGAACAGCGGCTAAAGCCGATTGTAAGCAAAATTCAAGGGCCAAATAAGATGGACATTGAAACAGATCAGTCTATCGAAGCTATGGACACTCAGGATACCCAAGAGGTCGAAATAATTACAAGTGACCTACAGCAACAACAGCAACAGCAGCAGCAGCAACAACAACAAAATAACTCGCCGTCACAATTGCCCAAATTTAAGAACCTAATACATCCACAGTTGCAACAGCAACAGCAGCAGCAGCAGCAACAACAACAGCAACAACAGCCGCAACAATTGCCCAGTGAGAACGGCAACGTGCCACCACAACAATTATTGGCCGAAAGCAGCTCAACATCGTTTGGCAACGAACAAGAAATGTCAACGGACGACGAAACAAAAGAGGATCAATTCCGTTCCGAAACGGTATTCTCCTACACCGTGGAGAATGTTAGCCAAATCAAGCAACAACATTTATCCCAACCCGTCTATGTACGCATGTTGCCATGGAAGATCATGGTAATACCAAATGATCGTGCATTGGGTTTCTTTTTGCAATGCAATGGTGAAAATGATTCACCCACCTGGTCATGCAATGCCATTGCTGAACTACGTTTAAAATGTCATAAACCAGATGCCCAGCCATTTTCCCGAGCCAAAATCAAGCATTTATTCTATTCGAAAGAGAACGATTATGGCTATTCGAATTTTATCACATGGCAGGAGCTCCAGGATCCAGAGAAATATTATGTACATGAGGGTAGCATTACACTGGAGGTACATGTCATTGCCGATGCACCGCACGGTGTATTGTGGGACTCCAAGAAGCATACGGGTTATGTTGGCCTAAAGAATCAGGGTGCTACTTGCTATATGAACTCATTGTTACAAACATTATATTTTACCAACTCATTGCGTTTGGCTGTCTATCGTATACCCACGGAGGCGGATGATAGCACCAAATCGGTGGGTTTATCCCTGCAGCGTGTCTTCCATGAGCTGCAATTTGGTGATCGTCCAGTGGGTACCAAAAAACTAACCAAATCCTTTGGTTGGGAAACTTTGGATTCATTTATGCAACACGATGTACAGGAGTTTCTACGTGTCCTGCTCGACAAACTCGAGTCAAAGATGAAGGGCACCTGCTTGGAGGGCACAATCCCAGGATTATTTGAGGGCAAAATGTCATCGTACATCAAGTGCAAGAATGTTGACTACAACAGCACACGCTACGAGACCTTCTACGATATTCAGCTAAATATCAAAGATAAGAAGAATATTTATGATTCCTTTCAGGATTATGTCGCCTCCGAGACACTAGAGGGCGATAATAAATACGATGCCGGTGTCCATGGTCTTCAGGTGAGTGCGGAAAACAAGTTAAATTATGTGAATCTAGTTAAGCGTGGATGTTAAGCTATTTTTGTACCTTAAAATAAGCTAGATTTAGCTGTCGAAGGGCTGTGTTTAGCATTGGCGAGGTATTAAAGTCAGATTTAGCTGAAAAAACTAGCCGAATTTAGCTAAAAAGCGGATGTGTTAAATTAGGTTAAAGCCTCTTAAACTTTACTTTGAAACAAGCCAGATTTGGTTAAAAATAGCTATATTTATATAGGACCAACAGGAAGTGGCTGCATAGGCTTTACAGCAACCACAGCCTCGATAATCTATCGATAACCGCGCGTGTGGTGAAATAGTAAACGCGAATCAGCTGTTTAGAATTCCAATTGGAGTTTCAAGTTATCCAAGTAGAAGAGCGCAGAGAGTAAACAGATTTATTGACTTGAATGAAATATGAAATGTAAACTAATGGAATTTATTTGTGTTTATGTTTGTAGGAGGCAAGCAAGGGCGTCATATTCACATCATTCCCGCCGGTATTGCATTTGCATTTGATGCGTTTCCAATACGATCCAATTACGGATAGCTCGATCAAATATAACGATCGTTTTGAATTCTATGAGCAAATCAATTTGGATAAATATTTGGCGGAACGTGAGAAGACACCAGCCGATTATGTGCTGCACGCAGTGCTTGTGCATTCCGGCGATAATCATGGTGGTCACTATGTTGTATTTATAAATCCAAAGGCCGATGGACGTTGGTTTAAATTCGATGATGATGTTGTATCCAGTTGCCGTAAACAGGAAGCGATCGAGCAGAATTATGGCGGCATGGATGATGAGATCTCATTTCATGCCAAATGCAGTAATGCCTATATGCTCGTCTATATCCGTCAATCGGAATTGGATCGTGTATTGGGCGATATACCAGAAACTGAAATATCAAGTGATCTTGTTGATCGTTTGGAGCTCGAGAAACGTATTGAGATTTCACGCCGCAAGGAGCGTAGTGAGGCAAATCTATATGTACCCATACACGTAATACTCGAGGAATACTTTGAGTCACAGCAAAAGCGACGTCTCTTCGATCTGGAAAAGACCCATCAGCGTCCATTCAAGCTAAAGCAGAATCAAACCGTTAACGAGATGGTCGAAATGTTGGTGAAAGCATTCGGTGTACCACGCGATCGTATGCGTATGTGGAATATGTGTACGGCCCAAACCCAAAAGTTCCTACACTTTGATTTCGAGGCCGAGGCCCAGCGTACCATCGAACAGATACCGACTTCGCAAAAGCCTTGGGTCATATTCCTTGAGCTGGCGCCACCCGATACTACGGTGCCACTATCACCATTCAATCCCAAAACCGATGTACTGCTCTTCCTCAAGTATTACGATGCCCGGAATAAGCGTCTCAATTATATCGGTTGCACACAACAATCCTTGTCGCGTCGCTTATCCGATTTGGTGCCGGAGGTGAATCGTAAACTTGGCTTTGAACCCGATACCGAGCTGACCATATTCGATGAGTATGCTGAGAAGAAAATCCCCAACATAAATGAGGCAATCGAGCATGTGCTGTATATGCCGCAGGATCATTTACAGGGACCGATTCTGATATTTGAACGTGAGAATGTTGATGTTAAACTTGATTTACCCACCGTTGAGGATTATTTCCTGGATCTTGTCTATCGCATCGAGATCATCTTTAGCGACAAATGCAATCCAAATGAGCCGGACTTTACCCTTGAGCTATCCAATCGCTATAACTACGATCAGTTGACAAATGCGGTCGCTGAACGCCTCAATACCGATCCACAGAAACTACAATTCTTTATGTGCGTCAATAACTACAAAGAAACCGCTGGCAATGCGGTGCCCTACACCTATAAGGTATGTATAATGTGTAAATTCATTCATTTTATTATTAACATGTCAAAGAGTAGCAAACTAGCATTTTTTTCGACTGATAATCGAAAATAAATCATAATCATTCTATGGAATACCCCAACTATGCTCTTATCGATTAAGATTTATCTTCAAATAATCGAAAATAAATCAAAATCATTCTATGGAATTCCCTAAATTAATCGATATTTTTTACGCTGCTTTTACCAGGGCACCATCAAGGACCTGCTGACATACACAAAGCAGAGCTCACCCAAACGTATATTCTATCAACGTTTGTCGCTCAGCATCCACGAGCTGGACAACAAGAAGCTTTTCAAATGCATTTGGGTCTCCAACGATCTGAAGGACGAAAAGGAGCTGGTGCTATATCCCAATAAGAACGATACGGTCAAGGGGCTACTGGATGAGGCAGCGAAAACGATTACGTTCGCCGAGAACAGTCGCAAAAAGTTGCGTCTAATGAAAGTTGGTAATCATAAGATTGCGCTCATATGCAGAGATGATGTGCTCTTGGAGACTTTGATCAAGACAAATGAATCGATAACAACAACACCACAGGGTTCACAGAAAATCTATCGTATCGAAGAGATACAACCTGATGAAACCCAATTGGCTGAAAATGAGCTGCTCATACCGGTGGCCCATTACAGCAAAGAATTGTACAATGCATTCGGTGTACCGTTTCTGATGAAGGCCCAGCATGGCGAACCGTATGGTGCACTGAAGCAGCGCATACAGAAGCGTTTGAATGTACCGGACAAGGAGTGGGAGAATTACAAGTTTTCTGTCATCACAATGGGACATACAATCGATGTGAACGATAACACGCCAATCGATTTGGAAGTTTATCGCAATTGGACAACCGGACAATTGCCATTCTTTGGCCTCGATCACATTAACAAATCACGCAAGCGCAGTTCATTGAATTTCTCCGAGAAGGCAATCAAAATTTACAATTAAAACAAATGGAAGGAAAACCAAACAAGCAAAAAGGAAATTGGAAAATGGGGGAAAACTAATAGCAGCAACACAACAACAACAACAACAACAAGAACAAGAAGAACAACAATAGATACAAACAAGCAACAAATAATACACATATGCCATACATATATATATATATGTGTGTGTGTATGTCTCGGTGCGTATGTGTGTGTGTCTGCCGCCTGTCTGTATGTATACGTGTCTCGGTACCCATCGGAATTTTAATTGTTTAATCATTTTCAACGATTGCGGGCGAGACGCGGCTACAACAGCTGTGCAGATGTGTGACTGTATATGAGTGCGTGTGTGTATGTGTGCGTGTATTACAAAACCAACAACAAGCCAGCTTCCAACAACAACCAAGGCAGCAACAACAACAAACACAGCTTCCACAGCAGCAGCCGATAACGAAACAACAACAACAAACGAGTCCGAACTTCTTCAAAATCCAGGCGCCAAAAATGTCAACAGCAATAATTTTGAACATCAAATTTTCATTTCTTTTTAAATTTGCATAGTGTATGTGTTTTTCCATAATATAATTTTAAATATTTAATATTTGTGCTTTCTCTTTTTTTTCTCTCTAATTAAATTAACTTGTAATTTATTGAAGCTGCCTCTTGCTGTGCACAGTAGGGGTACTCCTAAACTCTCGAAAACTGTAAGAGTATTCCCTTCGTTATGCGGAGCGCGAACTTTTGAGAAAATCGAAAGCATTTTGTAAAATAAAATTAAATTTGTTAACTTTGCAGTAGCCAGAAAAGAAATTGTAGTAAGGGTATGCCCCGTTTGAACAAACAACACTGTAAAAAATTAAAATATTTGTTAAAGAAAAAAAGGTTTCTGTAATTTTTCGCTTAAATCACTTCAAGTTGTATATTTTTTTTTTAATTAAATATATAAGTTGAATAAACTAAAGAAGTAAACTGTAAATACGTGCGGCACGCACACACACACACACATACACGAACATGCAACGCAATATTATTAACAAAAAAAACAAAGTAAAAAATAAAATTTAAACAAGCTCCAAAAACTGCTAGAGTTGTCCCTAGCGATGTTTGCGGAACGAGCGAAAGAGAGAGATAGACAGTGAGAAAGAAAGGGAGAGCGAGACACGATGTAGAAAGAGAAGGCAAAACAAGATGTCTAGAGAAGCAGATATATATATATAATACATATAAATATATTCTTAGATGTTTAATTAAAGAAGGAAAGAAAAATCGACCTAAAATAAAAGTAAAGAAAAAGCAAAACTTCATGTTAAAAAAAGAAAGCAAGAGAGAGAGAGAGGGAGAGAAATTTAAAAAGAGAAAGAAAGAAAGAACGGAAAAAAAAAGATTTGTTTCAAACAACAATTATTTGTGATTTTAATACATGAAATGATATATAATGATAATGCTAATGATAACGTTAATGCAGCAAATGACTACTTATAATAAATACTAATTAATAATATTAATCATAAAATAAACAAATACAAAACACAACAAAAAAACAACAACAACAACAACACACATTTAAATTTACAGTTAGTGCTTTTACTTTGTTACATTTAGCAAAAGAAAAATTTAAAATAAATAATTAAACTATAAATCAAATACAAATCGAAGAAAATTAATAATAATAAATACATCAAGTGACAGAGAAACAGGAAATATTTTAGCTCTACATCAAATATATATAGTATATAAATACATATATATATATATACTATATGCAGCATATGCTATTATTATTTATGCAGAAAATAATTCAAATTATTTATGTGTAAAAAACAAACAACAAAATCAACAAATAAAATACCAATTTAAAAGAAAGTTAATGAAGTTTTCTATTTTATTTATTTTTTAAATGTTTTTTAAATTTTTATTTTATTTATTTTTTAAATGTTTTTTAAATTTTTATTTTATTTTTAATAGCTGAAAAATATAGAAAAGAAATCGGTACTCATTTTTTATGCAAGTTTTGATCGCCAAAAAGATTTCCCGATTGAAAACTGCCTAAAAATTATTAAAATTTTAACCTCTTTTCTGCTAATTCCGATTTTAGGAAGACCAGAGCTCTTAGCTCACCATGGTCACTTTATTTGGAACTAAGAAAACCTACAGTAGAGCCAGCCGACTGACAATTTTCCACCGATTTGTCCTAAAGGAGCCTACCCTAAGGCTACCAGTTGTCCCATTGGGCCTAGCCCGAATGACGATGGGTATTAAGGTACCATAGTAGGTTTGGGATACTTACCGGTCACTGCCTAGCGGCTGCACATGCAACCAAGCTAGGAATAACCAACAGTATCAACTGCAGGAAACGTACTGAACTGAAATCTACAGAGCCGCAGGAGCACCTTCTATGCCACGGTCATGCCTTAGAGCGTACTAGGCTAAGGTGCTGAGGAAAAGCAAAACTCCCCTCACTGAAGAAAGCCTCCAACATACCCGCAAGTAGTGACCTGCTGGAGTTCGTGAAGCGCTCCCAGATCCTACAAGACTACAGGCTATAGTAATCCTTCCTAACCGGTTGACTAAGGGTTATAACCTAACCTAACCTATAGGAGTTAAGGTTAAATGCACTATAGACCGACCTTCATTCACTATAAGAGGCTCTAGCTCTTAAAGTCTCTATGATCTAGGTGTTCATACAGGCGGACGGACAGAAGGAGACAGACAAGTCAATATCGTCTGTGTTGTTCATGCTGATCAGGAATATACATATATATTATAGGGTCGAAACGCACATTTCACTACTGACAAACCTAATATACCCCTTTAATCCTTTATGTACGAGGTCTAGGTAGGTCTATCTTCTAGCAATACTTTTTGCTGACTACTTACAAGCTTGCTGAACTCACACCTCCATGGTCACTTTATTTAGCATTAAAAGTCTCCCAATTGTAGTATTTTCTTCAAGTATTTGCAATTTATTTTAGTAAAACTATAAACGTAGAGCTAGGAAAGTATTCTAGAATTTGCGACGCTTGAGCAGCTCGGGCCGCCAGTTGACCGGATGTGATTCCTCACTGGCCTCGTCGTCCTCCTTGTACACTTTGATGGTCTTGTCCGCCTCGGCGGTGATGAGACGCGTGCCCGACTGATCAAAGCACATGGCAAAGATGCCGGCTTCGCTGTCCATGGAGCCGGGCTGCACAGGCGCCTGGAAACGCTGGAAATTGTAACCGGTGCGCCAATCCCAGAAGAACATGGTGCCATTATCACCACCCGACACAAGCACACCATCCGTATTCGCGGCCATGCAATTAACAATCGCCGTGTGTCCGGATATGTTCTGAACGAAGTTACCCTCCGGACAGCGCCATTGTTTGATGTTATCCGGCGAGGCGGAGGCGAACATGTAGAGCGATGGATGGAGCACAATGCTGCGCACGGATTTCTTGTGATTGGTGAGCGTGCAAAGACTTTTGCCGGCAGCCAAATCCCATAGACGAACGGTGGAATCATGGGAACCGGTTATAATCTGTGGCTTTGTCGCCTGGGCCACCACGCTGGCCACTGTGTTCGTGTGTCCGGTTAGAGTGTGTACATTCGCCTTGGTACGCATGTCCCAGATGCGTGCGGTCGAGTCACGTCCGGATGTAGCCAACACATCGATGGTGGGATGCAGTGCCAGAGAGTAGACGGCAGACAGATGACCATGATAATGTCGTATGACCTTGTTGTACTCCAGATCCCAGCACTTGACCTGACGGTCCTCACCGCAACTGAATAGATACGGATGTTTGGCACTAACTGCTACACCCCGCACGGTGCTCACATGACCAGTCAACGATAGTTTCAGCTTACCGCTGGCCAAATCCCATATTTTGATGACCCGATCACCGGCACCGGTGGCAAACCATTCGTTGCCCGGCTCTACGGCAATGCAACGCACCCAACCCAAGTGACCGGATATAACACGGGATAGTTTCCATGGTGCATGCCACTTGGGTTTGGGTATGGTCGGTGCTTTCTTTGGTATCAACTGGACATTGCTGGCACCGCTGCTAGTGCCCGGCATTGAGGCACGCACCAGCGATGTGTTGCCATTAAACGGCAGCTTCTCCTTGTATCTAACCACGCTGCCACCCTCGGCAGCTGTGGCACTCAGATCGGCACCGGATGTGGCCAATCCCACGCTACCGTCGGTGATGGCCAGCGGTCGTTCTGGATCAACTGCTGACAACTTTTTAGCGTCTATTGTTTTGTTGGCCCGATCGAGCACCAAGCCGTAGCTATCCCGTGCTTTAATCGAACGACGCAACTTTTCACTGCAAACGTAGAAATTTTAAATGTTTAACTAAGTATTTTTCTGGCACTTCTTTTTTTTTGTACTCACAGGCGGTCATCGATGTCCGGCAAGTTGCCCTGATTTGATACAAACAAATCGTGTGTGCGCTTTAGCGAGCGGAATATTAGCGTATGCACGCTATGTTTTTGCACATCTTCCATATTTTCGTGTGTGTGTGTCAGTAATTATTGCTATTTGTTTATGTTCGTCAATGTAGCGTAAATGCGGCTTTCTTGGTTTGTTGTCAAAACTGCCATTCACCGTTAGCGTTGACTTTGTTTGCCATTCAACCAGTAACTATCGATAAGTTGTTTCGATAACACATACAATCGAATGCATCTTAATAAATTTAGTTTATTGGAATATATTTAATTAAATTGCATACAGATTTTTGTAATTATTTCAATTTTTCGTCACAAATACACAAGCTAACGTTACGATAGTTATCGCCTGTCTGATTTGATTGGTGTGTACATCCGCTGGGAATGGCAAAAAGCTGATATTGCATTAGATTCGTTCAAAATTGCGTATGCTGATCTCCCCAAGGATATTTTCTTTGCAATCAAGCCCATATATGAAAATTTAAGCAAGATATGTCTTCCTGGCGCGATCAATTGACTTCATGCCTACAGGGCGAGTAAATCAGAAAACTAGCAAACCAATCTAAAGGCAGGATTGATCGCAGAAAATATACTTCAGACATCATGGATTATCCTTTGTATCTGACAGTGTTGGATAAGGCGCTATAACTTGCATATGACCGTTTATCCACACCTTTTTTGCTGTTTATAATTTAAAGTTGATTTTCTCGAAACGATCATTATAAAATTTGGAAAATGGCTTGCAAATATTTTTCCTGTAAACAAACTACACGATTTTTTCGAAATCTAATCAAATATTTCCCTGAAAATGTTTGAAAAATTCTCCTTGTTACCTGTGCAAAACGATTATCTAACTATTTAATTAAGATGCTTTTGACCACAGAAGATCCAGTAGCAATGGTGTTTAAAAATAGATTTTACTTGCTTACTCAAAAATAAAAATCTTAGAAATGTTTGAAGAATTAACACTTGTCCTCCCCCAAATGAAGTAGAATCACATTTTTCATTCATTTCTGAAGCAAATATTTGTTTTTTGTTTTATTTTTTAATTAGCGGGAACCGGCGATCCTGAAGCTGCATTACTCGATGATAGAGATGAGGACGTGGGCGACACAGACGCCGACGAAGTGCTCGCAGCACCATGCGTATTTTCCTGAGCCGCCGAAGGTCTCGTATTGAAGAACTGTTTGATCTGCGCAAAAAGTAAATAAATACAACATTTTAGAGATGAAAACTTCGTTTCTGTGGATGACACTCACAATTCGTTTAATGTAGTTGCACGAAGTATCGTTATCGGAACTAGACACGACATTGTCTACCCGATATGGCGGCGATACGGTAACTTCGTTTAATATTTGTATGTTCTGCCCTTGCCAGGACACTTCATGGTACTGGTAAAGTGACAAAATACCGTAAATTATTTATAGTCCAACGGAAAATATCGCCGAATTACTTACTCCAAGTTGTTTGGCTATCGCTCTATAGAGCTCTTGTGCTTCTGGACTAACGTCGGCATTTTTGGACTTTAGAAAATCTTGCCGTCTCTCAACTGTTTTACGTAGTCGCGTTTTTACCTAAAATAAAAGTAGAAGCGAATAAGTTGAATATACAATGATTGTATGTTATGTGATAGGAGTTTGAGTACCTGTTCCAGGTTGAGCTTTTGCGGATCATCTATGAAGTTGCCATTGCATTCCTTAATCACTTGCACGTTACTGCAGAGCGATAAATTCATCACATAAACGTCACTCAGTTCTTCTGCCGATTTCGAGTGACATTCTGTTTGAAGCAAAAAAAAAGTAGAAGAAGCGGAGAGGGAGAAGCCGCAAAAGGATATCGATAGCGATGTAAGGTGTCAACCAAACAAACAAAAACAATCGACAAAATATTATGTAAAGAGAGAGAGAGAGAGAAAATATGACAACAAAACTTTCACTTTGATAAGACGTGTGTCAAAGTTTGTTTTTGTTTTTATGTTGTTGTTTTTGTGAATAAAAAGGATACTCAATATAAGCATTTTTGTGTTATGATCGAATGCAAGGACTTCTCCTTCAACTTCATCCTTAAAACAGGTCGTGCAGAGCACTGTGGATCCGATACTGAAACAGTCGTTTACTGCATTTGCTACGGTGGCGGAGGCAGCGGCCATTTTTAATTGTCGCTCGCTGCAACTCGAACAACTTCTGATGTGATGATATTGACAACAGGCGATATATATAATTTATGTATATATATATATTTTTTTTTTCGTATATATTTAAATTTGTATGTGTGCGCGTGTGTATGTATCTAAGTTGTATCGGAGTATTACAATTAAAAGCAAATGCAAATATGCTCTCAAAGTACTTGTTGTTGTTTTACTGCCGCTGTTATTTGCTGCTGCTGCTTCTGTTATTGTTGTGATTGACCCTTGTGGGCGGTTTGTAATTGTTTACACAAGTGATTTAAACGTATTTTGTATATATTTTACATGGAAAGTGCGCCTAATTCGCTGTTTTTTTATTGTTTGTTTACAACAACATCTGTTTTGCTCTGCTGGTTTCGCTATGTTGTACATGTATCGCTTTTGGCTTGTATGTAGTTGTGTTGCACTTCCTTGCCGCGGATTCGCTTTCACATTCACGTTTCAGTTTCGGTCGGAGTCGCCTTTTGCCTGTTTTTTTTTTTTTTCCTCTTTTTTCAACTACTTCTATCTTGTTTCTTGGAGCACTTGTTTTGCGCTAATTGCATGCAATGTTATTGCCTGCTTAATCGCTTTATCTTATTCGCTTTGCCAGCAGCGCAAGCGAATTTTGCCTTTTAAATATGTGTTTGGTTGTTTTATAATTGAGAGAAGTGTCCAAAAAAAAAATATGCTGCGTACGAAAAATTTATTGGTCAACACACGAAACAACAGCCAAAAAGGAGGGCAGAAAAAGAAATCGCAGTGTTGCATATGGGCAACGCAGGGCTGCAGAACATTTGCCGCAGCGAGCGGCGTGCAATATCGATTGCACAATGCACGACCGACCAATCGCTCGATAACATTCGGTCTTCTGTTGTTGCCGATTGTTTCAATTGCAAACAAAACACTAACCATCTGGCGGCTTTAGAGATTACCGCCAAAACGAAAACAAGCGCTAGAAAATAAAACAAATTATTAATTTATTTGTTGCTAACATTGTTAAAATATTTAATTAAAAATATGGTGGATGCCGGTAAGTCGCAAGCAGCGCGCAAACCCAGCGCCGACACATTTTTGCCACTCAGCCGGGTGCGGACCATAATGAAGAGCTCCATGGACACCGGCTTAATAACAAACGAAGTTCTATTCCTGATGACCAAATGTACGGAGCTATTTGTGCAGCATTTGGCCCGCGAAGCATACAATGCATCATGCTCGAAGCAAAGCAACGATACGCTCAAATACGAACATCTGTCCCAGCTGGTGAATAAATGCCAAAATCTCGAGTTTCTATTGCAAATTGTGCCGGAGAAAATACGCGTGCACGAGTTCCAAGAGATGCTGCGCCTCAATCGCAGCAATGACAGTGATGACGATGACGAAAGTGGCAGCGAGTCCGAATCGGAGTCGGAATGAACAAATCGAACGACTAGAGATGCCAAAAACTAAAATTAGCAAATCATTTTGGTATTTATGTCCAAGCATTGTATTTTTTTTTAACAATTAAGCTTAAACTTTAGCAACTAAGCATAACCTTTTTATACCCGTTACTCGTAGAGCAAAAGGGTATATTGTACTCGTTGGAATGTATGTAACAGTGAGAAGGAGGCGTTGCAGACCCCATAAGGTATATATATTCTTGATCAGCATCAATAGCCGAGTCGATGTAGCCATGTCCGTCTGTCTATAAGAGCTAGAAAGATGAAAGGGGTCGCAAATGAAAGAAACAATACCCAAGCAGTACAAGTTTGTTTTGGTTTTTAGACACGCCTTCTTTAGGGTGTTCAATTTTCATATAACGGTAAATGTACTGGTAAAACCAGAATGTTTTGGTATAGAAAACTTTTTTGTTAGCTATGATATCTGAACCAAATTTACACGGGTAGTACACGTCTAGGAAGTAGATGTGCTGACCAAGTTTGATCTAAATCGGACTACTATATAAGCACCAAATATCAAATAGTATGAAAAACTTTTGCGTTAACTAAGATATATTAATCAAACTCACACAGAATACATTTGCCATCAATATATACATACTGACCAAGTTTGATCCAAATCGGACCACTATACCGTACAGTCCCCATAGGAACGATCGATCGAAAATATGCTCTAAACATGAATTTGTATGAAAATGTTCTGTTTGCCAAGCTATCTTAACTATCACCATTGTTAATAACATATTGAAACTGAGTAACGGGTATCCCAAAGTCGCGAGGTGTCTAGTTTAAGTTTCTAAACCAATTGTCTTGCAAATTACCAACAATAAAATGTAATCTAATTGTAATGTAATCTTTAACTACGCTAGAGCACTACAGTAAACACCGAGTATGGTGATATTTATCATTATACTCGGTGACCGCCAATTGGTTCAAGGGTAACATTACGGCTAAAGTGGCTGATAAACAAGCCAAGTCACAATGTCAAATAATAGCAAAAAAAAAACCAATTGAGTTTATCAATATTAATAAATAAAAATACACATTTAAATTGTACGACTTTCAAATGTTTTATAGTTTATTAATTGCACTTTGATAACAATATGTGATGGTAAAAAAAAATAGAATAGAAATGGTTATAACATAATTAATATTCAGCATAATTATGTTTAGATCTTGAGGTTAACGCCGGCATAACCCTTGGCATTGAGACCGGTCACCTTATAGGTAGTGCCAGCTGGCGCAGGCTGATCGAATTTGGCCGCAGTGGTCACATAGAGCACATCTAGATTGGGTCCACCGAAGGCAGCCGAGGTGATCTGTTTGGTGGGCAACTTAATCTCCAGCAGAACTTTGCCGGTGCTGTGAAAGAGGGGGAGAGGAAGGCAGGTAGGTTAATAAGAAGTTAATCATGTTAACTCCACAGACAAAGTCCGCTCTTAACCAAAATTCACTCAACACACTTACCTTGGGTTGACCTTGTAGATGGTAGCGCCATTGAAGGTGCACACATAGAGGTTACCCTCGGTGTCAATGGTCATGCCATCGGGCAGCAGATGATCCTTGGGATTGGTACGGCGCAAATCAAAGATCACCTGGGGATTGCTAGCGACTCCAGCTTTGAAATCATAATCATATGACTTAACCTCATAATCGGTGGTATCAATGTAGTAGAACTTCTTGAGCTTCTCGTCCCAGGCGAGACCATTGGAGATGCCCACATCGCTCTTCACGAGCGAGACATTACCGCCGGCCTCCCACTTGTAGAGCTCGCCATGGCGATGCACAAACTCATCGCCAATGTAACGCATGGTGCCGCCAAAGAAACGACCCTGAGGATCAGCCTTGGCATCATTGAAGCGATTCTCCTTGTACTCCGGCTGTACGGTGAACAGAGTACGCACCACCTTCGATGTGGTCGAGATGCCATCCCATTGCACGATGACAGCGCGACGATCACAACCGACAGCGAATTCATTAGGATTACCCTCAATGGGCAGCACAAAACTGGCCAATTTCTCGCCCTCGATCTGAGTTCTGTACACCTTGTTCTGCTTGAAATCGTAGCGAAGCAGTGCACCCGCCTCCAGGTCCACGTAGTACAGACTCTGACGGGCGACATCCCAGTGGGGACCCTCGCCTAGGCCGGCATAGGAATCGGGTAGTGGCTCCACTTTGTAGGACATCTGTGAAGAGGTTTGGTGGAAAATTTAGTTAAAAAAGGGCAAGAAATTTTTTAAATCTTAAAAATATGTCATAAAAAATATAGAAATTATTATATTTTAATAAAATAAAAGTTTAATATTAATCATAATCAAAAAATACTCCAAAATTAACACAACACTTAAATTCTACGTCCGGATTTCACTGTACAATCTTTAATACATTAAAAATTAAACTAAAAATAATTTTTCTTATTTAAATACAAAAAAAACTATTCCAACTTTTTTTTAACCCCATTTCACCATATCACTACACACTGTGCCGTCTGCACTCGAACGTAATCTAATTGTACTATTCAAATTACCGTTGCACTGCACAGTGTCACCAGTGCAATTAGCGCGGCGAGCAACATTTTTGATTGAAAGCTCAAATTGATTTGCAGCTGATTTGATAAAAATTAATTTTTTTGGAGTTCAACAGTCGTGTTTCAGTTATAACTGGACACTGAATCAATTGTTAGCCGCACGACGTGTTTTTATTACAAAAAACAACAACTAACACCAAGCATCACTGCAAGCACAGGTATACGTATGCGAACTTATGATTGTATTTGTGTATGCTTGTGTGTGTGTTTCGCTTCTTCTGATCGCTTGCTTTGATTGTATTAAGAAATCCCGACATTGTAAGCCAGCCATTTGTCAGACGTTGTGACGTCATGCCCTTCACTTGGCCAGCTGTCTAATAAGTTGATGTTGTTGTTGCTGTAGCTGTAACTGTCGTTGTCTTCGTTGTTGTTGTTATTACGGCTGCTTGCACGAATTTGCTTTGCATTGTTTTGTTTTTGTTTTCGACTTCGCTGTTATTGAACTTATCCACTCTACTCCCTCCTTCTTTCTCTCTTTCGCTCTACCACACTCTCTTACTTTCGTTAAGTTCCCTAAGCTGCGCTCACTGGTTCAAAATGGCGGCTACAGGATTTGTTTTTGTGTTCTCAGTTACAGTGGTTCAAGATTTGAAAAAACTGGTTAATTTTAATTAATTAAATTTACACATTTAATGTTTTTGACTTGCAGCTGGCATTTTAGAAATCTTTTAATTGCACATTGAATGAAATTATGTACATATTGTTTGTGCTTAGGCATCATAAGCAGTTCAAGGGTATTTCGCGGTGCAAGCTCATTAAGAGAGCTGTTTAAGAGTTTCAGACCCTGTACTTGGAAAACTAAAAGGTGACTTTGGTGAAAAAAAGAAATTTTTGAGAAGACGATATTTTTGTAAGAAAAAAGTAAGTCTTCTCGTTTTTTAATAAGTTAAAAAATTAGAAAATCTGAAGAAATCTCAAAACCACGCAAAATTACTTTTTTATATCCTTACAAAAAAATCACAAGAACTAAAAAGGAAAAATGTGCAAAGATTGATAAATTTCAAGCTAAATTTAGACTGTAAAATGGATTTCAAAACTTTTCATTTAAAAAACTAAAACAAAATCATTTTTTCACTTCTAGTGACGAAAGACGACCATTTGATTGCAAAAAGGAAGTTGGTAAAAAACTTTTAATAATATTAAGTTAAAAACAATTTTTACTTTAACCACAAACTTCAACTAATACGCGAATCACGAAGTCGACTCAAAGCACACATATTTTAAAAATTTATTTTAAAGTCAAATAAGAGGATTGGGAATTTTGGAATTTTAAATGTAGTCCCAAATATTTTTTAATTAACACTTCTTAGCACAAATATGTAGGTAAAAAAAGGACACTGGATTATTAACTTTTTTAAATCATATTGAAAAAAAAATCAATACACAAACCTTCAAGGATTTTGTGGATTTCTCTGATCAAGACAACTGGACACTGCGCGTACAAACGGTTTGTGCGAACTGAAGTGAATGCCGGCAACTAGGAATCATTTTATAGGGCAAATCTGGCAACAGCAGCCGGCATTTTACTGATATATAATATACTGTATATACATATAAATATATGCATATATACCACCAGAGAAGCTACGAGTTTTGAAATGATAAGCGTTGTAGAGATAAGCACTACGTACCAGACGTACATATGTAAGTATAGCCGTACATAGAGTAGATCGTGACTCGCGCCTCTCCGACTTTCTATATACATATACACAAGCACATACATATACATACATATATGCCCTGTTCACTATCGCAATCAATAGTTGCTACAGTTGTCCACTTCAAAATGGATTTATATGTGTGTCTGAGGCTCTCTGGGTGGGTTACACGGCACTTTTCACTGTAATTGGCCTAAAATTTTGCGTGTCACGCCCCCACCCATCCCTAAAAATCAGTTGAAAATTATAAAAATCACGACTTTTAATTTAGCTTGGGCGTTTACTCAGTAACTATAACAGCTAGGGACTCCAAAGGTTTTAAGTAACTGCTTAACAACCATTGGCATATAAAATATTTAAATAACATTTTAAAAGCCCCGCCTCAAACGCCCACAAAATGTGAAAAGTTGAAAAAAAACTGCATATTTTAAAAACTATTTGTGCTTAGGCTCAGTAACTATAAAAGGTAGGAAGCCCAAAAGCGATCAAAAATGTGGTCAAATTTTGGTTCCTTCGCCTTTTAAGACACGATTGTAGTTCATCCCGGGTACTTTGCAGTCTCGTATACTCGACTGCAACCATTTTTACTCGTACTTTTTATTGTTTGCTGTGTGGGCAGGTCTGATAAAGCCAAATAAAACAAAATAATAAAAAATTATAATAATTTAGTTAAGCGCATTTATTGCAATTATCTGCGCCTTCCGGTCAACGCGACGCGGCGATAAATTAATGCACGCGCCCACTGTGCGGCCCACTGTGCAGCGGGTCCAAAAACCTAAAGGATGCTGGAAACTATCTTCGAGTCCAAACTTTAGACGAACATTGATTTATGGGACTGATCTTTGCACTTTTTCTTTTTTTTTTGGGTGGGGAAAATTTATAGACTATAAATACATATATAGTCATTATATATATACCAGATTCTTGAGCTTATCTCTTGGAATTTTTGCATGCCTTTTATTTATGGCTACTGCTATTTTAAATGATTCTTTAATTAATTTGAAACATAATTTATGAGCCTAATGATTGATCTTTGACCCAACATTCATAATCTTTAAGTTGTGTCTAACTTTGTTAGACCCTGTAGTGCAGAGAATCATGTAATTCTATTCAAATTGAGGAAATATTAAAAAAAATGTGTATCGTTAAAAAACGCATTAAAACTGAATTTTAGCTTTATTTAAGCCCAGATTTGATTATAAGTTTTGTTTTTGACCATTTAAACTATTTGAAAATATTAAAAAATATATAAATTAAAAAAAAATGATATCTGAAAATAACTTGTGTGTTTCATATTATATTAAATAGCTTGTAACTTATTTATATAAAAATGTTCTCCTTTAAAATAAACTATGTTTTATATATTAAATACTCCATAAGGTTTAATTTAAAATATATACAGGGTCTTTTACAGTCGGTTCTCTTTTAAGAATAGTTTTTTTGTCAATCATTCTAACCCTTTCTAAAATATTTCAAAATTGTCTCACTTTTTTTTAAATAGCAAATTATTTTAAAGTTATTTAAAATTTTAAATACTTTAAATATAATTATATATAGAAATGAAATTTATGATCAAACATGTGTAGTTAATAATATAATGACTAAAAAAGTTTAAGCAAAAACATTAAACATTTGTTTGTTAGTAATTTTATTTGTATATAAAAAAATTTTAAAATTAAACAACATTAAGTGATTAATTTAATATTTTTTACTCAAGTAATGAAAAGTTAATTATTGTTTTTTATAAGTTAAATTTTAAAAATTATTCTTGAAATTTAACAAAAAATTAACTCTCATAAAAACAGTAATATTTGAAAAAATTAAAAACTATTTCATTAAACAATAAAGTGAAAGAAATACAAATCATAACAACAATAAGGTTTAAACAAATCAACTGAACTTCAAAAGAATTTAATCAAATGCAAATTGATTAATTGATGCATAATAAATTGATGTAAAAAGTAAATAATATACACAAGTACCTTTACCTTTCACTCCTTATAAATAAATTAAACAGTCGCAACGTTGGCAATAAAAACTCGTCAAAGTTAAATAAAACAAAAACCAAAAACAATTTATATATATATAAAATATATAAAAACAAAAAACAAACAATGCAAACAATCTTTGGGATACGGCGAAAACAGCTGTTTGCAGTCGAAAACAAAATTGTGTCAGCCCTGTAGTGTTGCTTTGGAAGTGCTATCGACATAGCGATTCAATGTCATTATAAGCTGTAAACTGTTTATAATTGCGCCATAATTTTAGAAATTTACGTTAAAATTCTTTTCACAATCATTTTTTTTGAAATTTAAATATGTCATAAAAAAACGATAAATATTGTATTCATTTTGCGTTGTTGGTCATCCAGAGTCGCAAGTTTGCGTTAACATTGCCAATCGATATATTTTCATTGAGCGATTGCTACCCACGATTAATTGTGATGAACAAATCATTTGTTGTTGTTTCGCCGCAAGGTTCGGACGTGGTTTTCTTCAAAGTGAACAGTGCTTCGAATCGTTCGTCTCGTTGCGTTCATTTTCATATTTTTTTCTGTGTAATTTTGTTTTACCTAGAAGAAACGCAAACGTCCATACGACCACGACGGAGTCGTTTTGACTAACCGATACCGTTACCCAAATGCCCATGACCAGGCATCACCAGATGTGAAATGTGACGGCACGACGGAAAAAGTGTCCGCAATCGCGCAGTCGAGAGGCGACAAAAAAGTAAAGAAAAAAAAAACCATTTTGCAAAATAGCGGAAAAAAGTGAGAGGAATCGGCAGCGACGCTCACGCGTTGCGCCCCCATTCAAAATAAAAGTGAAAACGTGCAAAATAAATATACAACAGAGCAAGAAAAAGAACAACAGCAAATAGTCGAGTTAAACTTTTAAACAGAAAACAGAAAAAAGAAGAAATATAATAATGTGCGACGCTGCCGCAACAACAATAGCAGCAGGAGGAGCTGGAACCAGTGCCAGTGCAAGTGCTGGAACTGGAACGGGAACGGGTGACACAGCGACATCAATGGATGAACAAGCCCAGCGTACGCGACAAAATTGTTGTCGCCTGTGCCTTGCGCCCGCCACCGAATGCATTTCGATCATTAACAGTTATGCAGCCGATAAGGAGTCGTTGGCTACAAAAATACATAACTGCGTAAATATCAAGGTGAGTAGACGATGAGAGTTGCTGAGGCACAAACACATGCCCACACACATACACAGAGGCATTCCACAGATAGACATATGTGCATGTGCGTAATACACACTCATCCACATTTGGTGTATCGACATCGCCATCGATTCGATTTCTACCTGCTGCCAGTGTCAGAGTATTCCTCCTCCTTCTCAAACTGAAACCGTTATACACACTGCTTGTGCTCCCATTCCCACAATGCGCTTGGAAGCCGGAGCAGGCGACCGGCGTTGCCACACCCGTGGACTGCTGATGATACTAATAATAATAATGATGATGATGATGGGTCATCCATTTAAGCAGCAGCACAAGACATGGTAGTCATGTAATACCCTGTGTGTGCGTGTGTAATCGATAACACCAATTCCACCAACAACTCTGGCCAGCTCTGTTTGGCTGCCCAAAAAAAAAAAAGAAATAAAAGTGAGGTTAAAAACGAAACCAAAAGTAAAATATGCCTCATCAGACGCGAGCTGCTGCTGCTACTGCTGCTGGCCCCATTTGATTGTGCAAGCGCTGACGATGACGACGACGACGACGACGACTACGATGAGACCGATACCGAGGCAAGCGTTGTTTCGTTTCGTTGCCAGCTGCACAGCATTCTCTTCTACCCGATAGCCAGCAGTTCCCCTGCTACCTACTCCTCCACCATTCTCTCTTCCCTTGTATTTCACCCGGTTCCTATCTATGACACTTGCCCGTGAGCAATATCATCATCATTGGAAACGGAATCGAAATCGAGCGCATATGTACATTTGTGCTCCATTGCCAGTGTATGCTCCGGGTCTGGTGGATTTTGTTCGAAGTGCCAAGTCACGATGCCCGACAATGACGGCGGCGGCGGCAACGACAACGACGACGCGACGGCCATCGCCATTTATTGGTATTGGTGTAACTTTGTCGTTGTGGTTGTCGCTGGCGTTGCCTGTGGCTCGCTAGCTAGCTTGCTGCTGTGCTCGCTCGATTGCTTGCTTGCTTGGCTGGTTTGTCGCTTGCTGCTCGCTGCTCGATTGCCGACGTTGTTGCCGTCGTCGTCGTCGTAGTCGTAGTCAATGTCGGTGTCGTTGTCGTCATCGGCATTTCGTGTGCTACGTTGGCATGAGCTTTGAGCAGCAGTAGTCTAACCACTGGCAGCTGGCGTGGCTATGGCTGGGATTCGCTTTGCCCATACATAAATTCACCATTACCCATGCCCAATCGTGCGCTGTGCGCTGGGCAGCTGTTTTGAGGTTAGAGCTGGCCGGCAAAGAATGCTTAATACCACTAAATAATAAATAATAACAACAAACTATACGCATTGTTTATTATTTACAAAATTTCGTTGCTTTTGAGCGCAGCAGCGGCTTCTGTTCATTCTTCTTCTTCCTGCTTCTTATTCTCATTCCAATTTCCAACGTATGCCGCTCTTCATAAGTATTAGCGATGGGCTCGTGATTGCAAAAAACTTAATAACCAAAGATAACAAAAGCCACAAACATGCATAAATGTTAATTGACTGTTAACGTGCTGTTAAATGTGCACAGTTTGCATGAGATTATTTGTCATACTACTGCTGTAATAATTAATTGCAAGCAAATATGATATTTATCACGCAAAAACTAGAACTACAATAAAAACACATTTGGCTCGTGTTTACATATTTTCGGCGTGCATGACCATCGCTAAGCGAAATACACAATACGAATAAGCAGCACAAAGAGCAGAGAGCAAATGAGCGGCGGCAGCGGCGCCCGAACGCTGTTTAACAAAAATTTTCGAGGCCGTCGCTGGCAATGTGATTGAGAGAGATAGAGTGAATGAAAGAGCGAACGTGTGAAGAGTGAGGGAAGTAAGAGACGTGCGTGAGCGTGCACATGTGTGTGCGTGTGCATGTGTATGACCGTTTATTTGAGTGTGTGTGTGTGTGCGGAGCTTGGGTCGCGCTTGGCTCGTTTCATATTGGTTTTGTGGCTGCTGTTGCTGCTGCTTCTGCTGTGCCTGCCCAGCATCTCCAACAACTCCAGCAATTACGTATAATTTTTTTTCGTGCTCGCTGCCTCGCTTCCATGGAATTCTTTGCAAAGCATTGTGCTCCGCATGTTAACCGCTGCCATGCACATGCCCATGCCCAGGTCCACGTCCAAGTTTTCGATTTATATATGATTAGGGGCCACAGTCCAGTCTATTTCCGTTCGCTCTCAACTGGCCTCTGGACACACAGACTTCTCGTCTCGTTTCGTCCCGTTTCCGTTCACCAAACTAAAACCAATCCAATCCCTTGTTGCCTCTTACACACACTCTCTCGCTCTCGCAGTGAGTGCTCTCATGATATGCGCGCGCGCTCTTGTCGTGTCCTTCACTGGCTTCCATTTGTGACTCCTCGCTGGGGCCCCATGATATCCGGTGCAGGCACCTCCTCTGGGGCACAACGGCAGCAGCAGCAGCAGCCGCCGTCGCACAAAAGGGAATACGCAAAACTCAAAGCAAAAGAGGAGAGCAGCAAGAAAGAAAAAAAATGAAAAGAAGATGAAGAAACACAGAGAATATGAAACTGCCTTTTGGATTTGTGGGCTTCGCTAGCTTCGCCTTTGTGTTGACTGCCTGCCTGCTTGCCTGACTGCCTGCCTTGCTTGCTGCTCTTCAGAGCACTCGGTTATTGATTCTTTCAGTTTGGCACAGCTGAGCCCTGCCTGCCAGCAGGCAACCAACGAACCAAGCAGCCATGCAGACAGGCAATACCATGAGTCGCCCTCGTCATCCACTTTTTCGTTCACACAGGCACAGAGCACAGGGCACACACAAAATGGTTGCCATTGCTTGGTCGGTTGCGACGCGGCGACTCTTTGGCCTGCGCCCCCGGCAACGAACCGACATCGTCGACATCATCATCATCTACTACTACGTCGGCGTCGTTGTCGTCGTCGTCGGCGTTTTGCTGGCACGTTGCTGCTGCGTGTGCTTTTGGTGCTGGGCACTGGCGCTGGGTTGCTCTTTGGTTTCGCTTTGGCTCGATTTCATGGTGAATACACCAGCAGCTCAACCGATACACACACATACACAGAGACATATGCATACACACTTAGTTTAGCAATACCCATACAGAGACGAACCACTTCCATATACACAACCGACAGAGCGACCATTTGGTTGGCGTCATCGCTGTACTGTGCTGTGCGGTTCGCTTGTTATCTGGAGGCGGACCACATATACACACACAGACATGCGACGCACTTGAAGCAGAGGGCAGGGCAGCGCTACAGAGCAGCAGCAGCAACAACAACCAGAGCAACGTACATGCGAGTGGTTTTTCGGTCTCCTCTTTTCTGTTGAAGCAGATTAACCTGGTGCTCGCATGAAATGGGCATGATTGGAAGGGAAGTTGCAGTTACCAAGTTGCCTGCATCATCATTGTCCCCGCATCGAATTTCGGATACACATCATCATCATCATCGTCATTTTCATCAGCAGTAAGCCCAACTCAAGTTCAATTGAACACAACAACAAAAAGCTCAAGAAAAAACTCATCTGGTAAAAAAAAAAAACTTTCTCTGATCAGAAGAGCAGGGCTGCCAGAAGGGAGAAAGATGACACTGATAAAGTCTTGTTGCCGTCATTTTACCGTACTACTCTCATTACCTTTTACTGTCTGTTTCTCTCATGGATACGATAACTTTTTTTTTCTTGCTTTCGATTTATCGATTGCACTGTTAGTGTCAAATGCACTTGACTGGCAAAATTTTGTTTTGTTCTCCAACAGTTGTTGTTGTTCTGCTTCTTCTTTCGCTTCTGTGTAATTTAATATGAGAAACAACGGTAAAGATCTACACTGCTTGTCGTACAGGACACACACACACACATACACACGTACAGCGACTGACGCCGAATAAGGACACAAAACAAATACGGCAAAATGCAGACAATCACACACCAAAAGTAAACGAAGAAGAAGCAGCAGCAGCAAAACTAAAACAACAATAATAATAAAGATGAAGCCCGAAACTCGTTCAGATTTCCCGAGTTGAGATCATGCGGCGTTTACTGGACACAGGAGGAGGCTGTGCCTGGGCTCTTTAATTCTGGCCAGAGCTACTCAGTGCGATGCTGTTAATGTTGCTGCTGCTGCTGATGATGATGATTGTTGCACCTGGTGTCCAGCAAATGGCAGCTGTTAACTGCGGCAGATGCTTCTGCTTCTGCATGTTATTCTTCTTGTTGTTGTTACCGTTGATGGATGAAAAGATTTCCTTTTCAACTTTCTAAAAAGGCCTTGCCAGACTGCCCAAAACGAATTTTGTCTGCTGTATGCTGTTCATTCGAAAATGTTCACCAAAGTCAAAATGATAAAAAATTAAACAGACACACATGTATTGTGTGTTTTTTTCTGTTCATTTTCGCTGGCAATTAGTGTTGTAAAGTTGCTAATGCTAGCAAGCAGTTTTTAAACGTTGTTAAAGCAGTGCAAATGTTCGCCTTTAATTTCAATGCACATTTAAGCAAAAACAGGTAAAACAATAATAATAATGCTTATTAAAGTCCAGTGAATCCCTTTGCCGTAAATCCCCTCATGCCAGAGGCTGTAAGTCGCATCCTGTATCCAATTGCGATTTTGCCGCCATCATCGTTGCCACTTGAGGAAGAGATGTGCCCCAACAGCAGGTCGCAGTGCGGGCATGTGAGTGTATATGTGTATGTGTGTGCTTGTGTTTGAGGAGTAGGAGGAAGCAAGGTGAATGAACAACATATTATCGAAACCCTTCAAAGCCAAAGTGAGGTGGAGAGAAATATGTATGTATATACATAGCGCGTATGTAAATAGGATGAGAATTTCAGGACTCAAGTGCGTACATAAGTTATTTGTATATAAGCATATGTGCATGTGTGTACACATACACCAGCTCATACCGGGAGGGTAAGGGATATTGGTTTGAGGTGCAAACTCTAGGAATCGCCGCTATTGCTGTCTAAGTTACAAAATCATAAATACGCAAAAATAAGCATAACCACAGGCAGTTACACAAACATATATTCTCCTAAATGTGTGTAACATTATTTGCATTAATTTATATAAGTACTCACACACACACACTTGCAAATACAAACTAATTCTGCTGAAGACAAGCAAAACGTCTTTGATTATTGCAAGCTGTCAAATGCATTTGCCAACCCAAAAACAACATCAAGCAGTGATTATTTTCGCTTCTGTTTTGGTTTTAGCTTTCGCTTTAAGGGTTTTGTTTGTGTGTGTGTTTCGTTTTTTTTTTTTTTTTTGTACTAACCGCCATTTTGCATCAAATGCTTATCGATATTATGCACAAGCTTTTGTGCGCGGCTTTAATTTCGATAAACACCAGATAATGGCAACTCCAGAATTCTTGTAAGAAGAGTCCTGGAAAACTGATGCACATAATAAAAATGTTTACATGCGAACACATTATGTAAAAAGTAGGAATTACTATGTGCTATAATTGTTGTCGTTGCTGTTTGATTATGCGTGTCTATTTTCACAGCTTGAATCCAATTCATTTGTTTAGCTTAAACGCTTCAAATTCAATTCAGGTAATCATATTGCTGCTGTAAAAGAATGAATTAAATAGACAAACACACATGTATTATTTTTACCTGTTTGCTGTGTTTTCCATACAAAACACAAACACAAGTGTATGTACTAACACACACGTATGTAATTGCATGCTTATTAGACGCATATGTATGTATGTGTATTAGTACATATATATTTTAATTGAAAACCCAAAACGGCTCCCATTCCACTTACAATTAAAAGCAAATTATGCATAAACACAAAGCAAACCCATAGCTCTAGAATAGCAACAACAATTAGATGTTTATATACAACTACTTATGTATATGTGTATGTGTTTGTACCTAATATGCGTCAGTTAGCAAACACATAGGGCAATCAGTATATAAGCATGTACACACACATATATGTGTTTTACATGCACATAGAACCACACTCACACACAAACACATGCATGCGCACACAAAGCGCTGTCAGGCAAAAGGACTAGCGTTGCCACTTAAGCGCATTTAAAGCTAGATTTGGAACGTTAACTTTAATTTTTAAAATGACACTTAAAAGAAACTTATTTTAAAGTGATTTAAAGATAAATGCAATAAAATAGAGCATTTTGGTAGACAAAATTATTAAGGAAATGAAAAGGAAAAAATAAACTAAAGGCAAAAATAGCTATTACTTTTACAATTAAAAAGCTAAACAATATTTTTTACCTAATGAAATTTTAGGTAACTGTCTTTAAATAGTTTTATCTTTTTACCTAACATTTTTGGCAATCTAGCTATTTTTGGCTTTTAAAATTTGCGCAGCACTGTTAAGGACATGCGACACTGGACACTGAGCGAGCACTTCAATTGCACTGTTAAGTGTTGTTGTGCCTGTATGTGTGCGTGTGTGTATAGGTGTGTGGGATGTTTTGCATATAATTATAAGCAGGTCATTGACATTAATAGTCTTAATACAAGCAGAAACTTTGAACGCTTCAACTGATGCATTTACAATCGAATGATAAGAATTTGTATTAGAAGCAGAAGATGCAGAAAAACCTCAAACTTGGTTGCTTAGCGGGTGAACCAGGTGAGGGAGCCGTTTCAATGCACAAATTGTTGGCAAAATGTACCCAAGTAAAGGCAAATATTTGTAGGTGGGTACAAAGTGGATTTGGTACATATTCAAATGCTATCAATTACGTGATTATTGATTTGAAACTCTTTTGGTACTCCTGACAGATAATCCTGTCATTCCTTCTATTTTTTAAATTGTTCCCAGTTGAGTTTGGTTTCATTGATTCGCTTTTGTGTGCACTTTGTGAGTGGGTGGAATTTATTGATTTTAGAATTTGTATTTACTTCAGCCAGCAAATATCTCATATATTAACAATTAGTTTTCCTTTTTGTTTTATTGGCACTTGCAGCATTTTTCATTTACAAAATGCATTCGGACAATTGTTATTAACTTTTCTACTGTAATTTATAATTTTAAACGTTTGTTTTCAAGTTCAATTTGTATAAACTTTTTTGTTTAATAACAGTACTGAGCACAAATGGGTGTTTAATAATTAGTTAGGTCCTTAAGTTGACCCTGTACTTTTTATAAAACCAGTAGGCTTTAGAGATTAACATTTTCTGGGAAAAATAATATAAATATTTAGGCAAAAAAAACTATTTCTAAAAAAATTATATTTACTGTTAAAATCATACTTAAAAAACTTGTGCAAATTATTTACTAAATAGCCAATTTTAAGAGTAATTTAATAAAAAAAATAAACCAAGTGTTTATTATTATAATGAGTGCTTTCTATGCATCGAAACCCGATTATCGATAACAAATCTCCAAAAATGCAAAAAATAATTTAAATTTAAAAAAAAAAAACATAAATTCTAGTAGAATCATTCATAATTTATTAAAAGTGTAGCAAAAGTGTAGCCTACAACATAGCTCCACTGTACCGTCTATAGTCGATACCTAGTTGAAATGTATCGAAATGTCCAAAGCAGCTATCAATAGTTACTTTTGGTAACGATAAATTACGATTTACAAGTTTATCGAAAGGTATACTCTCTATCGATCACCAACTTATTCTAACGGAATTAATCGAAGTCGATAACTGGCATATAAAGTTAACGAACTAAAAAACCTTTACTAACGTTAACTAACATAAAAAACCCTCAGTTACTTTACCTGACCTAAACTACCAACTGTTTTTCGCTTTGTCTTCTGTGCTATCGATAACTAATTAATCGATTTACCCTCTTTTCATTGCAGATCACACCACTGGATCGCCTGTCGCTGTACATTTGCCACGCCTGCATCAGTTACTTGAACTCTTGGCAGAGTTTCAAAAATCGCTGCTTGAGCTCACAAACAAAGCAGCGCCAATGGCTGGACACGGAGGGCAGCAAACAGCAAACACTATTGAGCTACTTGGACTTAAATCGAGCCGAGAACGGCAGCACAACACATGCGGAGCAACAGCAGCAATCCGAATTGAAAAATGATGCATCGACGACAGCAGCGGAGAAGACAACGGCTGCAAACATTTTGGATGGCATACCATCGCTCAAGAAGCGCAAATCTTTAACAGTTTATGTGAGTCCCAAGCAACAGCTTCAACAGCAACAACAACAACAACAGCACCAACAACAACAGCAGCAGCAGCAACAACAACAACAGCAATTACAGCTGCATACGGAGACGCAGCAAACTTTGCAGAATCTTTTATTGCAGGTGCCGACAATGGCAACAATAGCAACACAGCAGCAGCAGCAGCAACAACAGCAGCACCAGCAGCAACGCAAATATCAGCAACAGCAGCAGCAACATCAACGTGGCAAGCAGTCACATTACCATCATCATCATCAACAGCAGCAGCAACACCTTTCACAGCGTTATAGACGCATACGACAGCCTCGACGACAGCTGCAACAGTTGCCAGCAGCAACAGCAACCACAACGACAGCAACTGTTGCTGTTGTGCCACAGCGTTTAACCAAATTCAAGCCAAAAGTTTATTTGCCACTAGATATTGCAGTGCCCGCGCTGCCGCCACAGCTGCCCATGTCGACGTCAGCAACTGTTGCTGCTGCCAGTGCTGTGACAGCAACAGCAACTGCTGCTGCTTCTGCTTCTACTGCTGCTGCTGCTGCTGTTACTGCTGCTGAGACATTGCCATTGTCGCAGCCAATTGATTTCAGCCATTGTAAGATTTCAAATCAAAGTCAAAGATTTGGCAGCGTTTTAACACCGCCGTCACAGTCGCAGTCGCAGTCGCTGCCCACGTCAATTGCTGCTGCCACTGCTACTACGTCAAGTGTTGCTGGCGCAGCTACAACGCCGCTGCTGATGCCAGTGACGCTGCAGAGCGCTGCACAGCAACTGCGCTTTTTCAGGCGCTATTCCTATAATGTAATTGTATCGTGCATTCTCAAGCGTCCACATACACTACCCCACCCACCTTTCCCTAAGCCCTGCCACGCCCCCAAGTGCCCCACACATCATCTACTTTTTTTTAATCTAGGTTTGAATATATCTGAATAATTATTTATTTTCTACTTTTTCTTTTAATCGAAAATCAAAAACTTATTGATATCTTTTTTGTTTTTTATCGTTTGTCGTTTACAGCCGCTGCCCGCTGTGCCCATCAAGGATGAGCCACTCGATGACACGGACGATGACTTTCAGATGAAGTGCATTGACGAGTCCGATGACATGATGGACCCCACTATGTTCCTAGAGCGCTCCGAGCACGAGGGCGATGTGCCACTAATGGTGAGTTGCAACTTCTCTTTGTGTAGTCGATTTGAGTCGTCGTGGTTTTTCTATAGTTTCTCATATCGGGGTTTTAGTCAGCCAAATTGGTGTTTAAATTCTCAGTGTGGTAGCTAGAGATGTGCAGCTTTATAGATACATTTTTAAGTCGATAGGTCAATTTTTGCAGAAGATACTTCGGTGAAATTGGTTATCGATAACGAAAAGGGTTAAATAGAGGGTTTAATAAATGTAGTAAGACAGGCTAATGACTGTAAAAGACCCTGTACACATTCCAGTCTGGAGTTTTCCAGGCAAATTAGTCATTTTTTACGGATTTGTCCTAGGGGAGCTATAGAATAATGTTGTCTGACTTGGTGATTTAGTGGGCTATGTCCTAGGGAAGCTATCTGATATAGTTATCTGATTTGGAGATTTGGTGAGATATGTCCCAGGGGACCTATAGGATATAGTTGTCTGATTGTTGAGATATGTCCTAGGGAAGCTATAGGATATAGTTGTCTGACTTTAAACAAATTTGGGGAGAAAAGTTACTATCATAATCTCGACATGATGTGTAAGTTTGGCTATGATGATGGACATTACATGTCGTCATACCAATGTCCTACTTTTGACAGATGTGTCCTATGCGAGCTATAGGCTATAGTTGTCTGATTTGGTGAGAATAGTTATTATAATGATCTAGATATAATGTGGAAGGTTGGTTGCGGTCGCTCATTAAGCACTACAAGTCTTCATACAAATTTCCTATTCCCGACCGATATGTCCTAGGTTATCTATAGGCTATAGTTGCTTGAACCGAACTATAAAGTTCGTAGGGAGAGTTATAATAGTATCCCATGCATATAATGTGTAAATTGAGTCACGTTAGCTCTAGTAGTTTGCCAGTTATGGCGTTATGAATATGATTTATTACCATTGGTGAGGGCATAAGGGGGCGTGGTAACCATTTAAAGTAGACTGGATATACCTGACATATAGACGAACTTTCCTACCAAATTTAATGGAAATAGCTCCTGTAGACCCAGAGATCCAGCTGTTCAAACGGATAAAGGCAGATGGAATATGCTATATCGTCTCGACTGTTGCTGATAATCAGGACTATATATACTTTATAGGGTTAGAAACGCTTCCTTCTGTCTGTTGCGCGGATTCAGCTACTGATTAAGCTAACACACTCTACACTCTCATTGATTACGGGGTCTAAAAAGCCAGATTTTACGGTAGAACAGCTGCTGTCTGCACACACCGACGCTTCTACTTAGTAAATAGACACACAATCAATTATATTACTATATACTTATATATATTTATCTCTTTGTGCTGCATTTAATTAACGTTTCGCCATTTGTCTCCCTTTCTTTGATGCTTCTATGGAAACCCGCAGACCGCCGACTACGACTACACGGCGCAGCACGGCGTAACAGCTGTGGTGGCAGCCGCAGCGCTGCCTCCGACCGCAGTGGCCAATGTGGCCGCCGCTGGAGACTCCAAAGTGGCCAGTTGTCGTGCCTGCAGCTTACAGTTCTCCACACGGGCCAATGCACGGCGACACGAGCGTAATCTACATCCAAACCTATTTCAACTATCAACAGATTCACCCAACAATACGCCCATAACCAAACCGACACCGGCACTGGCTGCAGCACTGGAAATACAACGTGCGGCTGCCGCAGCAGCAGCCACAGCCGAGGCAACCAAAGCGGCAGCAGGTGGAAATATTTCAACACAAAAGTATCGACAGGTTGTGATGAACACGTTCATCAAGTGCGAAAACGGTGGCTACGACTACGAGCAACCGGAGCAGTATCAGCAGCTACTCAGTCGCGACAAGGTCGAGTTCATACAGGAGAATACGGAATTTCTGGAACAATATCAGACGATGACGTGTCGCTGCTGCAACAAGTTCTTTAGCACCTACAAGAACTTCATGGCCCATGTGCGCAAGAAGTACCCAACGCTGCCGCGTAATCTCTGCTTCAATTGCCTCAAAATGAACGACTCGAAGGCTTTGTTCATCTCGCATCTGAAGAAGCGCAACTGCATCAATTTGTATCGTGTCTTGAATGCACTGCGTGTGAAGCAACCCAATTTTGCACATGCTACTGCCACTGGTTTGGTAGCCACCACCGAGACGGTAGCAACTGCGGCACCAGCTACACCAGCAACACCCCAGCAGCAGCCACCACAGCTGCAACCAGTGGTGGAGACGCCCAACACTTTGGAGCGTCCGGAGAAACTACGCGCCAAGGAGTTGCTTGTGAATAAGCTCTATGAATGCAAATTGTGCCCCAAAGGATTTCGTACCAAGCACGAGTTTCGCACCCACGTCTACGACAAGCATGCGGATGTGCAGCGCAAGGATAACAACTCCATACAGTGTAGCTTCTGTGGCTTGGATTTCGCTGATCCCGTCGATCGGCGGCGTCATTACAATAACATGGATTGCATTGTGCGTCTGCGCTGCATGACCTGTGATGCCAAACTGGAGACACATCAGCGTTTCCTCGACCACGTCTACCAAGATCATTTGGGTGGCGTGAGCAGCGACAATGCCTCGACTACGGCAAACAGTGCACTCGATCAGCACTCGCCGGGCAAGCGTAGTTTATTGGGTGCTCTGGGCATTGTCAGTCAGTCATCGAATGACGAATCCCGCAGCAGTGGCAGCAACAATCATCCACTTACCTCTACGCCCAAATTACCAGTGGCGAGCGTCGCCAGCGGCGGTACTCCAGCCAGTCGCACTGAGGCACCCAAATCACAGTATTTTTCGCGTATGCCGCAGGTTTGTCCCATCTGTGGACAGCAGTACAACAACTACAACAATGTCTTGCGTCACATGGAATCCAAGCATCCCAATAAACTCCCAGAGACATATAAATGTGTGCGTTGTGGCTTGGGATATCCGCGGATTTCGTATCTACGCGAGCACATGATCAATGTCCATGGCGTGGACAAGAATCGTCATTCGGGTGGATTTGAGTATATTGTGAATGCGGATGCAGTGAAGCTGGCGGATGGCAGCACGCCAAATGTCTATACGGGACGCTATGACTATGTGATGAAGGATTTGATGTCCATAACAAATGGTGGGACACTCGGTAATTTTTTAATACGCGTCCTTGTCCAAGTACACGACCTTCATCCCATTTCCATGCACTCGGCGCCACACGTCCCTGCTTCAACCAGACATTCGTCGATAGCCTTGTTCTTATATAGTGGGATGTGGGAGATATAGATATATATAGTATAGATAGATAGATAGATATGGTATAGATAAACAGTTAGATATGGTATAGATAGATATAGATATTTTTATAATATAGATAGATGTATTGATATAGTATAAATAGAAGTCCATAATCGTCCGTTTCTACGGGAATTAGTCGCTCAGTATTACTGTTAAATATATATAGCTATAGGTATGGATACGATATGGATATAGGTGTGGATATAGATATAGACATACATATAGCTTTAGCTGAGTCCTTTTATGTAAATGTTCATCCGTTTTCATTCGAATTAGTTGCCCAGTTTTACTGTTAAGTGCTGACAGATCCCTCTACTATATCTTATAGCTGTCATAGGAAAAATAGGTTAAAAAAATGCAAGAAAAAGAAGCACTCTTTATAAAGATTTCTCAAGCAAACTTTGGTAACAGACCACACACTCCGTCTAAACCTAGTCTAGTATATCATATAGTCAACATAGGAACAATTTGATGAAAGTAAAGATTTAGTATTTTAGTTAATTCAACTATTTTAAACAAATTTAACCAAGCAAGTATTTTATAGCATTACCATTGGAAAACTATCTACTAGTTTTATGTAAATCGGACTATATCGAATAGCTTACTAAAGAAATATCGGTCGAAAAAGTCTGTGAAATTATAACTTTCGTCTTGATTTACCGATCCTTACTATGTTATGTATTAAATACGAGCTTAGACATGTCCCAAATGTTTGTCCCAATCAGATTAACTTTATCTTAAAGCTGTCGTAGGCATAATCAGACATAAACTGTGTACAGAAACCTAACAAACAATCTTTGGCGTGCGAATAAATCCTTATCTTTTCATTGTTTTTGTACACCATTATACATTAATTTCATTCATGGTTAACGTCTACTAGATTTAAAGATTATTTTTTAAGTCGCTAGTCAAGTCTTAGTTGGTTATGTGCTTAACAGTGGCTGTTAAAGTGCCAAATTGAACTAAACAGCTGTTTTATATAACAGAAATGTTAAATGTTAAGCTTAACAGTGTCTGTTAGCATTATTTATATCAATAACATAAATGTTATAGAAATGCTGCTAATGCTAAGCTTAACATTTAGTGTGTTTGCATAACAGAAATGCCTATGACTACCACTGTTAGTGCAGCACTGTAACTGTTAACTCACTGTAAGCCTAAGCAATGTTATGTTTAAAGGGAATCACTTAACTGACTGTTTAATGTTGTTTGTTCCACTCAAGTGTCTGTGATCAAAGCTAATCAAGTGTTTGCGCTCCTTTGGTTTCATTCGTTGCAGATGACGACGATGAGGAAGGCGGAAACATTGCCAAAAAGATGCGACTGGACGACAGCAGCAACAACAGCAGCATCAACACCAGCATTGCCAATCAGCAAAAGGAGTGTCCGATATGCAATGCGGTGTTTAGCAACAACATTGGACTATCCAATCACATGAGATCACATTACACGGCCTCATCGACGGCAACGAACGCAGCACTGGCGGCAGCAAATCGTATGACACCAAAGTCATTGACAATCACAGCAACACCGCCAATAGAGCTAGCAACAGTTGCTGCCACAGCAACAACAACCACGGCGGCGGCAGCAACAACAGTAGCCACCGCAACAGCAGCAGCAACAACAGCGACAGCAGCGACAACTGTGGCCAAAGTGCCGCCAGCCATGGTGAATCAGACACCGCAGGAACAAGCCGTATTCCGCCGTAGTTTGGATCAGGCAGCCGATCGTCGCTTTCGTCGCATGCGTTGTCGCATTTGTCAGCGTCGCTTCAGTTCAAAGAAATCCTATCGTTATCACATGTTGACCGATCATCAGGTGCAGAATGTGCAGTTTATCAAGTGCAAATTGTGCAATGCGGAATTTGCCTACGAGAAGGGTTTGAAGGTGCATTTGTTTAAGGTGCATGGACGTGCCATCAAGGATGAAATGATAATTAAGCAATTTGAATGTGATATCTGTTCGATAGTCTATAGTTCGGAATTGGAATTGCAACAGCACAAACGTAGCGTGCACAAATCAGCAGCAGCAGCAACATCAACTGGAACATCAACGGCAACAACCACATTGAAATCAACGACAACAGCTACAGCTACCTCTGGTTCTGCCTCGGCCTCGGCCTCCGTCTCTGCCACTGCAGCTGAACTGGGCGATATATCGGGCAGCGCTTTGGCCGTCTTGCCGCTGTATTGGTACCAGTGCAAGTACTGTCCATCCAACTTCAATACAAACAAGAAACTTGCCATACACATCAATTCGCATGATGAGTTCGATTCGAATGATTATTCGTGCAAGGATTGCGGCAATGTCTACAGCGGTCGCAAGAGTCTTTGGGTAAGTTTTGCTTGACTCACTGATTAATTGATTGATTTTAAACTTGTTCTGCTTTCCTTGCAGGTGCATCGCTACAAGAAGCATCCGCAGGTGCCCGATCCGGCCGAGTGCACGCTCTGCCGCAAAATGTTCTTCGATCGCCAAATGCTGGAGAATCACACGCCCACCTGCAATCGCAAGCCTATAACAGCCACGGGCGCACACCAGCAGGACCAGCAGCAGCAGCAGCAGCAACAACAGCAGCAGCAACAACAACAGCTGCAACTGCAACAGCAGCAACGTGGCATCTTTAAGCACAAAACCGGCGACGATGATGAGGAGGAGGAAGATGAAGAGCAACAGCAGCAACAACAACAGCTGTTGGACGATGCTGTTGCTGGCACCGAGGGCAGCAATGGTGCGGCTGCTGGCATTGTGGGCGGCAGCAGCAGCAGCGGCAGCAACAACACACACAACACATTCAGTACAAGCAATCTAAAGATACGCATACCCGAAGTGGCATGCACCATTTGTGGTGCTCGTTTCACCGATCAGGAAATGTTCACCAAACACATACAGAAACACGAACAGGAATTGTATGTGGACAATCCATTGGCAGCGATGTTCGATGACGGTCCCGCTGATGCGGGACAATTTCAGGTGGAACGACAGAACGAGAATGGGGAATATGCATGCGATTTGTGTGCCAAGACATTCCCACAGGTGATCGCACTCAAGGTGCATCGCAAATGGCATTTCAGAGGTGATAGCAAGCAGGTGAGCGTTTTTGGGCTTGTGCAGCGAGGTGAATTCCGAATCAATCAATTTCGTAGATTCGAAACCCGAAAACGTTATCAAAATGGATCTCAAGATTCCATTTATGTCATGGTTTTTATTTTTGATTTGTTTTTAATTTGTTTCTTTGTTGCTTGTTGCCTCCGCACCAGTCGCAAAAAACACAAGATATATATATATAGAATATATAACATATATATACATGTATATGAACAATCGAAACAACAAATAACTTGTCACAAAACAAAAATACAAACAGACACAGAAACAGTGTTGCCGGCGCTGCAATTTGTGGGCTACAAAAGTGGCTAGAAAAGAGCTAGAAAGCAAGAGTCGACTTGCGACTTTAGTATAGCTGTAAAGCTGTCAAGATATGATCGATAATTACACTATAATAGACCTGATTTTGATTAGCAAAGAAATAATTAGAATATTAAGTAACTAAAACTATTTTTACTAATTCATATTTAGAGTATATTTTAAACGGTTTGTTCCTACGACAACTATACTATATAGCAGTCCGATTGTGATCATTATATTTATATTATCGCACACTATATAGAATGTGAATTAGTTTGAGTTAGTCTTCTTAATAATTAATCTATATGCATAGTAGTTTAATTTAGATAAAACTTTATCAAAAAAGTCTCCCATACTGAAACGTCTATATTTTTAGCTGTTAAAATCAACATAACCGACCCTAAAGCGGTCGTGTCTGGTCTTTAAAAAAAACTCGTGCATTTTGGCTTTCATTTGCGACCTCTCGGGTCTTGCTAGCTCTAATAATCACTGAGATCGGCTAATTAATACGGACGGGTCAGGAATATATACAGCGAATGCTCTACTCGCGGACAGCTTCCTCAAGCAGACAGCTCCCTCAGGCGGACAGCTTGCTAGGCCGAACGAGTTCGATAGTTTTTTAGCATGATTTTCATACAAAATCCGTTCTCTTAAGCGGACAGCTGCATTGGGCGGACAAAAATACTGCAACCGTGGCTGTCCGGCCAAGGGAGCGTTCACTGTAATTCAAATATTCAACAGGAACGGAGCTGTCTGCTGCCGCCTGTTACACACAAGCCAACGATTTTTGTACAGCCTTTGATATAGCCTTGATTTGACCTAAAAATAATTTTACTTTAGCGGAATTCAAGCCAAAAGTAGCCAAAAAATGATTTCAAGAGTTAAAATTTAAAAAAAACGAAAAAAAGAAAAAGAAAATTAATTTAAAAAAAAAACAAGCCAACTGCAAAAAAAAGCCAACTTGGCAACACTGACCACAAACAGAACAACACTTGGCGTAATGTTGAACTAAATCGAATAAAACCATTTACTAACTGCAAATTCTGTTCAAATTTAGAATCACATCATCGACGGCGAAGCGACAATGCTGAACAACAACAACACCAACAGCAGCAGCAACAACAACAACAGCAGCAGCAACAATTCGATGCTGCAACTACGCGAATTGCATGCAGTGGGTTTGATGCCCAACCAGCAACACCAGAAGCAGCAGCAGCAACAACAACAGCAACAACAATCGAGCAGCAGCAGCAACAACAACAGCAGCAGCCACAACAACAGCAGCTCAACGACAACAACAGCGATGAACAAATCGTTGAAACGTAAACGTGAATTGAAATGTGAATATTGCGCCTCCACCTTCATCAGCAACAACAATCTGCGTCGTCACATGTATGAATTGCATAAACATGAAGTTAGTAATTTACCTGAACCGCCAGTGATTGAAGTAGATGAACCGCTGTGCTGTCGCCGCTGCGATAATTTGAAATTTGAGACTAAAGAGCTGTGGATCGAACATAAATTGGCCGATGCCAAAGTGGTTCGTCCATTCTGTCCATTCCAATGGGGCTGTGATCTTTGTGGCGAGTATTTGTCACGCAAGGAGAAGCTGTTGAATCACATCAACAATCATCTCAAAGAGGAGGTGATTGTGCCAGTTGCTACTGTCAAGACAGCAGCGAAAACTACAACAGTTGCTGCGCTAACAACAGCAACAACAACTGCTGCCACAACAGCAGCAACAAAAGCAACTACAACAGCAGTGGCAGCAGCTGCCACAGCAACAGCAACTGTTGCGCCTGTTAAGACCCTAAGAGTCAAACAGTTGGCTATGGAAAACGATGTGGAAAAGGACGAGGAGGAGGAGGAGGAGAAGCCGCAGCAGGAGCAGCAGCAAGAGGAGGACGATGATAGCGAAATGGCTGATGATAGCGATAGTGATGACGATGACGATGATGATGATACCACAACAGCAGATGATGATGATGAAGACGACGATGATGATGAGGTGGATGATGAAGAGGCAGAGGTGGCTGCACAGCAGCAGCAACAACAGCAATTGCTGCAGAACAACAATCGAAACAACAGCAGCAACAACAGCAGTAATGCCATGGAAAACGATGTTGATGAAGATGATGACGATGATCTGATTGAGGAGGTTATTGAAGAGATTGATGAAGATGAAGATGTGGTTGAGCAACAACAAACACCACGACAGCAACAACATGTTGTTGCCGCTGCCAACAACAATAAAGTGAATTTTGTGAATGGAAATCGCAAGCAAACGAAAGATGAACAAATTCTTGTGATGCACAGCTCGGACGATGATGACGATGATGATGATGGTGATGTCGATGATATTGACGACGATGTTGATGATGATGATGAAGATGATGAGATGGAAATAGGTGATGTTGATGAGGATGTGGGTGTAGTGGGTGAAGTGCTGACCATTGATGATATTATAGAGGAAGATGATGGTGAAGATGATGATGTGCTTGGTGTTGATGGTGGTAATGTTGTTGTCGAAGATGATGATGAGGATGATGATGATAACGACGATGAAGATGACAATGATGATGACGATGATGTAGAGGAAGACGCGGACGAAGAGGAAGATGAAGATATTGATGATGATGAGGGGCTCATGCGTGGGCATGCCGGTCCTGAAGATGATGATGTGGAGGATATAGAAGATGATGATGATGGTGATGGGCGTGGACGTGGCCGTGTCAATGACACCGATGGCGATGTCGACGCTGATGTTGATGGTACATCATCGTCAACATCATCGTCCGAGAGCGAGTCAACGACAACAACAACAATGTCACAGTCAACTGGTGAGCGGCGTAAAAATAAAAAATCAATTGTTCAATCATCGGCGGCACTTGGCGCTGCCGCTGATCAGTCTAATTCCAGTTATACGTGTGATCTATGTCAACTTTGTTTCGATTCCCAGGAGCTACTGCAGACACACATTAAAAGCCATTTCCTCAATGGGCCCAAGGCGGGCAACAAGGCCAACAGCAGCGGCGGCAGCAGCAGCAGCAGCAACAATAACAATAATCATAATAAAAGCAAAACCAAAAAGTCCAGCTTGTTGGAGGCGAACAAGAGTGGCAGTGGGCGTGGCAGTGCAACTGCAACAAACACAACAGCAACTGTTGCAGCGGCAACAGCAACGACGACAGCAGAGACGGCGGCAGCGGCAGCGGCAGATGCAGCAGCCAGCTTGAACTGAACTTTAAAAATGTACAAAAAAGTAAAGAAACAGAATCCACAACACAAACACAACACACACAACACACACAACACATTCCAACGACACAACATATGTCACACACACCACACTCACACCACAGCACACTTACACACACCACACACAAACCTAAAGCGCCAAGCAAATGGCATTGCATGTGTGTGTGTTAATTTTTTTGTCAACCTGTAGTTGTTAATTAAGCTTAACACTATATAAATATAAACATATTTATATATAAACAGATATACGTATACAAATTAATTCGTATATATATAAAACCATGTATGTATATGTATGCCGCTTAATATATATATGAACATATATAAAGACTTTTTTTTCACTTTGAAACCATGTTAATTTAGTTACACATACATATACATGCGTAATACATTTCTGAAGCAACTAAAGTTATAATTTCTGAGTTTTCTAGTTAGTCTAAGCGTCTTAAATTAATACATATACATACGTAAATTGCCTAGAATGAATACAGCAAGCAAACCTATTTTAAGTAACTAATTAATTAATTAATTAGCACCAAAGCAACTACCACAAAAAAACAAATGAAAAAAAAGTTAAAAGAATCTTTTCAGCAAAACTTGAAGAATACAAAACATTTATTTATTTATTTTATTTTTTTTTTTTAAATCATTTTTTTTTATAACTTTTTCCTGCCGCATTCTGGGTTTGAAAAACCCAAAGAAAACTATAAAAATTTAAGTTAAGTCAAATTTTTCAACTTTTTTTTTTGTCTACTTTGGGACAGTAAATCTTAAATATTAAATTTGAATTCGAACTCGTTGGACTCGCATAGTTTTTAGTTGAAACAATTTTTTTATTTTTTTTGTTTAAGCCCGTTGCCAGTACAACCAAATTTTGTTACTGGACGAGCTGCTAAGAGAAACGTTAAATCACTTTATGGAAAAGACTAAACACAAATACACATTAAACTTTATTTTTGCCATTTAAACACAACAACAACACTTTTCACTTTGACCCACATTAAAACACAATTTAGCGTGTAATATGTACTATATTAATTACTTATACGATAATGCATTTTTACTATAATACGAAAAGATTCGATAATTCATTTGTATGTTTGTGTGAACCACAATCACACATACACTGAAAGTTAATAAAATAATATATAAATAAAAAAAAAACGAAAGAAACTTAGTGCATAATGCGCATAATATAATATATATGTTAATTACGCTTACGAATTAAATATTGCGATTGCAGACATACCTTTTACTTGTGTAATTAATTTAAGGTTTATGTATGTAATTGGAAACTAAACTAGTTTAAAACCAGATACAAATAAAACAGAGACATGAATGCAAAAACTATAACAAAGAAACATGAAAACCTGAATAAATTGCGTTTTAATATTCAAATGTGCGCGCGTCGCAGCTATCGAAGGTATACCGATAGAATTAGCCATTCATTGCGTTTGTCTTTCCAGTATTAAATTTGTATTGTCCTGCCTCCACATTTATCGACGCCACCATTAGAGTTGACTATAGTTGGTATTTAAAATACCAGGGAAACAGACGTTTTATAAACTAAAATACAAAAATAAGTTACATATTTTGCACTGCAAGATATATCGATACAATAACACTATCACACTTATCGATGACTCCGCCAGAACCAACTATCGTATGCATTTTACAGCACTGCCCCACTTGCGCGCCCAACTTATTTCAAAAAACCAAGCGAATAAAATGTGATGAAATAAAGTAAAACAAGTTTGTAATTTAGCGTAGATCAAAATTTATTTGCATAAGCAATTGTTTAACAAAATATCAATGCACAATACGCCTCACATCGAATTGATATCAATTGGTTTAGCCATACGGCCGACAGGCACACAATAATTTTTTTAATTAATTGTTAGAGGTAAATTTATGTGTCTTATAAATTTAGCTGATTTAGCTGTTTTGGTCTAGTTTGGTTACGGTAACAATGTTGTCATTTGAATTACAAGACAAATAATTAACAAACATCACATATAATTGCGGTGCAAAATAACTAATAAAGAAATTAAATAAAAAAAGATAAAGTTAACAAAAAAAAAAAAAGTGTGGATACGGGTGGGCACAGCCAACAATGCTGTCTAGTGTAAATACATACTACAATACAAAATAGAATCTAATCAGTGTATTCTGTTACAAAGACAATACATACATATTATATATAGACATATAGTAATATAGTGTAGGATAAATAGTTATGCTTAAACACGATATGACTACGACTAAAGTGGTGCGTGGGCGAGTCGCAGAAACAAAATCCTAAACAAGTCCAAGTCCCGTTTGCCATTTAGGAGTATTGTGTGTGGGGATTAACGTTGATCATCTCCATGTTGCTAAAGATAAAGAGAAATAAAGAAAAAACAGAAATGTTGATTAGTTATGGTTTTCAATGGGAAATCGAAAAAGCGTAGGGCGTGCAAACAAAATATGTAATCAAAATTGGCGCTGATAAGCCGATAAAAATACAATTTTTTTTTAAGTTTTTTCCTTTAATACTTATCGCGCACCCAAAAGTTAAACTCGTTTAATTTGGCAGCTGTACATATATATGTTTTGATTGAGCGATGATGAGGGGATGGTGGGGATGAGATTTTGGTTACTTGAGTCTTGACTCTTGAGCCTCAAAAATCAGCTCAATGGAACGCTACAGTAATGGAATGAATTCAGTTTGAGAATGTTAAATGTTAATGAACTGATCAATGAAGGTGTTAAAAGCATGACGTCATGGATGGTGATTATTACCTGCGACTGCAACGCATGTGTATGAAGAGTAACGCCAATCCAAGTGTTACACAAATAGCGCCCACAACAATATAGGCAATGCCCAGGAATGGATTCTTGCCGCCCAGCACCGAAGTGGTCGCTAGAATCATGCGTTTGGTGCCATCAAAAGAAATCACCGGATAATCTGTAAATAAGACGACAAAAAGAATTAATAATTACACTCAAGTTCGCTTAAGTATTAATTAAAACCGAAAGTTCTAAGAAATTTATACAATTTCTTAATTGACTAAAGGTTTTCCAAACTAAAAATGTTAGGATATAGTTGCCTGATTCCTAACATGAAACCTGAGTTTGGTTAACATATTTACGGTACTTTTCTTGCTATGTATATATTTTCTTAGCAGTCCCTTAAATATCTATAACTATGATAGGTACATTTGTAGCAAAAGTCGTACAATTTGTATCAATTGGTACCCATACTTTATAACAGTTTTATAGAGTAATTAAGCGATTAAGCGAATAATATACAGAAAATGTATTATAAATAAAATTATTTGATACTGAATACTGCGAGTTGGCTATTAAAATATTTGAATGGTACATTTGTAGCAAAAGTGGTACAATTTGTATCAATTGGTACATAGGTAGCTATGCTCTTTATAGAGTGATTAATACACATAGAAAATGTATAATAAATAAATAAAATTAGTTTATATCATACAGTTAAATTATTTAAAACTAAATACTGCGATTTAGCTGTTAAAATATTTCCAAGGTACATTTGTACTAAATCACATTGGTACATTGTTACTAAATTGAATTATTTTAAGCTACTAGCCAGAAAAAAAAACACTTGAAAGGTACACTTGTACCAAAGCTGTAAATGTACCTAAAAAGTGGTAATTTGAGTTTTATTTTTGTATATGCCATACAGATTTGACACAAATTTTCCATTTATCATTTTTAATTTATGATATAGCTATAAAGGCATAAAATTGTACAACAAATAAATAAAAATTGTGTTTTCTTTTTAATGCAAAACATTTTGCTTTAAGATCTGTTTGACATAATTATCATAAAGTGGCCATAACTATTGCTATATTTCCACAATCTTGCGCAGATAAGACAAGTCGACTGATAAATATTGCAAGAAAACGATTAACAAACGGAATGTTTTATCTTTAATCTATTTTTTTACAGCCAGTGACGTCGCTGAATTTTTTTAAATAAACCAAGACTCTTGTAGATAAATGAAAAACACTTCCGGTTTATATATAGATGTTTAGCTTATGAACGGTACTTACTGTACTCAATGTCCAACGTGTAATCGCCGGCCTTGAGACCTTTGGTAAACTGTGGTTTTGTCTGATCCAAGCGTCGATAGAGTTTACGAAAACTGGGCAATGCAGCGGTACGCATCCAAACGATCAGATCCTCGTTTTGGAAACCATTATTATCGGGATTATTGGGATCCAATTGATCGAGACTTATTTGCCAAAACAATGGCTTTGAGAAACCCTCCAATGCCTTGCTCAAATTTCCCTCAGGATTACGAAATTTCACCCGCTTATCGGATGGCCATGCAATTCCCGTATTTAATAAACTGATATTCATGCCATTCTGGCTCAACGTCAGACTGTCATTAAACAGGGAATTGGCAATGGCACCGCAGGGTGCAATCGGTTTGTCATCGTCCGTATAGGCAAATGGTATGCAATCCGAGCTGGGGGTCAGCGAGAGGTGACCCAAGAGCTGCTCATCGTCACGGGATTTCACATAGCGACGATGGTTCTGATAGTAATTGGTCAGCCCATAGTACATATAGACATCGCCCTGGAAGTATTGATTTTGATAAATTAGTTTCAGGTAACTCTATTAATTATTTATTATTATAAGTTATCAAGGGCAGAGTTGTGCATTAAGTTTGGATGATAACTAGGGGATATGGTTGTTTGAATCGGTTGAGAAAGTTAAGAACTGCAAGACTGTAAGCTTATTTCTTTATATAGTTACTATGTCTTTCCTACCTATCGCCAGCTATATAATTTAGTCATCTGATTTAAGCCAAAGCGGCTTAATATATTTTCTGTAGTACCTCAACTGAACCTTATGACTCTTTTTGAAGAAACTAAGAGAACTACATGCCAAACAAGCTTATTTTTAAATAAATTTGGTAGCTTAAAAACAAGCTATAAAATAGCTAAAAGTACAGCAACGCCATGAAGTACTTTGCCTTAAAATAAAGATAACTCAAAGTTTACCTAGAAACAGACGCACCCAGGCACAAGAATCGAGTGTATATAGTTAACGCTGAGATTATAACTTACGGTGAAATCGGTGGGTAGCGTAAAGTTCATTTTGCAGAGACACTTGCCACCATTTGTGGCATTGAGGAAACTGGCGCAGGTGGTTGAGGTCCCAGTTTGGGTGCACTGCGTGTAGTCGATGATGTGCTCATTGGCAGTGTTGGAAAAGTGCAGCAGCACGACGCCAATGGGAATGAAGAGTACACCAATCACAAAGAAGGTGGGCAAAACGGTACGAGCCGTTAAGACTGGCTGCCAGGCGGGTAAACGTTGTTGTTTAAAAGCCGAATCTGTTAAACAAACACAATTCAATTAAATAAATGCTATTCTCCTGCTCATGTTGTTGTTGTTGTGATTCATGTGATTGGGGTTTTAACGGGACTCGCCTTTAACAAATTTATCGATTAGCCCATTACTATATATATGTGTATTTGTATTTCAATTTGTATTAGTCACTCTTTGATTGCTTATCATAAACACTAGCACTCACTCACACACACACACACCCACTCGCTTATGGCCAAACTGCCCCAATAACAACAGCAACAACAACAACTTGTTACTCCAATCGTAAGTGGTCTTTTGTGTACACACACACACATACACATGTACTACGTAAGTATATATGCACTCATAGCTTAGCACACTGAATTTTCACCTGAAGGTCGCTTTGATTTCGACGCTGCGACTTCCTCGTTTCCCACATTTTGCGTTGACATCGCGTTTCAGACACTCAAGTAGGCGGTCACGTCCTGCGACTAATTGACAGGCTAATAAATTGCGAAACTGGACTACACGTCGCAAATACGCTCGACCAAATACGTAAATAATACAAGAAATTTCGCGATACCAGATGTGTGTGTGTTATCGATGTATATGTGTATATCGTGCGATAGCATAAAAATACCAAATACCCCAATAATTTGGTATTAAAATATTGCACTGTCCCTAATTGTTTTGGAAAATACAAAATTAAATGACAAAACCTAGTACTCATGTTTGCTACTAAATACTGTTTTCGATAGTAACGCAAAAACTCCAATTGGATCTGTCTGTTAAGATTTTTAATTATGACAGTTGGCGTTGAAAATTATGCCACTTTAATTCAAAATGAAATTACAGTGATTTGTTATTTTTTCTATTATTTTTATTAAAATTCATTGTCTACAAATGTTTTAACTTTCGGTTAAGTAGTCAATTATGTGCCATTTTATGCGTTGACCAGCACTGCACAATAACATCGCAAGCAGCGATATTATCGTACTATTATCGTATGTATTAACAAATGCTACCATATCTAGCGTCAGCGGCATAATCGGTGAATCAAAATTAGTGATGTAAGTCAAAATTTGATAAGCAACACCAACACTGAAAAAAGCGGTACACCGAAAACTGGCATATCGATATATTGATTTTTAAATGCATATCTTGGACACAGAAAACAGTAACAAAGAGGACTGTTTTATAGATTTTTCTTTTTTTTTAAATCTTTATTTCATTTGATTGTGAAGTAGAGATAGCGCACATTTTTTTTATAACGTTTGTGAACCATAAAACTACCGAATTTTGCGTCGTTATTTTACTTTCGATATATCGCGTTTAATTCGATCAAATATCGGCTATGTAATGTGTTTCTTGCATCTCTAACCAAAACAACAAAGCATAGGCAACAAAAAACGAAGAAACAATTAAAAAAAAATAGGCGAAAAGAAAACGACGACAACGACGGACGTGAAGCAAACAACGAAATTTAAACGCATTTATTAATTTGCGCTGTACTGATACGCATTTGCGGCAGCAGCAATACCTCATTATTTGCTCTCAGGGAAACAGTTCAGTGCATTAAATTGTGTGTTCAACAGAAGATAAGACAATAAAAGCAACATTGCGGGTGTTTTATTTTGTTTTTGTTATTTTGATAAACAATAGAAATCTCTTCACACTACTACGAGTACACCCGCCGCCGCGATGAAAATCACTGTGACCACCACCGACGATAAAATTTTCTTTCTTGATGTCGCTGAGGACTTGGAATTGGAAAACCTTAAGGCACTTTGTGCCATGGAAATTGGCGCGGAGGTCAATCAAATAATGGTGCTATTCAATGGACGAGAATTGAATAACGATAAGAATTCGCTGAAACAGTTCGGAGTGCGCGATGGTGATTGCATTGTCCTAGAACGTCGGAGAAGTAATTCTAATCGGACAGGTGAGTTCAGAGTTTAACAAACACACACACACACACGCACATACATAAGCGTACACCGGCTTTACTAGATGCGCGCGTCGTGCTAACTGTTAAACTGGGTCATTGAACGCACTCTAGGCCGCTGCTCCTGGTGGGTGCAGCAGCGGCATCATCATCGTTAATCGGTATCGTCTATGTGCGAATGTGTGTCACTTGTTTTTATTTTGGAGAAAAAAGCACAACACAAACAAGAAAAGAATCTTTATTTTAAAAATAAATATGGTATTTTCTTTACACATTTCACCACTCACACTCGCTATACTATAGAAATGTATTATTATTGTTCTTTTTCGTTGTTTTTTTTTTCAAGTTTTTTTTTTTTTGCACATTCCATCCAAATGTTAGGCGAAAGACAAAAAAGCAAGCGAAGCACAAACTCACACACATGCATGCGTACATACTTGCAAACACATGCACATGACTTGACTGCGCTTGTGTTTGTGTAAGTGTTGATTCGATTTTGATAATTTGCTTGCAACGATATCGATACATATTTATACATATGTAGCAGTGTGCACTTGTATATATCGGTCAGCTTATGGATGCAGGTAATCGAATCCGCATGCATGTGTGAGTGTGCGTGTGTTTGCGTACATGGATACGCCGACGCAAACGCTTTCAATGACCCCATGCACGCTTGGCCTTGTCTAACACACACACATGCTTGCATACTTGTGCATGTCTATATATGTATGTATGCATGTGTGGGTCATACGTTGTCCGAATGCTTTAATTCTTTTTGTTTATTATTTTGTGTGTGGGCGCTCACCATTAATTGGGGAGGTGGGAGGTTGGTGACTGTCTTGCGATTTGTATACCCTGTAAATTGGGTCAAAGTGTGGTGCGCTTAAAGTCAAGTAGTCTAAGAAATGCTGGCAACACTTTCAAGCAGGGTACCAAAGGTGCTCCAAGCTCTACTTAATAAGATTACTTAATTTTTCATATATAAAGTGGAAAATTAATTACTTAATTTAAGTAAAATGACAAACTGAATGATCAGAAAAGATTTACTTCGAAGAAAAACAGCAAATACCCTGTAAAAACGTGTATTTAATGAGACAAACCATCTTGATTTTTTATTTAATCTTTCCAGTTGGCAATAATCCATCGATAAGTAATCTGGATTTTAGTAATATTGCTGTGCCGGGCACAAGTGCCGCCGGAAGCAGTCCGCCCACACAGAACACCGGACTGGGTATGGGATCGGCGGGATCATTAAGTTTTCAACAACAATTGGAACAGTTGCAACAACAGCAATTAACCGATATACCCACATCCAATGAATTCAATGTGAACTTTGACGATGATCCGGCGACAGTGCGTCAAATGTTTCTATCGAATCCGGAGGCATTGGCCCTACTGCGACAATACAATACACCAGTGGCAGAGGCCTTGGATTCGGGTGATTTGGAGACATTTACACGTGTGCTAAGGGAACATATTACGGAACGAAAGCGTCGCAATGATCAGCGTATGCGTTTAATCAACGCCGATCCATTCGATGAGGAGACCCAACGTCTGATCGCCGAGGAGATCAAGCAGAAAAATATTCAGGATAATATGGCAGCGGCCATTGAATATAATCCAGAGATTTTTGGCACCGTCACAATGCTGTAAGTGGTTAGAGAATAGGCGACTGATATATGCATATATAAAGAGTAAATATATATGCCTGATGAGCTTTAATAGACGAGTCTACATAGTTATAACAGTTCCATCTGTGGGTGTGTTTTGGTGCCAGTATTAAAACTGCTTTAGACATATCGAATTTCTATGTCTATAACACACCATATATATGTATTATCTGTATAAAAAGTGGCATTGGCACATATGATTAGTTGAGCAAGTAACTGAAGTGTAGACATCAGCTGGATTGAATGACTATATCATATAGATAACTGTACTTTAGATACACGAGTATGAACAAGAGGTTTTAGTATAAAAAACGTTGTATTCAAAGAGCTGTTCCTACTAAATTCATGTATTACACTTAATACACTTAGTAGACTGTATCATATAGACATATATCTGACACTATGGATGTGTATATTATATAGATAACTGTACTTTAGTTACACGAGTATGAACAAGAGGTTTTAGTATGAAAAACATATTCAAAGAGCTGTTCCTAGTAAATTCATGTATCACACTTAATACACTTAGTAGACTGTATCATATAGACATATATCTGACACTATGGATGTGTATATCATATAGATAACTGTACTGTAGATACACGAGTATGAACAAGAGGTTTTAGTATGAAAAAAGTTGTATTCAAAGAGCTGTTCCAACTAAATTCATGTATCACACTTAACCGTTAAACTGTATCATATAGAAATATATCTGAAACTTCAGATGTGTACTTTAGAAAAGTTTAAAGGTTTTTTAGTATAGTCATTGTTTGTGACTATAGAGTTATCTATAACTTAGCACACAGCGCCCTAAATCAGTCTTATATATTATAAAGCCGTCATAAGAACTACAGGACGAACTGCTTTGGTATAAAATTGGCTTAATTATATATCACTACTATACTACACTATACTATAATATACTACACTATACTTACTATATATCACTTACAACAACATGTACCACCAACAAATCGGTTTACTATATCATAAATGTATAATTTGATATAGCAGACTTAGAAACTATAGGTCAGCTATGTTGGTTTACTTTATAAGGACTATGAAAACCACAAACATTTTACAAGATATTTAATTCTTGTTCCATCTTTTTTTCACAGTTATATTAACTGCAAAGTTAATGGTATTCCTGTGAAGGCTTTCGTCGACTCTGGTGCACAGACGACCATCATGAGCAAGGATTGCGCCGAACGTTGTCATGTCAATCGATTGATCGACACACGTTGGAATGGTGTGGCCAAAGGTGTGGGCACCCAACCGATTCTGGGACGCATTCATATGGTGCAGCTGCAGATCGAGAACGATCATTTGACGTCCAGCTTTACGGTATTGGGTCAACAGCCCATGGACATGCTGTTGGGCCTCGACATGCTCAAGCGGCATCAGGTGCGTCTATCTGAAAGGAAAGAGCTATAGATATCGATTTTTAGATGCATACATATGCTCAGAGTTAATTTGCTTTGTTTACTGCCATCTCTTTCACATTCATGCCCACTAAATGTTTCTATCTCTCTCCCTCTCCAGTGCCTTATTGACTTGCAGCGCAATCTGCTGATTATTGGAACCACTGGCACCTCGACACCATTTCTGCCGGAAAGCGAACTGCCACCATGCGCACGACTCACTGGGAATCCGGAGGACAACGAGCAGCAGGCAATTGCCGATGCGATCGAGCAGAGCAAGCGGGAAAGTGGTGGAGCCTTTGCTGCAGCAGCAGCTGGTGCTAGTACGAGCAGCAGTGGCAGTGGCAGCAGCAGCAGCAGTACACCAATCGTATCCGGTTTCAATGCTAGCAATATTAATTCAATACAACCCATGGATCGATTTACGGAACAGGATGTTAGTGATCTGATGGCCTTGGGTTTTCCACGCAGCGATGTTCTCACTGTACTCCGTCTCTGTAATGGCAATAAGGCCATTGCCAGCTCGATGCTTGTCAGCCGCAATGCAGCCGCCGGCGGTGGTGGCTTTAGCTGAACACGATTTCAATCATGGCTACACTGGCTCCATGGGCAGCTGCCACGCCCACAACCACACCGACTACTCCCTCACAGCTCTGGTATTAATCAAAACCAATTTGCAATAAACTAAACTACGCAATTCGAAAACTAACAATTAATTGAAAATAATCAACAATTTTTTACTGCAGTTGACTTGAGTTAACTTTCATTGTACAATAGTTAAACAAAGTGATTTTTGGTAAAACTTCACACACACACTGAGAAAAATATGTAATGTTCTTGCCTTCATTTTAAAATTTTGTTTTTTTTTTAGTTTTTTTTTAATTTTTTTAACTTAAAGTTTCTTGAATGATGTGAAAAGGCTGCAAACAAACCGTCTGAATAAATGGAAATGAACGAATTAAACACACACAAACACACACACACACACACCCACTTACACACACAGACAGACACACAAACAGTTTATATAAATATAAAATTTAAAAAAAGAACTTGGTATTTAAAGATATATAATTAAACAATTTGAACTAGTGTTAAGCGCAAAACCAATGTAATTTATGTATGAAGTGAAAAGGTATAAATAAATCGAGACTTGTTTTGGATTGGAAATAACTGTAAGTCTATATATACATATGTGGCAGACTGATCAGCGTGGAGTGGACACAACAAGAGCTAGGAGGCTGACAGTTTTAAGTACAAGTGTAAGCAAATTATATTTGTAAGCCTTTTAAGACCGAATTCTGTGGAATGAACTGCGCTGAATATTTAACTGATCATCGCACAAGGTTGTATATATACCCCAGAACATAAAGGTAGTCTTAACTACCTTTAATGCATGCAATTAATTCGAAAGTAGAACTAATAAGACTTCTTTTAAACTGAAACAAAATACAAAGTGTATTTAAATCAGTGATTTGATCAAAGCTTCGGAAAATTAAACTGTCTTCCTTTCCATTTTTAGACACCGCACTCTAAAGAAGAGTAGGGGGTCTATTAAGTTTGTCAGAAACATAATGTGCGTAACACGCAGAAGGAGGCGTGGCTGACCCCATAAAGTATATATATTATTGATCAGCGTCGACAGCCTAGTCGATAGAGCAATCTCCGTCTGTCCGTCCTTATGAACACCTGGATCTTTTAACCTACAAGAGCTAGAGCCACCAAATTTGGAATGAAAGTCGGTCTTTATGTCAGGCAGGTTAAGATTATTTCAAATTTTTGCCACACCCCCAAACTCCCACGCAAATTGTAAAAAAATATTTACATTACACTTTAACTTCAAAATTATCAGAGCTATTGTGACTAAATTCACACAGTACATGTATGGTACCATTATAACTATCCACACCAAGTGTGCTTCGGATCGGACAACTATATCATATAGCTCCCATATGGCAAATAGCTCGAAAAATAGGACATTTGTATGAAGACATGTAGTGTTAGTTAAGCTATCGCATGCAAACTCATGCATTATGTGTAAAGTACCATTATAACTATCTTCACCTAGTTTGAACTGCATCGGACGACTATAGCCTATAGCTCTCATAGGACAAATCGGCTGAAAATTGCTCATATGTATGGAAATTTCGCACTAGAAGGTGTACGGGGTCCTTTACAGTCGGCTAGCTGGACAGTAGCCTTTCTTAATTGTATTTTGTTTTTTTTTTTTTTAGATATTTCCAATATAGTTGTATTTATCGAAATTTAAAAAAGTTATAGAATTATTTTTTATGATTTAAAAAAAAATATATATTTTAAAAGCCAAACAAACTTTCTCAGAGTTTTACACTACGTCTATTTAGTATAATCAGAGTGTCTGTCTAAATTTTAACCAAAGCCTCCATACAACTAGATATAGCACTCTATCCCGACTTTTCCGCGAGCTTTTCTGTCGCGGCCCAAGAGAAACAAATCCTTTTTTTAAGTATGGTTTTTGTTTGTCGTTCTGTTTTGTTGTTGCGATCGTTTTGACAATTGTTTTTAATATAAATTTTATTTATTATATGTAGTAAATGTATAAACCGTAGCAAAGCCTGCAAGTATGTACATACGAACAAATTCTTTGTCGCCAAAAAAAAAAAAAACAACAACAAAAAATCAAATCGAATCATAATTTTCAATTTTTAACTGGCGAACAAAAAAAATGAGTTTTATTTAATTGTTTGTTGTTTCTTTTTCTATTGTTTGTTGTTGTTGGTGTGTGTGTGTTCAGCTACACACACACACCCACACGCACACATACACACACTCTTCGTTAACACTGCGAAATGCACAGGCACACACGCACATACACCGCTGTGTGTGTATGTGTGTGGCTGCAGAGCACATTTCATCATATATAAATTACATTTCATAATTATTGTTGTTGTTGTTGTTTATTAGCTGACCACGTATTGTTGTTGTTATTGATTTTGTTGTTTTGTCTATTCATCATCTTCGTCTTCATCATCATCATCGTCATTAGCACGCGATGAGGCATTTTTATGATTAAACTCCTTCTCTGGATCGAATTGCATGCCCTCCTGATCAGCTGCATTCTCCTCATCATCATCGCCAGCGACTTGAGCATTCTCTGCCTCTGCACGCTCCAGGCGTCGTGCCAAATCGGCCTCATCGATGGCTGTTACCAGTTTGGGTGCCATGATCACCTTAAACTCGCCCTCGAATTCAATAATCTTGGCGCGTATGCTCTCAATGGCCACCTCCAAAGCTTTGAGTCCATCTGTCTTCTTGGTGGTCGCTGTGGTCATCACATAGCTACAAGTGGAAACCAAAAATGTATAGTCAAAGCAAAGATTTGGTTACCTTTGGTTACTTACAGTGGGGGCGCTATCAGATTGATACGTATGGGCAGCTCCTCAGTGCTCAGTTCGAGTCCCTTGCTCAGCGATGCCTTAACCGCATCGATGCCTTCATAGCCATAACAAGAGCACTCAATGTCCGCACGTATTTTCACCGTAGGCGAGACCAATTTACGTTTAATGTTGCTCAACAACACCTCCTTGGTCTCCGCATCCAGATTGCATTCATCGAATACAGATGGATCGGTAACCGATTGCTTAAAAATGTCATAGGCCACCGTTTTGCTGTTGTATTTCTTTTCAAAATACCAGGCTGTCTTTTGATACAGCTCCTCCAATTTCTCACTGCTATCGTAGCCTAAGATATCGGCCACATGGCGCAACAGGGAATTGATTGCCTTTGCCTTGGCAAAACGTTCCGTGCACTTTTCCACATCCTCGGGTGAAACACGACGCTTGGACAGATCAATGTAGCCCTTCTCCTTGTCCACACGTATAACGACGACCGGTTCTGTTTTGCCCACACGAATCAATTTGTTAATGGAACGGATGCGACGACGCGACAATTCAGAGAGCAAGATCATGCCCTCAATGTTGTTGTACTCGAGTAAATGCACGTAAGCTCCCATTTCGGCAATGGACAGCACATTGACCATGACGACATCTTCAATTTCGGGATATTTTTCATTATAAAAACGTGAAGTTAATGCCATTTTGATGCGTTTTGAACACTTATTTCTAGATGTTTTGTTATAAACGCAAAAACCACAATGAAAATGCCAACAAAATTGCAGCAAAAACGTGTACAATTCTGCCGAATTAAGGCGTAAGAAGAAGCAGGCAAGCGGCAACAGTGTTGTGTAACGACAGTTGAGGCGAGTTTCAGACGGCGAATTTACACCGATATATCGATCAGAATTGTATTTTCTCTAAGCCTACTTCTTGTCAAAAGTTTCTAAATTATTTTACGACTTGCTGAAAATTTTATATATTCCTTGTTTTTGATCATTTGGGAATAATTTGCATTTACGCTAAAATACAAAATATCGATATACTGTTTTTCAATGTTGTACAGCGTAATTTGCATATTAAGCGAATTGGCCAATGTTGCTTTTTCTTGCATCTGTATGTGATTTAATGCCATGAGGATAATTGTTTAATTTTAGGTTTATGAAAAAACTATATGCATTTTTTCACATTGACATTGCACCTGTGTTGTGACAATGTATGGGTTTCAATTTTTGGGTGTATTTCCTGGTGCCGCTGGCATTTGGTGTGTACACACTGTAGCGCGTGCACACGGCGACAAACTTGGTAGTCAGTCTGCGGATTGCAGCGAATTCGCTCATTTGAAAAAAATAAAACATGGCTGGAAGAGGTGGTTATGAACACGCTAGGTAAATATTATTAAATAATTTAGTAACTGTGAATACCAGCTCGCCGAAATTGTGTGCAATTAATGCAAGTTGATCTCCGCGTGTGCCACAGCAAGTGCAAAAGTGCTCCAAATGTATAATAATGCACGCGGTTTAAGCAAAAGTCAACCAATACACATACACATACACACGCATGAACACAAACACACTCACTACACACAAACCCTAAATATCTACAAGCATACATACGTGCGTGTGCCCGTGTGTGTGTGTACGTGCAAGTGTGCGTGTTTTTTTTTCTTCTACATTTCTTTTTCTTCGCTATTTTTTTTCGGTCAATTTGCTGCGCTGTCGACCGTCGGCTGAAGTCGCTGTCAACGCTGGCGTCAGCGGTACGCGTTTCGCCTTAACTGCCAAAGTAGTGGCGGCGGCGCGGCGACGACGGCGACAGCAGCAGCGGCATGACACCAACGCCGCCTTATGCTCTCGAGGGTTATGGGCGGCTCAAAATAGGCGACAAAAGATTTTCCAAATCAAGAAAATCAACAGCCAAAAGAAAATAAAAACCAATTTTTTGCAGCAAATAATTAAAAGTGCGCGCTTTTTCTTCTACCATTTTGTTTATTTTCATTTTCTGTTATTTTCTCTGTCAGTATTATTATTTTTTTTTTTTTGTTGAATTGTCATTTATTTATTTACAAGACGCGCGCGGCTTTGTTGCTGTTGATGTTTGATTGTAATTTGAGCGGCAAGTGTGTTTTGTATATTAAACATTTGTATTTATATTTATGTCAATATGCAAACAGCGGCTTCGAATTCATTCGGTCACACGTGCGGCGACGACGCTGCTGACGTTGACGTCGGTGTCGATGACGACGTCGACGTCGCGGCCGGCGACTGTCACTGTCATTGTTGTTTTTTTTTTGTCTTTCGATTTCGATGAAACGATTCGAACTAACCGATATCTTTTCTGTGATGGTTCTATTTGAATCTTTTAGAGGTGGATTTGGAGGCGATCGCCATGTGCGGCAACTGCCAACGGAACCGCCATACACTGCATATGTGGGCCATTTACCACAGGGTCTCGTCCAAGGCGATGTTACCAAAATATTCAAAGACTTTGAGGTGAAGAGTGTTCGCTTGGTTAAGGATCGGGATACGGATCAATTTAAGGGTTATTGCTACGTGGAATTTGAGACGCTGGAGAGCTTGGAACGTGCACTCGAATGTGATGGACGCATCAAACTGGATGATCTATCGGCCCCGCTGCGTATCGACATTGCTGCTCCAAAGAAAAATGACCGGTAAAGAAAAAAATTCAAGTTGCGTTTTTTTTTCCCCAAAACTAAATTTCCAATAATTCGGTTTTGCAGCCCTGGTGGCGGCATTGGCGGAGGTAACGGCGGTGGCATGGGACGTGATGGCGGACGCGATGGCTTCCAGAAGCGTGGTCCACCACGTCAAGGCGGCAGCAGTCAATCGTATAGCCGAAGCGGTCCGGGTACCGGCGGCGGCGGCGGCGGTCGCGAAGCCGGTGGCGGCTCTGGTAATCGCGGCGATAGTAGAGGTTCGTACAATGATAATTATGGTGGTCACAGTGATAGAAGTCGTGGCGGCGCCAGCTCCGGCATGAATAGAGGATATAATGGTAAAGCATTTTTATCTGCCAAAAAAACTCTCCTACTACTAGTACTACTACAACAATTCCTACAACACGTAGTTGCATCTTTGCAGTGCTGCCAAATCCAAAAAAATTAATCCTCCAAAATTTTGTAGATGCTTGAAAAGTAAACAACAATTCAAAAGCATGATCTCCAAACATGATCTCTCTATTTCTCTCTCACTCTCTCTCTGCGAGCGGCCTGCAATCTTCATATAGTACCTGTAGTTTCCAATTTTCCTTCCTCTCACTTAACTTTCATTTTGTCACTTTTGTTGTAACAGAGTTTATAAATCTCCTTTGATCTTCAATCTTAATTTGGATGTTTTTAACTTTTTTGGATTTTATATATTATATACTTTAATAATTCCTTTTTTTGGGCGTTGTCCCTTTGAAGCATTTCAATTCTGTTCTGTTCTAACTCGGTTGTGCTCATTTCTACTCATATTTCCGTTTCTTTTTTATTCACGCCCGTGTTTAATTTTGAATTTAATGTCCGTAGTATTTTTGTTCACATTAGAGCTGGGCAGGACATCGATAAATTCGGTAAATTGAAGGTAAAAGATAAAATACTTTGAAGCAGCAGAATTGATAAGGCTAGATTTGAGCATAGAACCTACTGAAAAAACCACAGTTAAGACCAAAATTGGTTAAAAAATAGTTGACAAAATGAGTAAAAAATCTGAGTAAATATAAAAGATGTTTTAAAGTAGACATATTTAAATATCTGTAGACCATTAATCAGATAATTCCGTCATTAATCGCTACTTGAAAGTATTGGCAAACAGTTACTACGAATTGTTCATTCCGATATTTTTTTTAAATCCAAATCGATTATATAATTATAAAACAACACAATAAAATAGTTTTAGAGGATCTTAGTGGGTCTAACAACCAAATTAGCAAACTGTATATTTAAAAAGTGTTTTTTAAAGGAGCTTACGATTATGTAACACAATCAACTTTAAATCCGATTATTTACAACTCAAAAGAATTAGAAAAAAAGGAAATTTAAAATGGTTTAAATTAGTAACGAATTAGCAAATTATAGCAGATGCTTTGAAAGTAAATTAAATTTTTATCGATCCACCGATTAATCGATGTTCTTGCCCAGCTCAAATGCCTGGCACACACATATCTAACAATGATTTCGATTTCGATGAATTTTCGAATGCACGCTTCTTCGAAAGACCAGTACAAAATTAACACTGTCCACCAGCATGATGTTGCCGCTTCCTTATTTCATCAAAATGACTTGAAAGTGTTTTTATCAGTAGTGTAATTCTGGGCAGTAGCAAAAGTCCATTTTATCCTTTTTTTAATGCAATGATCCTTCGTTTCCGTACCACAAAGTCGTCAAAATCTTAATCAATAATTATTTGCATTATTTTCGTGTTTCTTTTCGTATTTTTTTTGGGTTTTCTTTCTTTTTCTATTCCTTTTTGTAGATCGTCCACTGAATCGCGGTCGCTATGGTAACTTTAACAACGATGAACGGTACGATCGCAATCAGGATCGGGATCGTAATCAACGGGAGGGTAGCTATGGCAATCAATCCCGAGATGGTGACCGCTACAACAATTTCAGCCGGCATCGTGATCGTGAGCGTACTCATTATAACCCTAACCAACAGTCGGATCGTCCAAGTGGCGGTGCTTCGATGGGTGCTATCGGTAAATAATAAATGCAATTAGATTTTTCAATTATTTGATAATGCTAATTAAATAAAAGGACTTGCAGACGATACGGATCGGCCAAGACTGCAGCTGCAGCCAAGAACAATTGCGGCGCCCATAAACGCTGTGGCCGAAACCAAACAATCGGCATCAATTTTTGGCAATGCCAAGCCACGTGAGGAGAAGCTCAAGGAGCTGCAACAGAATATCAATCACAATGGCGATAACTAGAAGTGCGTAGCCGAGAAGACAATGAAACGAAAAGAAAATAGAAAGCGCAAGTGGAAGCAAAACAGTTGGAAGCGTAAGAGAAGGACTTATAAGATGAAGAGGATTAAAGAGGAAGAGAAAACGATGCATCTGGTGTTTTGTAATATGCCGTAAATGATATTTAAACAAAATAACAGCAAGAGCAGATTTAAGATGGATTGTAAACAAAAAAAAAAAGAGAAAAAAAATGTTAGAGCATATACATATATTTATACATATATGAAAGATATATGCCAATACGAGTAAAATGGAAAAAGCTGCAAGTAAAGGAGGACGCAAGAATAACAACAATAATAACAGCAACAAAACTAAAAAAGTGAAAACAAACAATGATTAACTACGCTACATATACATAACTATTATATAAAAAACAAAAGCTATGCACTATGCATACATAATATTACATACATATATATAAATATATATATATATAGAAAGCAAAACTTAACAATAACAACAACATAAACAAATAGTAACAAATGCTACGGAAAGCAAGAAAGGAAACGGAAATTTACATTTCTAACTCGATGCGCAACAACAACACCAATAATAGCAACAACAACAGCAACAACAACAACACCAACAATAGTAACAACAACAACAACAAATGGAAAGTCTTTAAATGTTAGTTTTTAAGCAGCGATGAAGTTAGAGAGAGCCGTGCATGTATAAATATATATATTTTTCTTTACATTTTTAATATATATTTATATATATATATGTATATATGCATGTGCGAAGCTATTTGCATACAAAAACAACAAAAACAAACAACAACAAAAACGTTCTTACCACTTAAGCAAAAAGTAAACGAAAACAAAAACAAAAACATAAACAATGCAACAAAAAAACAAAAAAAAAAAATAATAATAAAAAAAGAAAAAGTAAAATTTGACAAGCGTGTAGCGTTTAGCAGGCAGTTTATACAGTTTATATAGCAAAATACAAAAAAAAAAAAAATCGAAAAAATTCAAGAAAAAAAACCTTAACAAAAATTATGAAAAAAACATATATACACAACAAATATTATTAAATAAAATAAACAAAATTTACAAAAAAAAAAAAAAATACAAAAGTAAATAAAAATCGAAGCAAACAGAAATGCAGTGAAAATTCAAAACACCAACTAAAGTACGTATTACCATGGAAATCCAGAAAAGCAAAAATAGCAAACAAATTTATATATACAACAATATAAGAAAAGTAATTTATAAATATACAGATATATATACAACAAGTTAAACTAACAACTTAAGCGTAAATTGTGTAAACCAAGTCTAAATCGCAATGTTCAATACAACTTACTCTTTCTGTCACCTCTTACACGCTCTCTCTATCTCTATCTCTACATCTCTCCTTCTCTTTTGTTTTGTGTAGGCATATATATTTTCTTGGTATTTTTAATTAAAATTTCTATATTTTTTTTGTTAAGTGCTTTGACATTTTTTGGAACATAATTTTCTTGACAGCTTCCATTTAAATATATAACTATAAATATATTGACTGATTCAGGGGAGGCAATGGCGACCACAGCGGCATTGATTTAAATTTTAAAAATATTAATTTTTTTAAAAACTAATAATTTTTCGAGTAGTTTATTTAATTAAGCAAAAAGTGTATGAATTTATGAAAAGTTCATATTAAATTTTTTATTTTTTCTTTTTATCATGCTCCAAATGTTTTAATTTTTGAAAAATAAATTCAAATATGTTAATTTTATATTTTTTTGGCAATGCTGTCGTTTTTCCTCCCGTTTTCCAAACAAATTTTCACAACTTCTTCAACTCTGCAGCCAATTCCGAATTACACTTTTGACGGAATTCATTTTTTTTATTTTTTTGGACCTTAATTATTAATTTTGACAACTAAAAGTATGCTACAAAATATTTTTTATGTTAAAATTGCTTTGAAAGTGGAATTTGGAATTGATTATGATATTGTTCCAGACTTTTTTTTTTTGAATTTTCAGTTTTTTTCACAAGTAATTTTTTTTGTAATATTTTAAACGAAATCAAAAAAATAAATAAAAGTTCGAGAATGCATATTGAGCAACATGCGATTTTGTATTAAGACGAAAAATAGGAAAACAAAAACATAAAACTAAAATAACTTTTGTACCATAAAAACCAAACAAATAAATGAAAATAAAAATTAGAAAACAAGCAAGTAAATTTGAAATAAAAACGCAATAAACATAACCGAGCACGCAAATCGCCAGCTAAAAATAATATATATATATATATAAATATACATTAAATAATATTAAAAAAGCAGAAGAAAAAATCGTAAATTTTTTATAATTTTAGCTCTAATATTAAATTAAATGAAAAAGTCAAAGATTTACCTACTAAAAATAAATAAAAACAAATGCGTAGACAAACAAAACAATTAGCATTGGGCAAATAAATACAAAACAAAAATAAGCAAAAAAAAGAAGAAAATGAAAAAAATTAAGCAACTATAATTAAACTTACATTTGTATTTAAAATTAAACAACTAACAAGCTCCCCTCCACAAAATTATTTCAAGTTATCAACAACAAGAAAAACAACAACAACAACAAAATATACCTATCTGAATTATGTATTGTAATTAAGAACTTTGATATGCATTTTAAATGACGCCCTGTACTAAACAAATAAAATTCAAGGAAAATCAAAGCAAAAAAAAAAAATATTTAAAAATAAATACAAAAGAAGTATATAATAATGCGAAAAAACCCAAGAATTTATACAAAGCAAAATTAGTCGTTAATTTACGTCTTAAAAATAAAATATAAATATGCATTAATAATAGAATATATATATACCGATATGTGCGTATATATGTATTTATATACGTATATATTATATTATATATTTAATACTTAATGAGCGAGTTGAGAGAACAAAAACAAAAAAATATTTGCATAACAATTTCTATAAAATTATTTAATTAGCAAAAATTCGAATTAAATTTCGAAACTATAACTAAAAAAATGAAAGCAACCACAGAATTAATTTACATAGTTCCATAATCCAATTCTAACTAAATTTTAACACAAACAAATAAAAAAACAAAATCAACCAACATCCATTTAAACTAAAGCGGAAATGCAGCTAACAATAACAACAACAACATCAGCAATTTAAATATACTATATAACAATTTCTAAAAATATATATATATATATATATTTATATATATATAATTTTTTTTGTTGTTTGAAAATTTTGTACGATATATATATATATTCATATATATGACTAAATGCTAAATGCAAACAAATTCACAATTCGCTCGCTTTTATTGGGTTTGGTCAAGCTTGGCAAAATGTTTAAATATTTTTATTCGAAACAAAAAATTAATCAGTTTTGTTTTAATTATATTTTTTTACTGCTTTCTCGCTCTTCAATTTTCCTTTTCACTTGCTACTGTTTATTGGTAAGCCGGTTGCTGAAACTAGCTCAATTCGTGAAGTTTAAAGCAGAACTCGTAATAAAAGTTGTATTTTTTTTTGCACATTTTGAATTTTATTTATTAAATCTAATGGATTGGGGATTTTATTATTTTTTAATCATCAATATATAGTAGTTGGTGGCTTACTAACGAAAAATCCTACGATATAATACTACGATCCTTTCCAAAGTGGTTCAGACTTATTATTTACTTAACCTGCAATAAATTTTTAAAATATTAAAATTTAAATTTATAAGTTCTCATATACTGACGGTACAAATATGTACCTAATTTGTTAAAATGTACCTAAAAAGTGCATACCATTTTATGTATCAAATTTGGTTAGAATCGGATTACAACTTTATTGGAACAATCGGTCGAAAATCAGTTCTAATCCTAAAACTCATTTTCTATATAGAGTACGCGGTCTTCTGTAGTCGGTTCGCTTGACTGCTGCGTTAGATACTAGTCACTTAAGTTATTGGTATTTTTTGGTGCTTTTCAGCTCGTGACTCACGTGATTAAGCGATTACGTCACGCGCTCATCACAAGCATGCGATTGTGTAAGTATGTGTGTGACAAAGGCGGACGAAGCGAAGAAAGAGAAAAGGAAAGACAGAGAGAGAGAGAGGAGACAGTGAAATGAAGAGGGAGGAAGAGAGTGTGCGTTGGTCAGTTGCTATTTATATTAAGGCCAATTGAAGTGTTAGCCAAGCCCGCACTAACACACACATGCACTTGTATACTCACACACAGTTACACACACACTTGCATATTAAGGGGGACACTTGGCAACTGTGAAAGGTGTTTGGTGGCGCGTCGCTGTCTCCGTCGTTGCATGATGTCATCGGCGATGCCCACACAAACACACAAGTTGCTAGTAACGACACACAAGCAAACAAACAAACAAACACGCGCAAACATGTGCGTAAAGGAGACAAGTGCGTGTGCTGCATATGAAAAAGATATCAACCAAAAAAACCAAAGTTCGTCATACACTTGGTCAAGTAATTGTTTTGACCGAGAGCAGCACAAAAATTAAGTTTTTATTAGAATTATGTAGTTTATTTTAAGGATTTTTTAGTGCAGGGGTATGCTGGAATCTTAAGTTTTGGATCCAGAATTTAAGCTGACCTTTTAAAGCAACTTTTATTTTAAGAGTTAAACTACTCAATCACAAGCTATGGCTGTTCGGCTATGTGCAATGCTTGCGCCTAAAAGTAGGCAGCACTTTATTTGCTTGCCCAAGTAGTTACGTGACTAACTGTAATATGTGTGTCGTTTGACTTTTGATGAATTTTTCAGCACTTGTCAGGTTTTTATTTTACTTTGCATTTCCCCTTTCATTAAACCCCCACCTCACTCACACTCCCGCCGAGTGTCGTTCGCTGTGTTTCATTTACCGTTATCAGAAAGCGCGCACGTAATGACGCCATTAGAAGGCTGAAAAGGACAACAACAAGCGACAAGAAGACGAAGCACAACAACAAGCGGCAAATAAATGAGGCAACCCACAATTGTGAGCTAAATTTGTTGTGGGAGTATGTGTGTGTGTGTGCCCGCATAATTAATTAGCTTTTAATTTGCATTTAAGCGTTGATTATGATAATCAATGGAGTCAAACCCGCAGCATAAACTGTGCTTGACAGCAACTTATGATTTTTTTCTTTTCTTTTCATTTCTTTTCTTTTTCTATTCTTACATAAAAACAAACAAGACTTTGCTTTAATATCCAACGGGACTTGTGACTTTTACCGTTTGTTCCCTCGGCAAAGATCACGCGGCAGCTGACAAAAGTTGAATTGTATGCCCAATGCAGCAAACGCTTGGCAATAAGTTAGAGCAAGACAGCAACTACAACAACAACCAGAAGGCAGCGTCTACAGTTCAACGCCGCCCGCAGCGCATTGCAGTTAACCCCGAAAAACAATGAAGCAAATGGCAAAACAGCAGACATAGGAAGACAGCGAGAGTGAGAGACACAGAGAGTGTGAAGAGAGGCACACGCTTTGCATGTTGTGCTCCATTTTGAGGCTGCCAAAAAATCAGTCAACTGCATTTGCAGCAGTTGAGCAAATCGCGTGCCGTACATTTACCCCAGAGGCACAATACCCCACCTCCTGAAACCCCCACCCCTTACCGCCTCCCCACCTCACCCCACCAACTGCTCGCTAGCCTTTTGCCTTGGCACTGGTGCAGCTGCACTCGCACATGTTGCTTGCCTGCTAAATCAGATAGTGAAGCAAGGCAGTGGCGGGTGCCGAGGGGGTTTAGTGGGGGCTTAAAGCAGGCAATTGACTGCGGCATGGTGTGGAGTGGTGAATTTCGGGGTGTGGTGTGGTGTGTTTATAGCACAAGCGGCAAACGATTGCCTTCGTGGCATTTGGATGATTTCTGCCTATTTAAGCCCCTCTCCCATCTTACACTGCCCCTCTTGAGCTGTGTAGTCCCCCCGCCCTTCGCTATTTGTGTACTTTAATCGCGTGTTTGCTGCACATTTTAACGCTCGTTGTCGGCTTCGTTTTTGTGGCTGTTGTTGTTGTTGTTGCTGGTTGCCAGAGCAACGCATTGAAAAACGAAACGAAATGCAAAGCAAAAAGCAAAGCAGAAAAAAATATAAGCAAGGAATGAGAATCTATGGTTATTTTGCTAGGTTGGGGTGGGGGTAGTGAGAAGAGGGGTGGGGAAATGTTTGTATTACCGTTAGCGCTGCTTGCTGTGTGACAGCTGCCGTGGGAGGTGAAGAAGCAAAGCGCATGGGAAAAGCAGGCAGTTGGGGAGAGGTATTGAAGAAGAGCACAAGGTGGAGGGGAAGAAGGAAGGATGAAGAGGAGGAGGGGCATATAAGTGGTGGTCAAAAGGTGCGTTTTGTAAATTGCTCATTGCATTTCATTTCGTTGGCAGGCTGCAATTTCCCCAGGCCAATAAGTGGATGCTCTAGTGTTGCATACTTAACGGCGTGTAAATTCATCTGCAGCTGTATGTGTGTGTGTAAGTGTGTTCTCCTGCGTGTGTGTGTGTGCAAATTACTGCTGTTAACAACTTTAGGAAAATTCCATTAAAATACTGAATTACTGTATCTATTACAATTTTAATGCGCTGAATTTATTGACACATACACCGACTAATAGATTGGTTGATTGCATAATTGAGGTTAGTTGTTGTTTAAATAAGCAGCAAAATATCCATAACAGGCTCGTTATAGAAATATATGATTGATGCAAAATATCCTTTCGAGGCTCATTGAAAAATAATAATAATTAGCAAATCATCCCTTATAGGCTGTTTGAGGAAATATATGATTGATGGTCCCAATGATTGTCGAGTGATTAAGGACTAATATCGTGATTGATAAACTTATTGACTTAGCTTGAGATTGACTGATAGAATGAAAATAAGTTTGATTGAGTGTTTAAAGTGATTGACTGAGAAACTGTATGTTGTAATTGAAAGATCTTCTGATTGACAACGCGGTCAATTAATTTTGTGATCGACATTTGACAATGACAATTGACTGAGTGATTGACAAACTGTTAAGTTGTTGACTTATGTTACTAAGGGCCTGTTATACAGACCTAGTAGGATTACCGTGATCAATAATGGATCATGACTGATTGCATAAATAACCATATGATTGATTAAGTGATTGACTAAAACACAAAGGTAAAAAGATAGCTTGGAAATTCATTGTCTGCCAGCTGTTAACCTGAGGCATTGACCCAAATATTATTTACTTAATAATTTTGAATTTGTTGCCTGATTGACTGACATGGCATCAATCATAGAAACCAAGTTGAATCTTGTTGGTTGATGATTGAACATATCATTAAGACATGAAGCTCATAGATCAAGTAACCGTCATGATTTTTATACTCTCTGCAAGAGTATATTGGGTTTGTAGAAAGTATGTAATATGGAGGAGGCGGGGCAGACCCCATAAAGTATATATAATCTTGATCAGCATCACAAGCCGAGTCGATATAGCCATGTCCATCTGACCGTCTGTCCGCCTGTCTGTGTAACTTGGGTCTAGACTCTAGACTAAGAGAAGGAACTATATGAAAACCCTTAAACTAGGAGTAGGTCTAGTAACTCTGGCACTGGAATTAGAATTTACAATATGACAATGTTTACCCCAAAAAATATTAGCAGAAAAAAATTTATAGTTGGGCGAATTATTATTATTATTATTATTATTTACGAATGTACTGACTTCAAGTCAGTGATTCGAGTCTATGCTCTACGTCTTTGGGTTTGAAGAGCTGCGAGTTCGCCAACTATATTTACGAATCGACTGAACCAATATTATTTAAATATTCAAGTCAGTGATTCCCGTCTATCAGCTCTACTGCACATTAGAAAAGCTGAAAGTTGAAAGATGCAAATTGGGAGAAAGGGACGATGCCTTCTCCGGGTCGTTATTCTTATCCTTAGCGTTGGATGGAGCATCTTCAGTCTTCTGCTTTTTTAAAGTGGGCTCATTGTCGGCCTTGTCAGCATAGTCCTTGCGCTTTCCACGATTTTCATTCGCAATCTTTTCCTCTTCGTTTGCCTTATCGTTATCCAAATCGGTATCTTCCTTCTTTTCATCTTTCATTTCCATATCGGTGTTTTCCTTTTCGTTTTCCTTATCGTTATCCAGATCGATGTCTACCTTCTTCTCTTCAATTTCCACATCGATGTCATTCTTCTCCTCTTTTATTTCCACATCGATGTCTTCCTTCTCCTCCTCTTCCTTCTCCTCTTCATTTCCAATCTCATTTTCCTTCAAACCATTATCGCCATTTCCACCTACATTTTCAGCATCAGTTATGCCGTCTCCAACTCCGATTTCTTCATCAGTTTGGGGCCCAGTCAATGCGACAGTTTCTGGTTCAGTCTTCGGTTCCTCGATCTCTAGAGACATCGAAACTACCTCCGATTTCAATGAGCTGGCATCTTCCTCTGCCACACCTTTAATAAAATATTGATGAAATTCCCCCCATAGCTCCTGCGAATCCTCATCATGAGAATCTCCGTCTTCGGCCACTAGAGAGTTCGGCGAAGACGCGTCAACCGGCTCTTCTAGTTCAACATCTTCCGGCTCACCATCTGAACCATCATTCAGAATTAACTGCTTTTCGTTGCCACAAGTCATGTCTACAACAGCAAAACGTTTTTCACAATTATAATGATGCAAAAAAAAAGCAAATTTTGGAATTACAACTTTTTGATAAATAATTTCTACTCTCGAGAAGGCAATCACATCAATTGAGAGAGTTCTGAGTGTGTAGTTGAGAAGTCATTTTTCATGGCTTCCTGCGATTGGAATTCATCAATAAAAAACTAAATCCAGAAAATTGTAATACACAGAACAGCATTTTCGATAAAAAGTACCGATTAGTGTTAGACAACTCGTATGAAGTAAATGCAAGGATGACTTGAAAAAAAGAGAGAAGAGCAAGAGGATTGGGCGAACTTTAAAAGACTAGGAATAGGTTCGGCAATAGCTTGACGTATTCGATTAGGAGAGGGCTAAAAGTCAGACAAGGGTCATCAGTAGTCGGTAAAGTAGTACCAGCAGAAAGCCAAATAGAAGCCCATGATCTGAGCACAGAAGTAGGAAAAAGAACAGGACTATGAATTGTACTAGAAGTACGACTAAAATGTATGGAGTAGCCCCAGGAGGAAGGTACCCCTGTAGGACTAGCAAATAGGCTTTGAAGTAGGCCTATTGAAGACCATGTTGGACTTGTAGTCTGCGAATGGAACTATAGATTCAAATTTGATTTGTTTTCTTTTGCCGTGTTATCGGTGTTTTCGGCGAATATCTCAGTAATCATGGCATCTAGGATCACCAATTCCACCAAATATGAAGGTTCTTAGCGACAGCATAAATGCATTGCTATTTAAAATTTTGGACTGCCAGTCCCCTTTTTCTAACTAATTACACTAACTATATCAAACTATCCTGAAATGTGCATTGAAATCGGACTATAAACAAGAAAACTAGAAGCGTTACAATATTGATAATTGAACGCAATATCTCTGATGAGTGCAAGCGAGACAGAAACATACAAGCACATGTTTGAACGTTTTCGCTGCCTGTGTGGCGGCAGCGCTGCCCGCAGACGCTAAATTAATCGGGACAAAAATGCAGAGAGTATTATACGGTCGGGCGTGCTCTACAGTACTTTTCTTTCTCGTAATAATTTTTACTAGGAAACAGATAACTATAAGTATGGCTTTAATGGGAGTCAGTCAAGAACCTTCTTACCTTCATACCATCATAACCTCTTTATTGATCAAAAAATGTTTGTCAACACGGGCAAAGCCGGACAACACATTGGCAATGTCGAGTGGAATTAGGAATGAAGTATGAAGTTCATTTTCGTGAGAAGTATGAGAGATTGTGTGTGTGTGTGCGTGGGTAAATGTATGTGCGTGTGAGTGTGTATGTGTGTGTGGGAAATCAACGATCTTACAAATATTTATGCATATTATGTACTTGAGTATTACGCGTAATTACAATGACGCTGACGATGGCGACGACGATGGCATAATTAGCCTTGTTGTATTTACTACTAAGGTTGTTGTAGTAGTTGTTGTAAGCAACAACAGCAAGAGCAACAACAACAACAACAGTGACAGGAAAGGCAACGAAACACGCGCGACTCATAAACCAAATTTATGTAAATTTAGCTTCTCTCTTTCTCCAGTTTCGTTGCCCTTTTCACCTCTTACCCCGTGTCACAGCAGAGACAGCTACCCTACCAACCCCTCCCGCCCGCCTGTCGTGCGCTTTGCGCTCTCAAGTTGCCCTTGCAAAGTGAAAAGGAAACGCACAGTTTGAATAATGTAAGGTTATGTTAATACGCGTATAGCAAGCAAAACCGGCTGCAGGTATGGGATGGGGTAGGGTGTGGGTACTCAGTTAGGGTCCTGGGGAAGTGAAGTGAAGTTGGTAAGGTGCAGGGTCGCGCCAGGTGTAGATTACTCGACACACTCGCACTCGACGCCATTGCCTGCCAGTTAGAGGTCACATGACCCGCCTCCTACTGCTTCTACTGCTCCTACTACCACGCCCACACCCACGCCCACTCCCGCTCCCTTTGGCCGACCCCAAGCCGCAGTTAGTGCTCGCTGAGCGGGAAAATGTTAATGGAAATGGAAAGTGCACTTGCACTCGACCCAAAATTAAAGCTGTCAGCGCAACATTCCAAAAAAAAGGTAATTATATAGTCTCCCTCTTTCTCTAACTCTCTCTCGTTCTCCCCTACTCTCTTTCTCTACCCCTAACTCACCCAAAAACGGAATTTTATATAAAAGTTGTCTTTATTTCTGTACAAATTGTGAGCATTACTTAATTTAAATGTTTTTATTCAAACCTTTCAGCTAAAGCTAGGGGATATAGTAGTCTGATCTCAACCAAAGTTGGTCAGCACGTGTAAGGCAATACCAACCAGGTGAGCTGTAAGTTTGGTTAATATAGCTTTATAAACAATAAAGTAATTCAGACTTAATTGATTTGACCTTTGACCTTTTCATACAAATTGAGGCAAAACCCCATTTCCTTGATAGCCTTTAATCAAAAGCGCTGTTTTGATGGCGCTCTATCTATTTCCGATTATTCTGTATGATGATTTCGATTTTTTTTTTAAATAAACCGTTGTGACTTTTGACCTTAGACAAACATTTTTATTAATTGACTTGGTGTGTTGTGTAAAGCAATGTCTTTGTGGTCTGCTTTCGTCACTAGCGAGGGCTTTACTCTAAGTAGAAAGCATGTGCTTTTTTTTGGCTTTAAGTCTATTAAACGCTATTTCTATATCGTTTGAAAAGAGTTGTCTATTAAATTTGTTAGAAGTGAAATACGCGTAACAGGCAGATGTTATAGAATGTATATATATTCTTGATCAGCTTCAACAGTTGAGTCGATATAGCGATGTCCGTCTGTCTGGATCTTCGAGATCAAGAGCCTAGAGCCACTAAATTTACAATGAAAGTTTGTCTACTTCGAGAGCAGATCCAGTATATTTTAAAGAGTTGCCACGTCCCCTATTGGCCTGGTGAATAGCTTAGAGTACTAAGCTGCCGACCTGTAGCAATGAGAACCTATTATGCTGTGATAATAATCACAGTGATCAAGACACAGCAATATCAAGTAAATTTTAACTCGACACTACACTAAAAGTTGCTAATTAGTAACACTGGAAATTAACCTTTGTAAATTAATTAAAATATACAAATTAAAAAAAAACGAGCCCCATAACCGCGAAAATGGTTTCACATCAGCTCAACTGAAAACGACTAGAGCTATCACACATAATATGTCTGGTATCATTAAAAAAATCTTCAATAAGTTTGTTCTGGATCGGACAACTATAACCTATAGCTGCCATGGTCTTGCATTGCTTATTTGTATGCAAAAAATGTACTAGAATGCATACTGGGTCTCTTACAGTCAGCTTGCTCGACTGTAGCCGTTCTTGCTTGTTTATTTATTTATTTGTATTAACTTTAAGCAAACTAGCGCTCCGTTTCTTGAGTCTACAGTAGCAATAACATTCTGTTTACTTATAACTGAGTAAATATATATAGTTAAATGTTATTTATACAGTTAAAATGTTTCATTCTTTGGCTTTGAGTAATTTTTGTGCAATGCCTTAAAGTATGCAATGCTTTTTGTGCTGTGGATTGTGTGTATGAAACTTGCGTTCCATTGGACGTGGGGGACTTTATGCATGTGTCTAGCACATTGCCAATGCACGTCATTCAAAGTGGGAGTTTGTGTGTACAGTGCTTATGGGCGTGAAGGGGCGTATATGGGCGTGTGTGAGTGTGTGTTTGAACAAAGGTGCGGAAATTTAGTCGCACTTGACAATGTGATGGACGACAGATAGCGTCGCATTGCAACTGTTATTCCAGCAATGCCACACCCCCTTCGACTCCTACCTTTGCGCCCCTTTAAACCAGCTAACAGCCGCCTAACGCCCAGCACACACCGCCCACTGATGTCAGTCCCTTTACGCTGCACACAACTAGCAGCTGGTAACCACAGCTGTTGTTGTTGCTGTTGTTGCTGTCAGAATGTCGTCATTGTTCATTCATGAAATGAGCGCCTTTTTACTTTGGCCCAATAACAACAACAGCAACAACAGTAGCAACAGCAACAACCGCAATGGCCGCAAAATGAAATGGGTACAAAGCAGAAGAAGCAACAACAAAAACAAACGGGAAATAAAAAAAATTATATATATATATATATTTATATATATGTATATGTGTATAGAGGGCAGTAGAGAAAGCGAGGGGAAAAGAACAGAGCCAGAAGAAGTAGAAGGAGAAGGAGAAGAAGCCAGCGAGCGGGAGAGCAGCAGAACTTGAGGGGTCTGGGAGGAGCTATGATGAGGGTAGTGGTGTGAAGAGGGGAGGAGAAGAGTGGAGCGGAGAGTGGTTGGGGGAGCGAGAGAGGAAGATATACACAGAGCGAAAAAGACGCGCGTGAGAAAAGGAGTGCTGAGCCAAGTGAGTGTGTGTGTCTCTCTCTTGGTGCGTGTGTGTGTGCGAGGACACTACGAGGACGTACGTGCGACTTTGTTGCCACACTGACGTTATTTTTTCTTCCTACGTTATTTTTTTCGTATTTGGTTGCTGCTGTTGCTGCTGCGGCAGTGTTGCATGCCACACACACACACACACACATGTGAAGGCAATGACATACAAACGATTTCGCTTCGTTCGCTGACATCATCCGCAGTTCGTACACACACACACACACGTACCAAGACAGTCACAGACACACACTCGTATACTCTTACACACGCTGACACTCTGATAGCTCGCATTGCTCATACGCCATGTTGGCCAACACGCACTGAAAGCTAATAAGTAATGGTGGGCGTGGCGCGGGGCGGCGTGCGGCCAGCGAAGCGAAGCGGAATGAACTGGAATGAAACGGAACCAAACGGCAGGGAATGGAACAAACGGCTGTTTCTCTTACTTTGTTGGCTGTTTAATTTGTGTAGCATACTTTTAAGCTGCACTTTTAATTCCTTTTTATTTATTTCTTTTATTCACTCTTGAACCGATTTCATTTCACTGAACCGAAAATCCGCTTTGCATTCAATTCGATTTAAAGCACAAGCCAATTGTGACTGACACTTGGCGTCACTTTGCAGACATTTCGGCGACATGTCACGCTAGTGACGAAACCAGAGATCGATCGAACTGATGTGGGAATGTACTAACCGATCAAACTATTAGAAGCGTGAAGAAATTGAACTTGTTTTTGTAGAGATTTTAGAGAAAATTGTTAGTCAGTTTATTTTAGATGCTAATTTTAAAAGTTATACACAATTTGTAATATTTTTTAGCTTTTGTAGATATATGTATCTGAGACTGCTTAAAGCTTTTGTCCACTCAATAAAAGTAAACATTTTGTGATCAGTAAAAGGAAATTGTATAGTTGTTACCTAAAGAGATGTAATTTTAAGCATTAACTTGGATAGTTTACGGCAAAAGCGTTTAACGACACTATATTTATGGTGTAAGTAGAGAATGGGCATAAGGTGAGAGGGGTGGGAGGGGTGCAGCTACAGTAAATAAAAGTAAGGGGTTGGCACTGGTAATAGACTGCGTACACCGCAAAAAGTATGCGTTTTCAACGTGTAGGTCAGCACAACGATTTAAAGACCCTGTACCAAAGGGTTACCTGTTTGATGGCAATAATTTAGGGAGCTTAAGTCTCCAAAACTACTTAAGCTTACTTTAATCCACTTTACAATAACTCACGATTGAAGTTAGAAAAATTAAAGTATTAAAAGTATATTATAATACATTTAAATAATATTTAAGCAGTTTGTTGTTGCATTGTTTATTATTTAGAATTATTGTAGAGAGCTTTAAAAATGAGCCACAAAAAATGAGACAATAACAGTAACTCAGATATCTAAGCTGCTGTCTTGTCACAAATATAACTTTAAATGCTGTGACCTGATCCCAATTGCCTCCCGTATCACTTATAACTTAAGTTATAATTCAATTTTTAAATATTATTAACAGTTTAATTCAAGTTGTAAAAATGAACAATAGTAAAATTATATGAAAATATCAGTTTTTTTTATTTATTTTTTTTTTTTTTACATATTTTGATGTATTTTAGGAATGAATATAATATTATTAAAATTTATATTTATTTGGCTAATTCGTTTTTATATTTAAGAACACTTTTAAGTTGCTATTACAATAATAATTTTTAGAAGAATTATTTTTAATTTTTATTTCAATTATTATATTTATTTAATTTAATTTATTTTAAATTCCAACTCATAATAAAGTTTATTTAAAAAGTTAAAATAAGGTAAACAAAAGCTAAATATTTAAAGAATGAATTTATTTTTATTTATTTAATTATTTTCTTAAATTTAAACACACTTAAGTTTGTTATTAAAATAACATGGTTGAAGAATGATTTATTTTTAATTTAAATTTCATTTAATATTTTTATTTCCAACTTTTAATAAAGTTTATTTATTAATTAAAAACTGTTGTATTTTTTAGCTTTAATAAATATATTTCTTTTACTTTGTTAATTACCTTTTTTTTTAAATATAAATTTTGGTAAAATTAATTGTTTATTTCTTTAACTAAAAATTGCTTATTTTAATCCTTTAAAAACTGCCCTAAATTAGTTCCTTTTTGTTAAATTCATTCTTCTATTTATTTTTTGCAGTGTACGTTTATCAGTTAGTGCACCTGGCTTAATTGTCATGTGTCGTTTATGGTCAATTAGTCAAGAACGCAGTTGCTATCAAAATGTTTGCCCAAGGCTCGTCCCGGACATCAACGCACTCGCTGTACGTGCGTGTGTATGTGTGTGTGTGTAGGGTGTGTTCTTGCGGGGGGAGTGAGGGAGGAAGGTGTAGTACAGGGCTGCTGAAAGCCGGCATACTGCAAAGGCACAAAGAAATATGTGTGTTTGCAAAGGCAAAGGCAAAAAGAGGAAAAAAAACAAAGCAAAATGTTGGCCATGCCTGACGTATGCAGCCTTTTTGTGCTTGCTCTTCCACTGCTGCTTGTTGTTGTTAGTGCTCGACTCGTCGTTATCCTGGGCCTGTCCCAATGACCGAGTGTGGCATGTGGCGCCGCTCTCTGCGCTCCGCTCTCTGTTCTCTCTCTCTCTCTCGCCCACAGGGAGCAAACAAAAGTGGCACACAAACGAATCAAGCCGAAGGCACGAATAAAACACGAAGCACACGAAATAAACGAAACCCGAAGCGCACACGAAGCGAGACGAACTGAAAACGATGTCAAATCGTTGCTGACACGATACATTATTTGGCCCCGAATGCGAGCGACGAAAATGGAAAGGAGGCAACAAAAAAAAAGAAACACAAGCAAAGCGAGGCGAAAAAAGTAAGAACGAAAAGGAAGGGAGATGGAAAATAAAAGGCAGGCCAAAGGCAGCCCAAAGGCAGTAAAACAAAAACTCAACGAAAGTCGCACTCTGTGAACGCACACGCGCTGCGGCAGCTGACAGTTTCAGTGAACCACGGAGACGAACGGATTACGGGTAAAACACAGTGCACAGCGCTGCTCAGCTGAAAGCCAAAGCCAAAGCTAATAACCAGCTAGTATTTAAATCACAAAATAAAATAGAAAACACTCTAATATCAAATGCATAACAAACTACAAATTATAACAAATTCCCATAAATTTAACAAAATAAATAAAGACCAAAATTAACAACTGTTAAAAATAAAGAAAAAAGAAAAAAATGCAAGTCGAAAGTTACGAATCATGTTTGGAGTTTTGAGCTAATTTCGCCTGCCTTCGCACCACGCCCCCTTGACAAATGTTTGAGTAAAAAAAAAACCAATGAAAGAAAGCAGAAAAGTGTACGCAAAATCTGTTAGCCATAAATATATAATATAATTTTATATATAATCGCATATATATATATAAATTTGTATATAATGTGTAGCGTTTTTTTTGGCTTTTTTTTTTTTTTGGAAAAAGGCAAACTCAGTGCGCAGGCAACAAAACGGTTTTACATAAGTTCTCAACGTACTTTGGTTTTTATTTATTTTTTTTTTGTTGTCATCGTCGTGAACATTTTTTTGTATTTTTTTTGCAAGTGCTCGAACGAGAAAAGCAAAAGGAAAGCGAAGGAAAACACAAAGAAAAAACTCGTAACGCAAAGCAACTGAAAGTTATATATATTATATAGCTATATGTATTTCATATATGTATGTTTATTTGATGTGCTTGAATATACAATATAATACTTTTTTTTTATTGTTGTTCCTTGACGCGCGTGTGGGTGTGTGTAAATGTTGTGGCTATCTGCTGTGTGCGTGTGTGTGAGTAAAACGTGGCGTATACTTGCTGTGGCCCAAAAGCAAAAGATTGCGTATACGCCTCGTAACGCGGCGTACGTGTGCGTGTGCGAGTGTGTGTGTGTGTGTGTTACGCAGTCCAAAAATGCGAATTGATGAATAGCTTGCAATTTGTTTGAAATGCTAGCGAACAGCGCTTAAAAGTAGGCAACGAAAAATGTACGAAGCCAGCGAGCAGCGCTTAAATGTAGGCAACGAAAATTGTACAAGCATACACACGTACAGAGGCACGCACGCTTGCAAGGCTGCACATGTGTGTGTGCTTTTTTTGGAGTGCTTCTGAAGTGTGTGCCTTTGTGCTGCTCCCTGTGTGTGAGTGTGTGGGTTTGGACTTTCGATTTTTCATGGCTTGTCTTTAACTTATTGTTGCTGCTCTGTGCTGACTGCTTAGGTTATGTGTATTTACGTGCATGCATGTATGTACATACATGTGTGAGTGTGTGTGCGTGTGTGTTTGTGTGAGTAACTGTATCTGGCATGTCCCTTTTCCAAGCGCGCATATGCCCATGTGTGTATGTAAGGCAAACGAAGTCTGCGCTGCCACGAAACTCAAACTCAACACAGCACAACACGGTACAACACAGCAGAACACAACACAATTCAACTTAACTCAACTCGAAAAAATAGCAGCGAAATCCAAGCGAACACACACACACAAAGGCGTAGAGCAGCTGGGGTGACGTGGGGGTCGGGGCAAGGATAAAAAGGGGCGGCAGTCAGTCAGTCAGTCAAGCAGTCAGTAAGACTGGCGCCTTGCTAACTGGCTAAGCTCACAGAGAGCTTCTGTGGCCCCCCTTTAGCCAACCCCCTTGGTGCACTACGCCACTGACAGCGCAGCACGCGCGTGTGCCATATCGCGTTTCGTGTTGTGCGCAAAAATCGAGCCGAACGCCAAACGACAGTGAAGAGAACGAGCAAAAAGAGAAACAGGGACAGAGACAGCGACAGCGAACGAGTGAGCAATGAGCAGCAGTAGGAGCAGGCAGCTGAAAGGGCGCAGAAAAGGGGGCTAGGAAGCGGGTTGGTGGGGTCTGGTGTACGAGGTACGGGCACACTACAAAATTGCCTGACTGCTTTTGCCTACATAGAAATTGTGCAACGCTTTTGAAGTTGTTTGCTTGTCTAGCGTGGCAGTAGCAACAACAACAACAACAATAACAACGGCGTAGTGCCTGCATTCCTTGATTTGCCTGCAGCGCAAAAGTATGCAACAGAAAATTGTTTGCCATAATGAGCCCCAAAATGCAGCCAAAAGCAGTACAAGCAGTACAAGCAGTTGCGTTCGTGTTGTTTCAAACAACTTGTTTGCTGGCGCTCTAAGAGCTCTTGCAGTTAATTATTTTCTGGCTTGCCATGGCTGGCGACACATTGTCCACATTGTTTTTTTTTTATTTGCATGACTGACCAGCCAGCAAAGTCAATAAAGTTAATGACAGGCTGTAGCAGCAACAACAGCAGAAAAATAAAAACATTTCCATTTCCACAGTTACAGTCGCAGTCACAGACATTTTCAATTCAAATTGTTGTTTTACATAACAACAATGCAAGCGCTGAATAAATTGCTTTGTCATGACAAGCAGCTTAAAACTATAGTATTGCATACTTTCGGGAGGCAATTTTAAATAGTCCGTGTGCAAAATGGAACTACACACTAAAGTGCTGCATACTTTCCAGCGCTGAGTTAAAAGCAATTCCTTGCCAAGCATTTCAAGCAATTTAAAGGTTAATACGACACTCTTTTTTACGCTTTTCTAGAGCTTGGGACAGTAGCACATTGGCAAACATCGCACAACATTTCCGTGTGTAAAAAGCGCAGAAAAATGTCGCTTAACTGCCATGTAACATGTGTGTGTGTGTGTGTGCGTGTTCATTTCTTTGCCTGCGACTTTTGGGCGCTTAAAAATATGTATCACAAATAACAACAAGAACAAGAACATGGCCTAAAAGGTTACACAGTCCGCCCCTTACCCCCACCACCAGCCCACTACCACCACCAAATTTCTATTGGTTTTTTTTGTCGTCCACACACACACACACACACACACATAGACAGTGCCTACCAAATGTGCGTGTGCCCATTTTCTTCGTCTATTGTCACAATTTGATTGTTGCTATTCAATTGGTTTTCTTCTTCAGCTGCTACTGATTTTCTTCTCTTCTCCCCATGTAACTCTTCTTCTTCCTCCTCTTCCTCTTCTTCATTTCTTGTTCGTTTACTGTTTGTTGTTATTTTTGTCGGGTGTGCCAAATTTACATAACGTAAATGCCGCATAAATAAATTATTAAATACGTGCTGTGACAATGGATTGAATGTGGACAGAAGGTCTAAAAGGACACACACACACCCAAACACACACTCGCGTGTGGTCACTGCAATGATTGTGTGTGTTTTTTGCCCTTTTTTGATTCCGTAACAATTTCTTATTCTCCCAAAACTCAATTATCCAGCTAAAAAAGAACTTCTCATTTAATTTTTACAAAAAATTCAGCTCTCTAGCTGTTGCTGTTTGTGCTGTGCAGTGATCAGTAGTAAAATCAATTCGTTTCTTCTGTAGAAATAACAAATTGTCAGCTTTTAAACTATAAAGCAGGTAGCACTAAAGAGGTATAGATCCAAGAAATTTCCATTCCGGTGGAAATCTGAGAAAGTTAATTAGCTGCAGTGTTGTTTTGAGAACTAAATACTGGATTTTTAAAGTATAAAATCTAATTTTTAGATTTGAATAGTTATTAAATTAAATATTTTGTACTCCTAAAAGTATAGTCGAATTTTATGAGTTTGTTTTTGTATTAAAAAAGTACATTAAAAAAGAGATTATTTTATTTCAATTACAAATAGTATTAGTTTTTCTGTAAACAGCGAGAAAAAGTTATATATTTTGTACTTGATTCTTATTTAAATAGGAAGTGCAAACTTGAGAAATTTTGTTTTTTTTACTAATACTATGCATTTAATTTAATTTAAAATTGGTTAAAGAATTTGTCAAACATTCGCAACATAACTTAAGAAGACTCAGAATTTCTCGTTTATTATTTTGTATTTTAAATTCGATCATACTCGATTTGTAAAGTTCTCAATTTAAAAACGAATTTTCAAATTTCAAATTAAATAATTTGTTATATTTTATTTATTGTAATTTGTGCTCCAAAAATTTCTACAAAGCCCATTTAGGAAATTAGAAATATAGTCTAATTTAATTTATGTTAGAAAAGAATTTGGATCGCTCTGTACTTAATATTATTTGTATTTTAGAAAGAAAGCTGTTAGAAAATCTATAGAATAATTTTTTAAAATTTGTTTTTATCAATTAAAAGTTGTAGCAAACTAAATTACAAAGCAAACATTTAAACGAATATTTGAAGAATTTTTACTAAATCAAAAGAGCTCAGCTTACGTCACTAGCTCAACTGTCACGTTTGCCAATTCCTAAAAATACAAAAACTCCGCGATTTCTTTGAAATGAAAAAAAAAAACTACAAAAATTCGCAATTTCTTTGGGTTTGCATAGAAAATGTCGACCGACTTAATTGACCAATTTTGAGTGCTATAAAATCGCTATAAAATGCACTGCAAAAGCGGATCAGCAGGTCATAATGATTTGTGATAATCGCTGTGCTATTTTTAAAGGGAAAAGTAATGAACGAGGGCAGTAAGGAGGGGTCTTGGGGCTAAGGGTAATATGAGGAGTGGACAATAAAGGGGTTTTGGCCAATAATGACGACTGCCAACAGAATGGCTGTGGAGTTCAGTTGACTACAATTCAGTCCAGTCTGGACGGTGCCAAATGTTTCCCAACGTCGCTACCAAAACTTTGGTTATGTGCGGCGAGTAGCGGCGAAAGTGCTGGCCACCAATTTGATGACCTAAAAATAGCATAAGAAGTCAAGTCACTAAGGCATGCGGCGAATAGCGCCAAGCGACGACGTCAGCTGCGCAGTCGACGGCGGCAGCAGCAGCGAATAGCGAACAGTGAACAGCGAACAGCGAACAGCGAACAGCGACAGCAAAGTAGCACAACAAAAGTTGTGTTGACAACGAGTAAATGGACACAGTGGACAGGTGAGGGGGGTTGGTGTGTTAGAGTGGTGGAAAGGGGAGGGACTGGAGGTTGCTTAGTGGTGTGGTGCACTCAGCGAACAAGTGGCGCAGGCCACGGACGACCAAAGAGAGCGCAGCAGCAGCAGCAGTAGCAGTAGCAGCGCGGCGAGAGAGCGCGCGTGTATCCTCGTCGTTTGCAGCGAATTCGTTACACACATTAAACCAAAGCCATTTGCTGCAGCCTTTTCGTTGAGGTTAGAGCGGGACAACAAAGTGCGCTCAAAGTTTTATAACATTTAAAGTGGAAAAATAATTTTATAAAATTATAAAACATTTCGCAAGTGCGACAAATGGTGAAAATAGCTAAATTTTTAGCTACTCTAGTGTTTTCTCAAGCTAACTCGCTCTTTCTTCTTCACGCTCCCATCTCCCTTTCGCCTTGTGCTGTTTTGGGAGAGCGGTTTTTTCGCCTCGACTGATTTGTCTTTGACTTTGGTGCTGACTGCGTTTTCACGTGCGCGCGAAAGTATGCTACAAAAATAATCAGTGCGACCGTCCAAAAGTTGCATAAACATAAACAAAACAAAAACCGTGCGCCGCAGTTTAAACAAATACAGCAAAAATAATTAATAAAATGAATGAATTGAAAACAAACTTTTAAGCCGTTTAAAACAATTTACCAATTTACTGCTATTTTTTTTCATGTGACTTTTTGCAAGTGAAATTTGTGTCAGTTTTGTGCTTGTACTACAATTCAAAATAAGCATAAAGTGCTGTATAAACTATGACAAACCTTTGCCAACTAACAAATAAAATAATGAAAAGTTTATAATAAATTGAATAGCTGCAGAAATGCTTAATTAAATCACTGAAGCAGCAGTAACAGCAAAGCAAGCAGTTCGAAAAAAAGCACAATCAATCAATCAATCAAACAATCGATAGCGCAACAACAAACGAGTCAAATCAACTGAAAGCCAAGTCACACAAAAAAAAGACGAAACACACAACTGCGCCGGCTAAAAGACGCACTCAACCACATACAAACACATACACAGACAAGCACATACAGGTCGAAACACGCACATGCATGTCGACAACGTCTCCTGTTACGGCTACAACTAAGCCACCTCGTCCTTGTCATTTGCCCAAAAAACCTACTCAAATTCCTACACACACACTCACACACACACACACACACTCTCACACACACACACTCATATTCATATTCAAATTCGTATTTGCTTGACTACAAAATTTGTCAATTGTTGTTCAAACAGCGCTGGGAACCAACAACAAAACAGCAAAACTAATAAGAAAAACCAAAAAAAATAAAAACACATACAAAACTAAAAAAAACAAAATTAATAAATAAAAACCAAAAATTTAAAATAATTTAGCATAAAATAGAAAACAAACACCAATTTAAAAAATAATTCAAAAACACCAAAACAACAACAAAGCAAATTCAACAAAAAGCACGCAAAAATAGTAAAAAAAAAGGAACAGAAAATTACAAAAAAAAAAAAAAATAAATTCGAAAGTTTCGAATATTTTGAAAGTTTTGAAAATTTGTTGCAACGCGTCGCGTCGTCATCCAGCAGATCCGTGTATGCATGTGTGAGGGTGTGTGTAAGCTACAACAACAACAACAGCAGCAACAACAATAGTTAACAGCAACAACAACAACAACAACAACCAACAACAACAATCAACAACCAGCAACAACAACAATAGCAGCAGCTGCAGCCACAACACGGGCACAACATCGATTGACATCGATTAACGGCAAGTATATCTACTAAAATACAAGTATATAACTTGGCACATATTTTTATGCTAATATATATACTAAAAACCGTGGGTTATATAAAGTTTAGGCAGCTTTAAGTTGAGCTTAAAGTTAGTTTTGTTTAGCAGCAGCTAATTGTTAGTCATGATTATGTCATTAATGAGCCAAAAGCAGCAGGAAAACGCTAAGACACTTGGCCAACACTTGCAAACAAACACACACACATACATATATATATAGAGTTGGCCTACTGCATAGTTGGCACAACCTTTTGGTGGCTTTTGGAGGGCAAACTTGAGGCAACGCGAGCGTGTTGAGTTTCGTTAAGAAAAATACCAAAATAATTCTATCTTTCAGATACAAGATACAAGTACAAGCGTCAGCTTAAAGCCAGCCCAAGAGAGAGTGAGAGCCAGAGAGCGCGAAGGAAAGGATAAAGTAAAGGACACAGCGCAAACGCTAGTCCGCTCTCTGCGCTCTCTTTCGCTCCCTCTCTCTGTGAATTTATCTCTCTGTTGCTCTCTTGTGAATTTCTTTCCGAACCTAGCCACATGTATATGTAAAATTCATTGACTAACAACATGCGAATTTCGTTCAGTTTATGGCAAGGCTTAAGTCCACATATATATATTGCTCTTTTTTTTAATATTATTGTATACGAAGCTGACTAGTTAATCAATTGCTGATCACAAATAAGTCCAGGCTTGCAGTATAATTTCTTTTGTAGCATACTTTTGTGCGCACTCGCTTATTGTTCATTTTGTGTGGCCATTTGATCCTTGTTTCACACAAATTATGCGCATGCTAGGCCAATGAATGAAATGCCAATACATATATAAATACATATACATCTATCCATATATATATATATGTGTATATATACACGCATATTTGTACATAAATTCATGTAAGTTTTGTGTGTGTCGAAATATCGAACTGACCTACTTTTCTGCTCGATACATGTATGTGCGTTTGGCTGTGTGTGTGTGTGTGTGTGCGAGTGAATGTTGTGTCCATGTTTCGCCGTTGCGAATACGCCAAAAAGGCAGCGCACACACATTGCTATTGGCCAAGAGTGCTTTGACCTTAACTCTGCCTGCCTTATATAAGCCAAAAGGCAGCTAACGAAATTTAAAACAAATTTTCAGCAAACTCAAAAGTAGATTTACATAACTCATCTCGATTTGTTTAATTTCATTGAAAAGAATTTCAAATTTTAGCCCACACCGAAAAGTATGCTACACAAATTATGCTCTTGAATTTCTGACAGTGAAATTCAAACTCTTTTCTGCTGCTCACATTCTTTGCTTGTAATTTAACGTCTGCTCGACTTAATTAAAAAGTGTACTTCAATTACTTTGCCAACTTGTTTACACACTGAAAAACTTACTGCGTATTTCTATTTTTGAGTGGCTACAAAGCATTGATTCATTTCTCCATAATCACGGAGGAGATACTTTTCTTACCCTTTGTAATTAATTTGTTGCTTGTGCCCTTGTGCTTAAATTTTCTCAGAAAATATAAATAAATGCCTGTAGAACTTTGCTGTTTATAGCAATTCTAGAGAAGTGTTGACATGTTTTTTTTAAATCTAATTTAATCACACACCGAGTTAGAGTAGGGATGCTATGAAGTGTATGTGTTTTTGATCAGCACTTTAAGTTATTTCAGGCTTGTTATAAAATCTGCAGAGGCATCATTGAGTTTTCCTATAAGATCAAAACACCTCAACTTGAAGTTGAAATCAAAGAACTGTTTATTTTTGGCACAAACTTAATTCAGCAACTTAACAAGAAGCGAGACTAGGGATTTAGTAAATAAATTATGTGAAGGTCAAACTTGGCAAGAGCTGAAATATAATTAGTTTTTAGGTATTTCAGCTGAATAAATTTGGTTTAATTTGCAATTAATTTGAATTTGATTCAATTGAAATGAACTCACTACATAATATTTTATCTTCTAACTAACTGTTTATAGTACAGTATTTAATAAAAGACTCTATTAATTTCCTCGAATTTGAAGTGTCAATTTAATACATTTATTAGACACTTGTTTAATTTATTTGTGACAGACTTTGATTTGTGCCTTGGCATTTATTGATTGTTTTGAATTAAAATTTCCTTGTAACTCACTTGATGTCCACTACAAAGCGTCACCTGTCGTTAATCCAATTAAGCTTTGCATCAGTTCCATTTGTCCATAAATTGGTTAAAAGGGTTTGTGCTAAAAGGCTGTTTTAGTGTATAAATTTAATTTTGTGTGTTCTGCCATAGGCATACATGTAATTTGATTAACTTGCAGCTTTGTCACAAAATTTCAAATTTATTACTGCCTCGCCTACGCTGCGTAAATCAATTAAAACTGTGCTAAAACCAAATTATGTGCATTAGTGGCTTGCAAATAGATTTTCAGCCGAAGGTTATCCATCAGAGCTATTTGTTTTCGTTAAAATGCTTTTCAGTTCAATTTTCATTCAGAGAGTAGTGCAAGAATGTTCAAGGAAAACAATGAGATTAACTTCCACTAATTCCACTAACAGCATTTAAATTGATGTAAATGTTTGGGAAGCAACACAAATGAAGCACAGCTCATGAGGGCTGGAGTTTTTCACAATTCCAGCAGCCACTTAATCTGAGCTAACCTAACACAAATGGATTAATCCAACTCCAGCAGCCACTTAACCTGAGCTAACCTAACACAAAAGGACTAATCTGTTATAGTTTTGGCTGTAGTTGAGTTTTGGCTTACAAGCAGAGTAGCTTACACTTAAATTGATAAGAATTAAAATACTTACTTACAATTAAAATAGAAGATACAAATCAATATTAAGTAAGGAACATACTCAAAAGAACAAGTACTTAATCTGAATAAGTAGATAACATTATTTTGTATTAAAACAGACGAGTTTTTATTAATAACAATTGAAAATTATTCTCAGTAGTAAGGCTATCAAAGTAAGTAAGACTATCAAAGTTTAAGCATTTTGTTGTAGTAAAATGTCTGCAATTACAAGTAATCTTAAACTTATTAAACCTTTGTGGCAATGAAACAATAGAAAACGTTTAATGCAAACAATTATAAGCAGTAAAGAAATTCAAGAGCTGGTAAATTAGTTAGTAGATTTATTTGAAGCCTTAGTTTCATAAGCTGACAAAGGAAATAACACAAATAATTCTCATATAACCTACTACTAAATTAGTTAGTAGATTTATTTGAAGCCTTAGTGTCATAAGCTTACAAAGGAAATAACACAAATAATTCTCATATAACCTACTCATGCCTCTCATATAACCTACTCATACCATATAACCTACTCAGCTCATACAAAATGATGCATTTAAATACAAATTTATTAATTGATTTATTTAATTTACAGCATCGTGCTAAGCGGCGGGCGCTACTCGAACATGGCGCCTCGGATATAGTTGTAGCTTCATGTAGCAGGCGACATCCATGTGCCTCATGTGAGTAAAATGCAATTCAATATATTTTAAAGTGGGGAAATTTGGGCTTTAAAGGGTTAAACCTTGTAACTGTAAACGTAATTGTTGTTATCTCTGTGTGCGTGTGTCTATATCGGTGTGTCTCTGTGTGCGTGTGTTTTACAGGCCTTGGAAATCTAAGGCTCTCATCGTTGGCCGCATAGACAATGACAGAAGATTCCGACTCGATATCTGAGGAAGAACGCAGTTTGTTCCGTCCCTTTACCCGCGAATCATTGGTGCAAATTGAACAACGCATTGCCGCTGAACATGAAAAGCAAAAGGAGCTGGAAAGAAAGAGAGCCGAGGGAGAGGTGGTAATTATTTCTAGCTGAATGTTGTAACTAACCAACTAAATTGTACTACTACTAAAACTACTACTATTGCTACTACTACTACTATTCTTACTACTACTACTACTACTACTTCTACTGCTATTTATATTTATGCATTACGTATACGTATGGTGTGCTATTCTGTGTAACAAAATCATGTCTTACAACTAATATATATATATATACCAACTATTTTTACATTAAAAAAATGAAAATAATCAATGTTAATCGCTTGCTGTCTAACGGCAATCGATTATCGTTTACTGTGCGCTTATTATCGTGCTTAAACGTCTACTAAATACGTATAAATAGCTAACTTAAATCATAATCATATCTGTACTGATACTACTAATACTACTACTACTACTATAACTACTACTATTACTACTACTAATACTACTATTCCATTTAAGTACTAATATTGCTATTTAACTATTCGTAAACCCAAAACTGCCTACAAATCATCTATACAAGTCCCAACATCGAATCGTTTTAATACTCTCTGATCTCCCTTTCAAGCTGTAATTAGCAGTAAATACAAAAACACAGACTTTCTCAAACCAAAACTCCCCCAAGTGCTATATCGTATATCTGTCTATACACAAAACCATGCCAAATCCTACAGTATCCCACCTACTGTTTGTAAATAATCGTTTATCATTTTCAATACAACAACAAAACTTAATCTCTGTATAAATTCCATGCTTTCTTCAACTCATTTCGCTGCTTTAAGTAATTCCAATTCCAGTCCATACTTAGTTTGAATCTTGTATTCAATGAATTTCTTTGTGATTTGAGAAAAAGCCAATCAAAAATCGCTGCACACTCTTCACAACTTCAAAACGTTTTAATAAACCAAAAATCAATCAATAAATCAGTTTCATTATTGTATCGTACTTGAAACAATCCCAGCTATAGAACATGTCTTTTTTATTGTGTTTTTCGTTTTCTGTTTGTTTGTGTGAATTTTCCAACTATGCAAATTAATTTCATATTGATTTCTGTATGTTTTGAACAAAATTCAAAAATAAAATTATCAAAAAAAAATATATGTACTCGTATCTTCCTTTTGAACTTTTGTTGTTGTCGTATTTTGTAAAACTCACAAATTTTCCCCTCTATAAACAATTCGTAATTGTGCGTAACCTTATCCTCTTAACCCCTCTTAACCCCCAAAACCTATCAATAAACAAAAGCCAAAACTTTTCCTGCCATAATCGTTGTATGTTTGTTTGTTTGTTCGTTTGTTGGTTTGTTTGTTTCATTGTTCATTTTCCTTTATTAGTATTGAGAGTAACAAATGTGTCTTTCAACTATTGGCTTCGTAATGTGTTCTTATCGTGTGTATATACATACATATATATTTATATATATATACATTTATATTGTAATTGATATCGATTTGTGTAATATTTATAATTTTGCAGGCAACAATTTTCTTTTTATTGTTAAAGGCAAAAATGTGTTTTTATTTTACTTCATTTCCGTTTCAATTTGTCTTAATTTCGATTTCGATTTTTGCCTTGTTTCCTTTGTGTTGATCTCATTTCTATAACTTCAACTTCGACTCAATAAATCACTGTCCTTGGTCCTGTGACTCACACAAATACACAAACACGGTACTCGTAACTCACAAAAAAATACAAACTAAAACTAATACAAATACAAAAAAAAGAAGATAAAAAAACCCTCGACCGTTTCGTTGTGTAAATACTTGTACTAAAAGTTCGAATTCCATTAAACCATTCCACCAAAAAATAAGTAAAAAAAGCAGACCATAAATTTAGCATCATTTTCAACGAACTAGCGCATTATAGCTGTGTATAATCGTAGTTACAATTTATATTTACTTTAAAAGAAAAATCGAAAAAAAACCTATTAAATATTTAACTCAATTTACAAAATATTCATAATAATCAAATAATCGTAATAATCGATAAAAGCAAAACTATCGTAGTTAACTCAAAGACAAGAGGAACTTACAGCGGGCAACATGCAACACTGGCAGCCTCTCAAAAGCTGTTTGTTACGATATGAACGTACTGCATTTCGTCAATTGTACAAAGACTCATGTGTAAATTGCGCCATCTCTGTCACTCCTACTTTGTACAACTCGCTCGCTCTTCTCTCTCGCTCGCTCTAACTCTCTCTCTCTTTCGAACATGTACAAACATGCAGTAGACGCTCGCAATTACATGAACATTTCATAACAAATGCGTTTTTGTATATTATTAAAAAGTAAAAATAAAAAAAACAATTTTCATACGCGCACAACAAAATTTCAACAGTAGAACGACAAATTTTATTTAACGCTCACTGTATCGTAACTTTCGCTCTCGTCTTCGTCTCTCTAACTGTCTCCTACACACTCACTTTCTTTCTCTCTCTCTTTCTCTACCTCTTTTGTCTGTCAATCGTGTTCGTCCTTCATTTCTCTCGGTCTGTCTTTCTCACTATCTCTTTGTCTCTCTCGCTCTCGCTATCGCTCTCCCCCCCTTCTGTACTCACATGCAACCCTGTTGCAAACTACACTAAATAAAATACCGTTAAACCAAGTGAAAACACAGCGATAGTAATAAATAGCGCATAATTATCGATCATAAAAAATACCAAAAGAATCAAATATGAAAATACCAAACCATAAATTAAACAGTATTATTATAAATATTACGTATAATATCTTCAAGACTTATAAACATTTCTCACATGCATATATAGTATATAAATATATTATATATATATTATATTATTTTTTTTCTACCTTTTTTTCGTGTCCTTTTTTCTTTATTTATTTACAAACTTTTTCTCTACTTTTTAATGCTCCCAAAACGAAACTTTTGCGCGCTGCTGTCTGGAAAAATACTAAAAAAATATAAACTATAAATATAAATAATCAACAAATATCAAATATAAATATTTTGTATAATAATGATAAAAAAATGATGGAAAATTCGGCGCTTGCATTTCGTATATAAAAAATCTTTAATTTTTCTTCATATAAACTTTACTCGAATGAAATGCTACAAATCAAAAATAAAAAATACCAAAAAAATACCAAATATCCTAAACCAAAAACCAAATCCAAATCTTCTTTCAGCCGCAATATGGTCGCAAGAAAAAACAAAAAGAAGTAAGATTTTTCACAGAACTTTTAGTCTAAAAACACACAAAAAACGAACAACGTACCTGCCTCAAAAACACACCAGAAAACCTAACCTATAAAAAAACGATACCAAAATTTATTAAAAAAAAAAAAAAAAGAAAACAAAACCAAGATAAAAATAAAAAAGAAAATTATAAGCTTTTCATTTATTTTGCCATTTGATTTGGAACTTTATTGCCACAAAAAGAAATTTGTAAGTTTTTAGCAGCTTTTTTTTTCGTTTATTCGTTTTTATGTACTCGTTAATGCTTTAAGAATTGATGTAATCGTATTCATATTCGTTTTCGTAATTGTAATTCTATTCGTAATCGTAATCGTATTCGTAATCGTAAGTGTGTATTGGTATGCGTACTCTATCTCTCGTAAAATGTATAATCCCCAAACTAAGCCCAAAATAATCTTAAATTTGATCCAACACTTGCCCAAGACCAGAAAACCAATTATCTTATTTAAAAAACAAAAAAACTAAACTCTTTTGCTTTGCGTACAATTCACGTAACTGTAAAATCCGTATATACTACTCTATTACTTACTTCTACTACTTTTTGAACTATGTATTACATACCAAATTTACAATTTATAGCCAAAGTGCCGCTCTTGTTTGACTAAGCAACTTTGACCTTCTTTTTATCTTGCTCAGATATACTTATATATAAACTATATATCTATATATACAACTGTATAATGCTTTAATTTATCACTTTACTAAAGCTATGCTATTTTGCAAAATTTTCTTTAATAACTTCTACTACGTGTATTTGATTTTGTCAGCATCTGGCAACGCTCGACTTTTGCAAACATAAAATGCTTTAAGCTATACGGCAACGTTGCATTCGAATGCGTTGATCAACACTGTGCAATAAGATTGGGTAAATAAGAAACTTCGAATTGATTGAAAGATTCTTTTAGAGTTTTAATATATGGTCTTCTTAATTTTAGAGATTTTCGACAAATCTATATTTGCTTCCTTAATTAAAGTCTTTAATTTATTTTTAAGAAACAAAATTATGTATTTCTCGTCTAAGAGGTGTGGTCTTCTTAATTTTTGAGTAATTTCTAAGATATGGTATGATTAAATTCGGATCCATTCTTGCGATAATAATTATGCCTTCCATGTCTGAATTTACTTAAACGAAATTAGATGCTACATAAAGTATGGTCTTTTTAATTCTTAATACATTTTTTTAAAATATGGTCTGCTTAGTTTCTGTTTCATTCTTACTGTTGTTAGAGTGCTCCTGAAAGTATGGTCCGTTTATGCTTCGTACAATATGGTCTCCCTAATAATTCATGATAAATTCCTTAAATATTGTTCCTTAGTTTCTGTTTCATTCTCACGATTGTAAGAGTGCTCCTGAAAGTATGGTCCGTTCATACTTCGTAAAGTATGGTCTCCCTAATAACTCATGATAAATTCCTTAAATATTGTTACTTAGTTTCTGATTTATTCTTACGATTGTAAGAGTGCTCTTAAGAACATAGTCCGTTTATGCTTATAAAAGTATGGTCACCCTAACAATTCCCTATAACTTCCTTAAAAATAGTTTAATAAATTGCTGACAAGTTCCTGAGAAACTAAGTATGCTTCTTAAAGTATGGTCTGCATGCCTTTGTGCAGCTTCTACTTAAACTCTGTGCTACCTTTCGCATGGTCTTCCGAATTCCTGTGAAATTCTTACGACAGTGGAGGAGTCGACAAAGTAAATATTAATACTATTAATAGTTTATTGCGCATTCTATTGCACAGTGTACGCGTTCAGTGAAAGAAATGCTTTGAAGTTTTTGCCAGCAGCAAACAGCAGTCTTGCCCCGCCCATTCAACGCCCCCTTTTATACATATATATTTTGCACAAAGTGCTGTTAATGCGCTTAAGAGGCGACGGAAGGCAAAATGCTACTCAAAGAGACAGCATCAATGAGAATTCTATAAGTATGTAATCGCATACTTACTTAACTGTTAACTGCTAACTGTTATACACAAGTATTTAAACTGTTATATGCACATGTGCTTATATTGTGGCTGTCAACAATTACAAGTAGGAATCAAAGTACAGGAATCATGTGTGTGAGTGTGTTGTTGTTATACGCATTGCAAAGGTGTGCGATTGTGCGTGAGAATGTTGTAGAAACTGTTATACGTAGGAAACGACAAATTGTTTCTTTTGACCATACTATGCAGATGTCTGATGATTTACACAGTGCGAGCAATTGCCAAATTTAAGCAAACAACTACAAATTTAGCATTGCCGCCAACAACAACCAATAACAATAACAATAACTGAATAATACTGGTTTATAAATACGACTAGAATTTCTGGGTGTACTACGACTACACTACATAGCAACGATATACGATATAAACCATAAGTATAATATACAAATCAAGCCATAATGACTTATGACTCATCGTGCCACAGCCAATAAGCCAGTAAGTGGGTAAATGGAATGAGAAGTAAGTGCTTTAGCCAATGACTATGACAACAACAACAGCAACAACAACAACTACAACTACAACAACAACAACAACTAGTGCTACAACAACAACAAACAATAACTTCGCCAATAGCCACGAAGTTAATGTTCAGCTTTTGTGCAAATTTGGAGCAAAACAAATTTAAATTGTTTAACATTTTAGTCAGACTTGTTTATCATTTGTAGCTGCTTGCCGTTGTACCCTGTACAGCCTGTACCTGTAGATATCTCTCTTGGAACTACCCAAAGTTTATCCCAAAATTTAAGAAATTTCTTAAGTCTGCGTGTGGTTGACTCCTTTAAGTGCATGTTGCATCGATATACTGTATGTTACCATAAATCCTATATCCAGTCATTCCATTTGTATATATCATTTGTATCTATTAGACTAAACTGAAATCTTAATGATGGAAGCATAACTTAGCATAAATAAATAAATCTTTTAAATACTCCGGATTTGTAGGCAATGGTAGCGTTGGCACATTGTCAAAGTTTGGGAACTGACACCAAAAAAAAAATTAAAGTTTGGTATTTCTGGTTTCCTCTTATTATTTCTAGTTTTTGCAGCCACAGAAGAGTAACAGAAATATTTTTATGAATTTGCTAGGTCAAAATTACCTACAAATGTTCAGTGTAAGGGTTGCCATATTGTTAGTAAACCGTTTTCGGAACGCTTTTAGGATTTCTTGATGATTTTAAGTAGGCAATGTAATCAAATTTCATATTTTAGCTATAGTTACTGTAAAATAAGAAGTTCTAGGGTTGTCACCCTAACAATAAAACTATATTTTAGCTAAAGTCACTCAAAGATATGATGTTCTAGGGTAGCCACCCTAACAATAAAACTACTTTTGAAACCTATTTCAAAAGAATTTCTGTGTTACTTCTCTTTCTTGTAGTTTTTGAAGCCATAAATGATTTTCTATTATTAAGAATTTTATATAACATAGTTATGACAGGTGATATAAAGTCACAGTTATAGTGTTGGTTCCAATACCAGTTACATTTTCAGCTGGCGTTCCAGTTTCAATCGTTGCATGCGTCATAAATTACGTATACGTACTATTTTGTAAGTCTGGTCAAGCCAATGAGTTGCCATTGTATTGTAAGAGTGTGTGTGTGCGTCTGGGTGTGTGTGTGTGTGTGTGTGTAGCGCTTTGTGGTTCGCCTTTTATTAGTTTAAATATAGACTTGACTTGGCCTGTTTAAAAAGACCCCTCCAGACCCACTCAACAGCAGTACCTATGGCCATGGTTCCAGCTCTGACTTTATTCCTGAGGCCCCCATTTTGTTGGCGCTATTGCGTCAACACACAAGCACAAACACACACACACTAATACACGTATACAAACACATACATTCACAATCTAATTGTCACGCCAAGCAAACAAGAAGCAAACCAACTATTATGGAATTTTTTAGCGCTGTTTTCTCTCTCACTCTCCCTCTCTCTGTGTCTTTCGTTTTCTCTCGCTCTCCCTCTCACTGCATATAAAATATATATACATATATTTTTATATACATACCATATATATTATGTATATTTGTGTGTGTAGAGTAACTCGAAGAGAATTTCGTGACGGTAGCATTCGACTTTTAGCTTTACTTTAGCTTTTGGCATTGCATGTCCATGTCCACGTCCATGTCCATGGAAAGTAAAAACTAACTACAACACTAGTTATTTCTTACATATGTATATCGACATATACACTCTATATACACTCAGTTATGTACATAAATTTGTGTGTGGTTCCTTGAAATCGATAGAAGTGTCGTGGCCGCAGCAATGGGACACAAATATTGTCTTCCCCCTCCATAAAATATGCATGACAGGGCAATTAAAGTTGCCCAAAGCATACAAAAATAATCATCTAAATAATAAAAGTGAAAAGAAAATGAAAGAAAAGCAGTTAGAAAACAAACTAATGAAAGAACTCAAAAATAATTATAGCAATAGTCGTATAAAAACTGGGAACCGTCACTGTCTCTGCTTATGGGGTGTGTATGGGTGTGTGTGGGTGTGATACGGAGTCTGCTTTCGTCACTAGCGTGAACTGTCGCCCACAGTGCTAGAAATTTATACATATATTTCTTAGAATCCTTCTTCCTTTGATATATCTCGGCACGTGCACCGGCATTAAAGCATGTAATTCTACTAGCACTGCCCAACACTGATTTTGCAAGTTCCTCCGTTGGCTGTAGTTTACTTTACTTTTAAGTCGAATTTCTACAGAATTTAGTGGCTTTCAACAATTGTACATACGCTTACCAACACTGTTTATGCTTTATAAAAGAATTCTTAGACATTTACCAACACTGCTTGGCATGCACGTTGTTTTCGAATGCCTTTTCTTTTCAACTTCAACCAATTTACATTAAACCCAATATTAGCGCTTACCAACACTGGTTGGTCAACATTGTTTATGCCTGTATATATTTATTTGAAGCTTAGATTTTTAATTTGTAACCATACCTAACCTGTAAAAACGCTTAGCAACACAGTTTTTTTAAGTTTCAAACACTTACCAACACTGTTTGGCAAGTAGCACTTTTTAATTTATATTTACCTACGTTGTATTTAGTTAAACGCCCTTAGAAGCGCTTACCAACACTGGTTAGTCAACCGTATTTTGCATGCACTTTGCGTTATTTTATGGTTTTAATTCTTTTACGTAATTACTTTATTTCCTTAACATAATTTCAGGGAATATATATTTCAATCAGATGACAAAATTTGAGACATTGGTCTAAATCCCTTTTGGTTTCATCTTTTGCATAACCAACAAACAGTTGAACCCCAAAATTATAGTAACCTCTATTCCTACTACTCTTTAAATACTTCCAAACTTTTCTCAATAACTCTATGATGTGTGCTATGCAAAACTTTAAACCATATGACAAAATTCCTCAAAAATTTCCAGTTAAAATAAAAGAAAACTCCCTAAGAACGCTTGAAATGATGAATAGTTTCTGTTATGGCTTTTTAATTTGTATTTAATTAACATTTAATACTATTGTGCCTATTCCTACAAACTGCTACTACTATAACTACTACTAATACTCCTTTAACTCCAAACTAATTGTTAACAAAGTGAATGGACAAAAAAAAAAACTACAAGAAAATAAAAAGAAAAACACACACATTTGTAATGTGTTGTTATGCATTATGTACGACTCGTATATATATGTATTATGTGATTGTTAATGGGTTGATTTTGTCATGTACATTAATGCTAATATGTGTGTGCGCAATTCTTTGTTCTTTGTATTCATGAACGTGTCAACGTGTTCAACGTACCGCAACGCATTGACAGATCCGATATGATGACGAGGACGAGGATGAAGGTCCACAACCGGATCCTACACTTGAACAGGGTGTGCCAATACCTGTTCGATTGCAGGGCAGCTTCCCGCCGGAATTGGCCTCCACTCCTCTCGAGGATATCGATCCGTACTACAGCAATATACTGGTAAGTTAACGTTACCAACTCATTTAGACTGGAAACACTGATAAATGTTGGCAAAATATGTATTCTAAACGTGCTTTTTAATTAACAGCAAGGTATGACTTGCATTTGTTGGAATTCTTAATCAAAAATCTCTAAAAGTGTTAAAACTTTTAGGCTACCATTATTTTTAAAAAGTTTCTAAAGAAGTTTAGAGATAAATATGCAAATTGTCGTTTGAAAAAATGTATTGAATTTTTATCCAAATTACTATCCGATCATTCTCTAACCTAACAATCAAATCAGACAATTTTTAGAGGATTTCGACGAAGGTCGATAACTATTAATTATCGATAATTGATAAGGAATTAGATAATTATCAATGAATCCACTTTTATCAGTGCTTCAGGCAAGCTGTATAACTATACACAATCGTTTTCCAACTTCTTTTCAATTTTTATTATCGATAACAATCGATTATACTAAATAATATTTCGATTTTACAGACATTCGTAGTTGTAAGCAAGGGAAAAGATATTTTTCGCTTTTCTGCATCAAAAGCAATGTGGCTGCTCGATCCATTCAATCCGATACGTCGTGTGGCCATTTACATTTTAGTGCATCCATTATTTTCGTTATTTATCATTACCACCATTCTCGTGAACTGCATTTTGATGATAATGCCGACAACGCCCACGGTCGAGTCCACTGAGTAAGTACTGTTACTTTAGCTAATTGCTTAACTAGTTATGGGCCGATTTATCGGAAAAAAATCGAAACCTTAGCTAAAAACGATTATTTCATTTACAGTTCTTCGATTTATTATCGTTGTTTTTTATGAACCCATTTTATTTTTACCAACTGAAGTTTATGTTGACAATAATAATTATCTATACTATATTATATGTAATTAAATAATTAAATATAAATTTATATGCTATATAATCGACATATATTTACGTAATACTATACATATATATATTTGAATATATATTTAATGTAACTTTTCGATATTGATGCAGAAGTGTATTTAGGTCAAAACTTAAAATTCTTCTCAAAAAAAAAAAAAAAAAAAAAAAAATACCAAACAAAATTTAGAGAAATAAAAAAAATTATGAACAAAAAGTAAAACAACAACAAACCAAAGAAATAATGATAACGGTAACGATTTCATAAACTGTAACAATTAATTTCACATTTTTTGTGAGTAGCCAATTTTGCAAGCGCCTCAAAAGGTAAAATACTTAAAAAAATAATTCCAACTTATGCCAGGAACTGTGTGTAAAATACTTATAAATATATCAATTTATTTATATTTATTTCAATACATACGATTCGATAAGCGATCGAGTAAATCAACATTATTGTAGTAGTTTGAAATTTCATTGCTATGAAACAACTCATTTTTCAAACAGCCGCAAATGGCAGCTGAGTGCCGTACTCAACAGCTTTTGTATGCCAAACGAAACCTGTTGAATGCTGCTCCCGCCCTGTAAAATAATTATACTATATAAATAAATTCGATTGTACTTTAATCACGTACATACTTCCATTTACTAACTAATTAATTTATTTTCAATTTGAAACTATCGAAATTAATCGAAAGTAATCGAGAGAGTAATCGAAACGAAAGTAATAAGAGCTTAGACACATTTCTCAATGCCTCATTGTAAATTGCCGTAATCGATATGCATTTAGTACCTGGGCGCTCTTAAACTATCGATTTTGTAGTCAACCTCAAAACTTAACCTAAAAAAAAACATAAAAAATTCTTGTTAAATATGTTAAATTTATCTTTAAACTGGCTATGGAAAAATTGGCCAGCTGATTTTGGTTTGTTCACGTTTCGTACTTATGACAAGATAATACCAATTCATCAACTTGAATTCGATCACATTTTATATATCAAATAGACTTTTTGAACTAGTAATACTAATTATATATATACTCGTACTTGGCGTAGCTTCTAGTCTCAGCTGTACTTAGTAGTAATGTTAAACTATACCCAATTACCTATACGTTAATTTATAAGTAGTCTTAAGACCTTATATAAGTATCGCTTAATTTTCCCCGATCCATAACGTATATATCAAGTATATTAACCGTATATCGATAAATAGTTAGTTATTGTAGTTACTGTCAATTAATTAGCTTCATTAGTTAGTGTCATATATCCATATATATAACTGTATGATAAGTATACTATATCTGTACATAGTACAACTGTATAATCGGATATAGCTTAAAACTATAAATTGGGAGTAATAGGAGATAGCTTAGACAACTCTAGAAAGTAGCTAACTTAAACATAACTGATATATCCAACCTATATATAGATAGATATATAAATTAGAGACATCGCTCTAGCAACTCGTCGTACTCATAAATACCCTGTAATCCCGCTGCGCTCTCGCTCTCTCCCATCAATGTAAAACAAAGTATCTCAAATGCGTAACTTGCTAAAAAGTAGCTACAATTGAAACTAGCTAAATACTAGCTGATAATATGTACATGTATTTCTTAGCGGTACATAGTACATGTATATGGTAAAGTAGTTTTGCAAACAAAAAAGGCTAAAAACGAGCAAAATGCTTGAAAAGAAATAAAAAGCGTGCGATAAAAGTGCGATTAAAGAAGCAACTAAAAGTGAAAAGAGTTACGTCATTTTTTTAGCTGATATCAAAGACTTTGTCGCAGATTTGGTATCAGAATTGAGCACCCTAACAAAATAATCGTTAGTCGGTTGGGTCGTTATAAAGGTGTGTGTGTGTGTGTGGGTGAGTGTGTGTGCCACTTGAACTTGGCTGTGAAGATGCTTCAACTCCGTTGTTAACTTGGCCAAATTCTCGGAGCTTCGGCGACTGCGCTTAGCCCAAAAACGCACGCACAGTCACACACACACACACACACATACGCGCACATGCAGCTAAGCAGAGAGCGAGAGAGAAGAAGAAGCAGAAGTAAAAGCAGAGAAGTATGTAAGCAGGACGCACTGAGGCAGCGACAACGACAGCGACAGCGACAGTGGCTGCTGTGGGCAGCACTTGTGGGCAACAGAAAGACATAATACCTGCAATTAAAACGCAACTCAACTCAAGTGTCCTTCACAGGCATTGGGGCCTAGGTCAAACGCATGTACCGTGTACCCTGTACCCTGTACCGTGTACCCTGTACCCTGTACCGTGTACCATGTGTCATTTGGAATATTGAATGTGGCATGTGCAACACCCACAGCAACAACGACTTTGAACTAGTTGCAAGCTGCAAAAACTGGACTGATGTCTGTCTGCCTGTCTGTCTGCCTATCTGTCTCCCAATCTGTACAACTGCCCAGCTGTCTGTCACACAGAAGTCGCCTTAAATCTATCAAATGACTAACCAAGAAGACAGCTAAGCAAGCAAAATCAGGTCGAAGGTCGACCTATTGATCTAACGCCTACATGATTTGGTACGAGGGCCCACAAGGGGGTTCGAGGTGCTCCGAGTTGAATGCAAGTCCTTTATCAAGTATTAACCATTATTGACATTGACAATTGGCACGAGACACTGTAACTGACTGTAACTATGACTATGACTACGACTATGCCACGCCCACTGCCTACGCCCAGTTTAATATCTAAAATCTCAAATACTCGTAATTAACAATTGGGTCCTTTGATCTGCCCCTTTTTATGCCAATTTGCAAGTTGCCAATTGTCGATTGCCAATTTGCCAGTTTTGATTTGGGCCTAAACTACACAGAGTACTTATTATGCAATCGCATAATTAAACCCATAATTAGTTAAAATACATTTTAAGCTCTAATGAAATCTGAAGCAGCAATTTATGTAACGAAAGTTGTGGATTACACTCTTTGAGCAGGGCTAAGCTAGTGCTTAAGTTAATTGTAAGTTTAAGTAACAATTTATAAGTAAGCGATAATAAAGCAAGTGCTTAACCCTTTAGTGCCTGCTTGTGCAGCAGTGTGTGCACTTTTACAACACTGTTTGGAAGCATAAGCATTAGCTCCCACTTGGTCTAACTTTATAAAGAGGAAACTGCTAAGCTTTGGCTTGGAAAGAGCTGAAACTCATTGGGGCACTAGAGGGTTAATTTAAGTCAATAAATTTTATATTTTCATATTTGTGTTAAGAAATAGGAAATATATGTGTTAATTTCAATTACTTTTGATTTAGACGCATACTCTTGCAGCAAAAGTGTTATACGATAAAATTAAACAAATTAAGTGTTATACTGTTATACTGTGCTACTGTTAATCTTTCCAAAAAGCAAGTGCAAAGCTAATATAATATCCGAACAAGTGTTATACTGTTATACTTTATGCTTTTCACTGCCTGCAAAGCAAATATTGTACTGTTATACAAGTTAAAAACAGATTTTTCAATTTACAAAGTGTTAAACTGTCCAAACCTAAGGTATTACTTTTCAAATTGGAGTGTATGTAGAGCAAGTGTGCTATTGTTATACTGTTTGTGAAACTGTTATACTACGATAGGAGCTGGAGTGTATGTAGAGCAAGTCTGCTATTGTTGTACTGTTTGTGAAACTGTTATACTACGATAGGAGCTGCTAAGGAAAACTAGCTTCAACTATTCAAACCAAGCTACTGCAAGAGTATTTTCTGTTTTCGGTTATTCCGAAATGTTTATGCATTTTTAAGATTCAGCGTTGCCAGATCGCTAAGCATTTTAAGTTAATTAATCTAAGCAAATTTAAGCAAACTGAAAGATGAAAGGCAAAAGAGTTTAAGCAAAAAACAAATGAGAAACAGAAAAACAAATTGCATTCGAAATTCAATCCGTTTTTAGGGTGATATTCACCGGAATCTACACATTTGAATCAGCTGTTAAAGTGATGGCACGAGGTTTCATTTTATGCCCGTTTACGTATCTTAGAGATGCATGGAATTGGCTGGACTTCGTAGTAATAGCTTTAGCGTGAGTTATATTATTAAACTATTTAAATATTTAACAAATTCAATCATTATAAAATATATTCCAATTCACTTAAACTAAATCATCATAACTCATTAATCGATATCATATTTTAACTCGTACTACTTTATATATAACTCTATAACTCTTTGAACTTAAATCGCTTAACTTTTATTTTAATGTATTAATTTCTTGCATATTTTTTTGTTAATTTTATATTATGGTATTGTATCGTAAGATGGCTTTTAACTGTTATACTCAGTGCCAGTTAATTGCTATTGAAATCACTATTTGGTTTATTATTTGTTACAATTGTAGTTAATACATATCGTATGTTGATTAACTAGCTGCCCATTAAACAATTTAACAAAACAAGAAAATTAACTTAATTTCGTTTTTATTAACTCGGTTTTGTATAAACATGTTTCTTTTGAATTATTCAGTTGCATTTTCAATAACCAATTACAAATAATTCAACAACAACGAAAAACACACACAGACACTACAAAATTGCGTAATTATGTGTGTGTGTGTGTGTGTGTGTATGCGTGTGGCATTTATTAGTTTAGCCAACTGGGTATTTAATAAAATGACAAAATATTTATTTTGTGTATTGAATTTAATCAACAAATTTCATGTATAACTGAGTGATAAATTGCACTTTAGTTTATAATGCGCACACACACATAAAACATACACACACACACATGCAGTTAGCATGTGAAAATGTCACGACAACAACAAGAACAGGAACACACAACGAACGGCAGCTAAAATTACACATACGCCATGTGAGCCGTGGGCTGAAAAAGTCGCGTTAGTTGAGCGTTTTTATTGATTTATTTTGTGCTGTTCCTAATGACGTGCCCAGCTCACACACACACACACACACACACACACACACACTGCTATACAGTTGGATTTTCTATGATTATTTCCAATCCACACACACTAATAGGGAGACCAAAGTCATAAACAAATTTTTTGGCTTTTTATTTGGTCATGCAAGTTATTATTTGCTGTTACTCTCCCTCTCTCCCTGAGTCTACTACCCACCAACCATAGCTTTCCCTTTCAGCTTTTACCTTTCTCTTTCTATTGTTGTTCTTTTCATTTGCCTTACATTCTTTTTATTGTTGTTTCTGTTGTTGTTCTTGTGTTGGTTTCGTGACAGTTTCATTTCATTGCTTTTTGCTCCATTTTAACCATTTATTGGGCGCCCTTTGTCTGAGTTGAGCTACCAGAGTCACAACCAAAAATGGGAGTATGAAAGTGGGCGGGGCCAGGGCATGACTTCGAGGTTACTGTAACGGGGTTTGGCGGCTATTCGTGCGGCGCCGCACAGACGCGCAGCCTTGGACATCAAAAGCAAACACACAAACTAACACACACACACACACACACAAACATACACTATGACAATCGAATGAAAAAGTTTAAAGCGCGCTTTTAGGCGCCATTTAAAATCAAGCAAAGTTGGAAGAAAAATTTGAAATGAAATTGAAATTGCTTGGAGTATTTCATTGCTAGCATTTCATGGTCTCTAAAAAATAAGGAAAAGAAGTTTTTGTTTTCTATCAACACTTTTCATTACTCAAATGTTATTTTAAAACTAATTTTACACCAATGATTTGAAAAGTTTAAATGTAAAATAGGTTTGAATTCTTTTTGTGGTAATTTAGCACTTAGTCAGCTGACGTTATTGCTATTAAATTGGCTGTATATGAGCTGAAAGCGATTAACCAAAAATTAAGAAGACGGAGAAGTAGTCAAGGGGATGAAACAAAGATAAGCCAAGTAAACAAGGCAGAAGGGGGAACAAAGGAAAGATGAAAAGCACGAAGATAATAAAGAGACAAGAAAGAAAATAAGAGTATTAAAAGAGCAACGAATTTTCTTTCCTTTCTATTCTGCTATCTATTAAAAGTATATAGAGGAGAGAGCATATAGAGGTAGAGTAAAACTCTTGAGTTTGTAGCTTAAAGTGCTTAAAGGAATATTTAATTTATTAATAGCTAAAATGGCGTATTACTTAAAATACTTGTCGATTTATAAATATAAAGCGCATGCAGATAATATTAAAAAGCGAAAAGGGAGCAATGAAGAAAGAAGTGGGAAGAGAAGAAGGAGAGTATGGTACGAGTAAACAGTTTAGAGGCCAGCACAATTAGACGACCAAATTGCACGCAATATGAGTGTACTTTCACTGCGTGGGTGTGGGTGTGGGAGTGGGTGTGTGTACACACCGTATTTATATGCGTCTAAATCGATAAATATTCATGAAATATAAATGAAAGGTGGCTGCAGAAGTTACGCTGAATTCCCAAAGGATGACAGCATACAGCAAACAACTCAAGCAAATGGACATTAACAGGACACACCAATACACTCAGCTGTATTAGTGAGTAGGTGTGTGTGTGTGTGTGTGTGTGTGCTATTTCCATCACTTGTCTGTGTGTGTGCATAAATATTTTTATAGCAAGAAACACACACACACCCACACACACCAGCTACATGCACAATTGCTGTGACAGGAACAGCAGGAGCTGCACCTGCCTCAGGTGTGACTTTCGAGCTTGTGGCACATTTTCGTAATGAATCATTAACTTGAGGGGATAGCAGCGTAAAGGGGTAGGGACTGCTGGGGATAGGAAGCGTTGAAAGACCAATCCCATTTATGACTTTCAATTCATGCTCAGCTTGAACGCCTTAAAACATATCTACACATGTATAACACTTTTTTTCTTATGCTTTAAATAAACTTTATTTAAATTTTTTTTTTAAAAACGAAACAATCACACCACACTCAGCGGAAAACGAAGCTCGCTTCTGTAACTTTCAAATACCTACATTTGTAATTACTAACGACAAACGAAACACATTTAAATACATATATAAATTTTTACATACTTAGATCAATAGTTTACTGTATAATTAATCAATACTTAATGACATTTCATGTGTATATGTATATTTGCTTTTGTCATCGTTAATCTAAACCAAACAATCAATAACGACGACAAATTTTTGCTGCTCAACAACAACAATTATGGATCGTGCACAGTTATGTGACCATGGGTATAGATTTAGGTAATCTTGCAGCCTTGCGAACGTTTAGGGTGCTGCGTGCGCTTAAGACCGTAGCCATTGTTCCAGGTATGAATAAAGTGTGAAAAAAAACTGTTATACAAAAACTGTTATACGATAAACTGTTATACAAAAAGCAACTGTTATACAAACTGTTATACTCGAAATAATATCACATTATAGGCTTGAAAACCATTGTCGGCGCTGTCATTGAGTCTGTGAAGAATCTGCGCGATGTGATAATTTTGACAATGTTCTCGCTTTCGGTGTTTGCACTGATGGGCCTGCAAATCTACATGGGCGTCCTGACACAGAAGTGCATCAAGAAGTTCCCATTGGACGGCTCCTGGGGTAATTTGACCGATGAGAACTGGGATTATCACAATCGAAATAGCACCAATTGGTATTCAGAGGACGAAGGCATATCGTTTCCACTGTGCGGAAATATCTCTGGCGCAGGGTATGTAACCCCCTTAACTCAATTCAATCATTGTATTGTGTATAACACTAATAACGAATTGTATTCATTGTGATGTTTACTTGCTTGACAGTCAATGCGATGACGATTATGTGTGTCTACAGGGGTTTGGGCCAAATCCGAACTATGGTTATACCAGTTTTGATTCATTTGGTTGGGCATTTCTATCCGCATTCCGTTTGATGACCCAGGACTTTTGGGAGGATCTGTATCAATTGGTTCTTCGCGCCGCGGGACCGTGGCACATGCTGTTCTTTATAGTCATCATCTTCCTAGGTTCATTCTATCTTGTGAATTTGATTTTGGCCATTGTTGCCATGTCATATGACGAATTGCAAAAGAAGGCCGAAGAAGAGGAGGCTGCCGAAGAGGAGGCGATACGTGTAAGTAGTGAATGCCAGTAGAGACCGCTTCAAACGGTTTAAACCGGTTAAACGATTTAAACGGTTGAACGGTTAAGCGGTTATTCGCGTGAGCAACCCAAATGGAATCAACCAACCACCATCCATACCATAAGCCACTTGATTACTTGAATGGGTAGATAATTTCAATTTCAATATCCACAAAGCTGTATTGATCATTGAAAATATCTACCAGTAAGAACAGAGTTGCTTTTTTCTTTTGTACAATGTATGTATAACAAAACCAATTTTTCTATTAACTACTTTATGTACTTGTATTATTCAATTACAATTTGTCGTACATCATCGTATATTGTATACTTACGTGTTAATCGTCATGTATGATGATACATAATCTCTATATATATATACACACTATATATGTGCCTAACTATCTATCTAACTATCCTTTCAACTACCTCTACTCACATCTGTTTAACACTTTCAATATATATACATATATAAATATCCTTCGAATGTACATATAGCAGTACTACTTATGTGTGTACTATTCTGTAGAGTTGTAAACCAAATTCACCAGTAAATGTACCTATCAAATAATTATACTTTTTCGTTACATTTTAAGTTTGTTTCCTTCTATGCCCAAGTCTCACAACTGGCATACAACTCCTCTCTCTCTGTCTATCTGTTATAATATTCGTAACTATCCAATATATAATATATATATAAATACACGTAAATGCATTTCTCATTTTACTTTGTCGGCTTTTGAGTTGAGTGCACTTTTAGTTCAACTTTGCAAAATTTTACAACACTTGAAAGCAAAAAGCAATAACAAAAGAAAAAACCAAATACAAACAATTTATTTAGACTTTGTAACTTGATAAAAACCACAAAATCCGCAAACCTGTATAAATCCGATTCCAAGTCAAAATGCACCGCACAATTATAAAAAAAAAAAAAAAAAAAAAAAAAATTATTTTGATTTCCATGTAGAAACTTTGCTTTTAGTTCAGTTTTTGTCCCACCAAAAAAAAAAAACAAAAAAAATATTTCCGTGTACTATAATACTATTACTACTACTACTATTGCTACTACTATTATTACTACTACTACTTCTACTACTATTTATAAATGGCAATGTGACAATGTTGATTCGCACCAGTTGTAAGATCAGATAAATATTTAATTATGTAATCTGTGTGTGTGTGCATTTGTAGGAGGCGGAAGAAGCGGCTGCTGCCAAAGCAGCCAAACTGGAGGAAAGGGCCAATGCCCAGGCTCAGGCAGCAGCTGATGCGGCTGCAGCTGAGGAGGCTGCATTGCATCCAGAGATGGCAAAGAGTCCAACATATTCGTGCATTAGCTATGAGCTATTTGTTGGCGGTGAGAAGGGCAACGATGACAACAACAAGGAGAAGATGTCCATACGTAGCGTCGAGGTCGAGTCGGAGTCGGTGAGCGTTATACAAAGACAACCAGCACCTACCACAGCACACCAAGCTACCAAAGTTCGTAAAGTGAGCACGGTAAGTATTCCGAGCGTAGTACTATAGTTTTTTCCTTTTTTTCCGTTTGATAATTTTCTTTACATTTTCTTTGTGTGTGTCTATTAATTTTCTTCTTTATCGTTATCGTTATGGTTATCGTTATCGTTATGGTTATACTTTTCATTTAGTTTTCTCCTCTGTTTTTATGTAATTTTTTGAAGTCACATGGATTATATACTAACTTTGTATATAAATAATATACTTATATTGAGTACTTTATGGCAACATGTGTGTTGATTTTCATTTACAAATTCCGTTCCGATTACAATTTTTGTGTCTTATACGCAGCTAAACGGCCGGCCAATTTACGTTTTGAATTCTTGACTTTTTTGTTCCGGTTATTTTATGCGGAATGTGTGATTTCTGTGTCATTTATGTGTCTTCTGATTTCTGGCATTTTGTATTGGTTTCTACTTTGATTTGGTAACCACTTTTTTGGTCAACACTTTTCCGATTTGCTTTCATCGAATCGTAGCTATGATTATAACGAGTAGCAAGCGCTGATTCTCTCGTTCGCTTTCTACTACTCGTTGCTGGCTACTCGTTTACTCACAACTCGAAGCTCGTTGCTCGCTATTCGCTACTCGCTACTTGTCACTTGCTACTCGTTTCGTAATTGAGCTGAGCTCACTTCAATTCCCTTCGAGTAGCATTCTTGCCTACTCGTTACTGAAACTGCCTGTTCTACTCGCTGAAATTAACAACGAGACATGATTTAAATAAATTTACTGCAATTCGTTACATTTTACATACACTTTAGTTGTTTTGCTCTTCATTTGCTGTTGTCGATGGTACATTTGGTTTGATTTTTATCGTATTTACTCGTTACTTAGCATCATAACTAGCAAATACTGATTCCTTTGCCTAATCCATAATCAACGAGTAGTATACTAGTGCGTTTAAGTGTGTGTGTTCTTAGATTTAATTTCATGTTACATGTACCACTAATAATCGCCCCAAAAAGTCTTACCCTCTCGCTCGCTCTCCTTCTCTCTGACTCTCTCTCTCTCACTGTCTCTTCCCCCTCTCCCTTTCTGTTTACTGATCTTTCTCCCTTCAGACTTTATGTATTTTAGTATGGCATTAAGTAGCAACAAATTGATTGTGTTAGTGCATGCAAATATCATTGGGTACGTGTGGGTGTGTGTGTGTGTATGGGTGTGCGAGTGTGTGTGTGTGTGTACTTAGGCATTTTGAATTAGATCATTAACTGTACTTTGTACTTGTAGTTAGCTGGCTCTTATAATTGGCAATTCGCATAAGTAATTTTTTAAGTTTAAAATATTTAATTTTATTATTTAAATTATATTTTACTTAAAATGTTTTTTTCTTTCTGTGATTTATGTAAAATTTGTTGGTTTTTGAGTTAAGCTCATTGCTCGGAATGCTTTAGGTGAAAACTTTTCAGTTGTACGCGATTGGAGCTCAAATAAAAAAATAATCAAAATCAATTTCCACTTTTAATATTCAGAAAATAAAATCAACAAATACAAATTACAATTTACAAATTACAAATACAACGATGCTTAATTTCATTACATTGCAAGCAAATTTTTAAAACTGAGGACGACAACAAATGCTAATGCGAATGGCTTCAATTGATTGATTGCGATTGAAGTGCAAAACATGCTTTTCAGGCTTTAATTCTATTCTAACAATTCTACACCAACTTTCTTCGCTCACAATCAGTCGAAATCTATCTTATGCTCGTGCTTGACTTATATTCAAATCAAAAAACACACAACCAATTAATACATACATAGCCTAGTACATATGGTTGATTGATGATACATATATCTACCTGTGTCAGTCTGTGTATGTATTAATTTATATAGTACCAATACTCGTATCTCGTATATATTCCATCATATTGAGTAGGTCAGCTTGGGCTCTCCATTCAACTGCAAACATTTCGATAATTTTTATTTCTTTTTCCGATTAATTTCGTTCATTGTTGGTCTCTTCGTTTGATTGTTGTTTCATTTTGATTGAGAATTGATTTCGATTGTTCCTTTGGCTGCATTATCATTTGCATGCAAAGAATCCAATGATCGTTGCTTTATTTTTACGTAATTTAAGTCTGATGAAAGCGCAAATTTCATAAAATACTTTGAAACCAAATACACACGATACTATTCTACATAATTCAAATCAGTTCGATCAGTTCGAGTCGAGTGAAAATTTATACAGAAAGTACAAGGCACTAAGGCTGCACTAGCACCGATTACTAGGCATTGCTATCGATAAATGAGCTAACCGATTAACGATAAACACCAATACATGCTGCAGCATGTTGTGATAGAATTTGATACTCTTTCTCTTTTAATACACTTTATTGTTGCATTTTGCTTAACGCACAGCGGCTGAGACAGGCGAACAAAAACTTGAACAGCTCCAGAAATTTAGCACCGATAAATATAAATTAATCGGATACAATCACCACTTACACATACTTAGAGCAGTCTCCAATAAAAATTTGATAACAACAGCATTATTTTTTGTAGAGCTTAATTACACTTGCAGGCGGTTTTCTTGCAGACTTTTTAATTTCAGTGAAATATCGATACATCTAGATATCGATTTAACATCGAGATTGATAAGTTCATTTTCATATGACTTGTCAGGCATTTCCGACTACGTTTGAGACGAGTCTTGTTTGTCTGTTTAAAATAATTAATTTACTGCAAATAGAAAAATTTATCGATAAAAAATCGAAGACAATATTTTTTGAAACAGCGTTGAAGGCCTTTTATATAATGTGAAGGGTAAAAAATACTTCCGACTACTTTTTAATTGACTTTTTCCACGCTAACTCATAAACTAGTTTGACTAGCTTCAAAGAAATGTATATCAATAACATATCGAAAGCAGTACTTATTTATATAGCTTTCAATCACCTCGATGTAGCTAGAAACATATCCGACTACGTTTAATCTGCATTTTGTTAGTCATACCCAATAAATTGGAAAATCTTCAATTCGATAAATATCGATAGGTATTATTTAAAGCCTACTGCAAGCGTATTCACTGTCTCGGTTCTCCGAATATATTTTTTTTGTGATTTAAAATCTGATCTGATATATTTAAGTCCAAATACATAAACATACGGACCATGCGTTTGACTCAATTATTCGATTCGATACTATTAGCAAGCAACTCGCCATGTGTATGAAATATTAATCGAATTATCAACGCTCACTTAACTACAATACTATCGCTGTCTCGCTCTTGCATTCGCTAGCTCGTTCTTAATGACCATTTGATTGCTCAGCGTCGCATTCCAAAATACTTACAATACTAAACTATCATAATCGTATTCGTAATCGTTATCGTTATCGCAGGCTCAGACACTGAGCTTGCTAGCACCTCAACTTTATGGCCTCCGGGCCACAGGTAGGTTTCTCTCTCTCTCTCTCTCACACTCTCTATCTTTCTCTAACTATCTCTTTAATGCTCTTACACTTGCCAACTCTCTGAAGAAAAATCTCAAAAAATACACTGAAAAGAAACAGAAAGCGACTTAAGTCCGACAGTTGGAATAATTTATAGAACTCTACACTAAACCCAATATATGTAACCATAAATTTATACACTGTAGGGAGATTTAAATTTATATTTTGTATCTAAAAGTTTTTGATAGCAATCGAGTTCTGGTATTTAGAAAGTTTCGAAATGCATCCGTAAAAGTTTTAAATGAAAACTAGACTGTAGAAATACGAAACTGTTTCTTTATTACAAAAATTACATAATATTTGGGTAATTAATTTAAATTGTTTAATTTTTAAGTTCTAATTATGATTTTTCCTTTGACTAATGTGAGGCTAAAAATGTTTATTTTTTATTTCCTTTCTGATAAATTTGAATTGTCAAATACTTTGACTTATTTCTGTAGAGTACTGCAAAGAGTGCTTAAAATAATACTTAAATAAAACATTGTGATGTCATACACACATTTATAATAATAACGATACTAAATAGTTCTTAAAAAATGTTAAAATATTGATTTAAATATTTGCATTTAAACAAATTTTATTAACTGGGGCACTTAAAAATTTAATTCAATTGTTTACTGTAGTTATGTACTCACACATATATTCATACACATAAATTCGTATACACAATGATTACAGATTAACACTTTCAAGTATATATATCTTTTTTAATATATTTATAACAACTTAAAAAAAAATGCATTATTCCTTTTATGAAACGACAAAAGAACAACAGTAAAATTGTATAAAAGAAAATAACAGGAAATATCTATATTATTCTACATAAAAATATTTTATTTGATTCCATTTTTCTTTTTCTTCTATTTATATTTTATTTGTAAAAAAAAAAAAAAAAAACAACTTAGACATCCTTATCCTTACCTGGTTCACCGTTTAACATACGCAGGGGATCACGTAGTTCTCACAAGGTAAGCGCCCAATACACACAGCGACTCACACACACACACACTACCACACCACACTATACCACACACAACACGTATTGTTTCCTTCAATCAATGACAGCAAATACAACAACCAGTACAATAACAACTACAAGAACTACAATATCGCCTTCAGCCATCTCATTTCATACTCGTCTAGTTAGAGTGTCTATAGAGCACACACTTCCTCACTATCGGTTAGCCAAGGTTGTGTGAGTCTGCGGACAAAACTGTTATACTCAATCAGTTATACACAAACACAAGTACACAAATACTCTCTCACACTTGTTAAGGAATTTTAAGCGACAGCCTCGCTTTTCATTCAGCAGAGATTGAAGCTCATGAAAAAGCTGTTATACAAATATAATTCCTTAAAGAAGATATTTTGAAACATTTTTGATCCGTGATTTCTATCGAAGCTCTTTATTATAATAAAAACTGTCAAATTCTGTTATACTGAGAACGTAAAAAGACTTATTTCAACGTTTCAGCGTCAATTGTAATATTCTGTTATACCAAGTATGTATAAAGACTTTATTGAAAAAAATACTTGTTTAGCGCTGTTGCACTCAGCCAGAAATAAAACGGTAGCTGTTATATTCTGTTATACTGAGTGTTCAAAGAAAACTTTCTTCTAAAATTAAACCCAGAATTTAAGCGATAACTGTTATATTCTATCCTACACACTATGTGAAAAGACTTGATCAAAGGTAACGCTTACTGGGGCCATAACTGTTATATTCTGTCCTACAAACTATGTAAAAAGACTTGATCAATGGTAAAGTTTACTGGGGTGATAACTGTTATATTCTGTGCTACAAACTCAGTACAAAAGACCCGATCAAAGGTAACGCTAACCGGGGCTACAATGGATCATAGAATGGAGAATAGAATCACCTTTCTGTTACTTAAACATACACACACATACATACTATACAAGTGTAGATACAAAATATTTGTAGGTTCATCATTAAGTACGTAGAGTTTAGTCAAAAATTTCGTACATCTTTTGTAGGTTGGCAAACACTCTCGCATACACACACCCACCCACACACACTCACACATTTAGCCTATAGTTTTACATCTAATTTGACTAGTCAGCTGTCATATTGTTGGGCTTTCACCGAGGCGCATTTACGCATATTGTATTTATGTTTTACTTTCGATTTGTTTATCATATACATATTTATGTATATTTATCTGTTCTCGATATTATCCAAGTAATTATAATCGTACCTAAAACTATATAAATTTATCGTCTCGTCGTACATTTTTCACTATTGATATCACGTCCCACATATATATCTATATATATATATATCTATATATTTGTATTTTTGTCTATAAACTATATACATACATAACTATTATGTTTATAAGATATATGAGTATACATAATTATATAAATTTATTTTGTGATTTTGTCTTGTTTGGTGTAACTTGATCTACATATACCTACATACGAGTATCCAATACTATGCCACAAACTCTCACTGTAACTCAAACTCTATCTATTACTATCACTCTGTCTGTCTCTCTCTATTCCTGTCTCTCTATCTCGCTCTCATTCTTTCTGTCTTTCTGTTACTCACACCCTCGATCAATTTCTCTTTATAAACTTTATAACTTTGTATGTACAAACCTAAAGCAATCAGTATTTGTACTATCGGCTGTTGTGTCTGTGTGCGTGTATGTGTGTGTGTCTGTATGCCTGTTCCATGTTCAATGTTCCATGTTCCATATTCCATGTTTCATACTCGTATGAGCAATCTAAAAACTTGTCTGTCATGTAATAAATGAGAGTGCGTGCGTGAGTATGATTAAAGATTTGTTCATTTAATCGCAGCCAACTTAATAATAACAAAGTATGCAGTGCTGCCAGATCTCTAAAAATGAACAATTCCAACACCAAACAATTCACAGTATCTGCACATGTTTGAACCGTCATAGTCGCTGTCGCAGTTACAGTCACCGTCACTGTCGCTGTCACCGTCACCGTCACAGTCACAGCCAGGCATGTAGTCACATTCACCCGTCACTGTCACTGTCACTGTTTCGGTCGCTGTTTCAGTCACTGTAACGTTTACAATCCGATGTCTTTAATTAATAACTTCTTGTAAATTATTAGTTGATTGATAATACTAGTCTTTTTTATTTATTTTATTCCCCAGTATGTAATCAAATCGTCTATCTATAGCATACATATAGCAAGCATAAAATGTCGATAAAAGATTTATCCGATTTTGTAAAGTTTTACTTAACTATTTGTACTTTTTATTTGATGGAACTGAGATTCGAATCGATTTCTCTGTACTTTCTCTCACTCTGTGTCTGTCTGTTGCAAAAAGTATACCTCGTGTATGGTAGATAGGGTATACGCTGCTAGGGTCCCCAATCTGTGTGTGTATGTATATGTGCCGGTTATGTCAATTACTGTTTGAGTTATGTACCTAAGTTAATTGTCTTTTCGTTTATTATGTGTTCGTTTTCAACAATCATTTATAATTGTTATCCCTCATACAGATCATGCCATACTAAAACATGGCGTATTATTTTGAAAAGTTTAACTCCTTTTGATCATGATATTTGCTATATACTCACCACTTTGACAATTACTTACTAATTATTCAACAAACTACCTGCTACTAAGTACTACAACTACTACTTACACTACTATTACTGCTACTACTATATAACCATCACTACTACTCTAACTGCTACTACTACCATTACTACTACTGCTACCACTACCAAATACAACTGCTACTGCTACTTTTGAACCGTTTGTTTTGTAATGTTTCTCAAATACTAATCATGAGTTTGATCATATCGATAATCGTTATCGAATATAGTACACGATACGCAATGGGCGAGGCCGTTTCGGAATACCCGGTAGCGATCGTAAGCCTCTCGTATTGTCAACATATCAGGATGCACAGCAACACTTGCCGTATGCCGACGACTCGAACGCCGTAACGCCGATGTCTGAGGAGAATGGAGCCATCATAGTGCCGGTTTATTATGGCAATCTAGGTGGGTGGCACAACAAATGAAGCTTCGGTTAAAGAGGTCATCGATAACACTTTACACCATAGTTTAAGACATCAAAACCATTGAATTTCTATACTTTTATAATTTATCGATAACACTAAGTGACCTATAAACTTGTAATCGATACTATTGTCGTAGTTATCGTGATCTAACTCAAGGTCTGTAAGAGCGCCTAGTTTTGGCGTTACTCATTAACTTTTAAAACAATCGCTTAATCGATTGTGTGTATATCGGTATCATATATCGATATTGCCATACTTCTTACATAATCAATATTAATGCTACTCCGTACATTTGATGCGCAGGCTCCAGACACTCATCGTATACCTCACATCAGTCTCGTATATCGTATACCTCACATGGAGATCTGCTCGGGGGCATGGCCGTCATGGGCGTCAGCACAATGACCAAGGAGAGCAAATTGCGCAGTCGCAATACACGCAATCAATCAGTGGGCGCCACTAATGGCGGCACCACCTGCCTGGACACTAATCACAAGGTCGAGCATCGCGATTACGTGAGTATCAAACTCTTCGATAAACTTATCGATAGTGCAAACTAATCGAAAAAATTAACATTTTGCAGGAAATCGGCCTGGAGTGCACGGACGAAGCGGGCAAGATCAAACATCACGACAATCCATTTATTGAGCCCGTCCAGACACAAACGGTGGTCGACATGAAAGGTATAATGTCGATAAACTGTACCATACAGCTTTCTCACTCACTCTTTATGCTTTCCTTTTGTAGATGTTATGGTCCTGAATGATATAATTGAGCAAGCCGCTGGTCGGCATAGTCGAGCTAGTGATCGCGGTGGTAAGTAGCTGGCTATTGAGTTATCGATAAATCGATTGATCTGTCTATCGTATTACTGTATTACTGCATTGCATTCATGTTGTACATTTTGACATTATCCATTGAATATACATGCATACATTCACACAAATCTATATGAATATTTTCCAAATATAAATATATCGATCGTCCTGTAAATTATCGTTTATATTTTTTCCGTTTTACTTCATGTGCATCGTTTTTTGGGTTCTTTTTTTTAATTTCAAAGTGTACATATTTACGTTATCTAATCGAACTCAAATCATTGTTAATCAATAACCGTTTAAAATTGTTATAATTATGGACTAAGTGCCGTAACGTTTGTTCCTGTGACAACGGATTTTTGCCCTTAGCCTTTTCATATAACTGCTATATATATATCTATCTACTTTTTAATAACTACCAATCTGTATCTAAAATACAAAATGCGAATTTTCAATTCACATACAACTTTCCATCAGCTGTTATCGACTAAGAAACTGTTATTTTTGTCTAGTGATCAATCGATTAATTTTGATTTATTTCGTTTGCTTTTGATTTGAAGCGCATGAAACGCATTTGGTGCGTTGTGAGGGTTGCAGACTGGCTAATGATTGATTGATTGATGGATTGATTGACTGTTTTAATGGCTTGAAACCTATTTCTAGCGTGCTGCATGTGGAGCATCAAAGCCTGTGCATCAGTTGATTAACCCAGTTTCTATTGCCAATTCCCCAAAACCCAAATCAGTTTATTTAAAAAAGAATTAACAAAATATAAATATATTTTATTCACTTGCATTTACTTAAACTATATATTCCCAATTAACTTACATAAATATCTTTTTTGTATTCTCATGTTTCTGTTTGTTTTCTACTTTGATTATTAACAAAGAACTTAAGCAAAACAAAACAAAAATTACATACTTTACTATTTTAATAATTATATTTATATAAACATTAAATTATATATATACTTATATGTATACTCAAATGAATGACTTCTTTGACTCGTCCATTTTATTTAATGCCGTTGATGCTAACAGAAGAAAGCGAAAAAAATTACAAAAAATTCAAATACGAAAAAATAATTTAAAAAAAAAAGAAAATTTACAATGAATAAATGCAGCAAGCAAGCTAAAAACACACACATTCCACCAATTTAATAATTTTGTATGACAAAACCTACACACAAAGTACAACACACACCCAACACACACAAACACACTCCAAAGTTTTGGCGCTCTTGAAAGCGTTTTCCTTTAAGCTTTTCTTAGCTTGCTGCACCGTTAACTTTTAGCCTTAAAACCGCTGCTTCACTGCACAACACAACACAGTTGCTGCGTACAAAACTCAATTATGAAAATAGTCACGTTCTGAATTACACTCTCGCTTTTCTACTAACTAAATTGATTAAAATTCAAAATTAATTCTATGAAAACTATAAATTGATTGCATACTTTCGGTAAGCACTGTAATGCAGAAGCCAAATTCCAAACGTGACTGTAGAAAAGTCTTAAAAAAATCTATAAAAATTAGAGAAAAGCATACGAAAAAGAGAGGCTCTTAAAACACAAAATTTCTTTTTAATTTGGACAAAAATTAAAAAATTAATTTAACACTTTTAACAATTATTTTGGATTTTTTTTTGATTTAAACACAGCGTAATGTTGTTAGTTTTTCCAACTTGATTTTTTGACTAATTTACTAACGCATGCCTGAACTAAACTTAAACTTAAACTATAACTAAGTAATTATTTGTATCATAGAGTTTTACTGCTTTTGTTTCGTAGCTGCTTGCCTTGTAATTCGATTGCTAACCATCTACTTATTTTGAATACTCTAACTAACCTAGTTTAAGTTTAGTTGTTTAGTATTTAATATATAATTAGCGCATGCTTTTTTTTTCAGTAGTCAGTCACAATCACCCAAAAAACATTAAAACTAATAACCCAATGCAAATGCAAATAATCTTAGAACTTTATTTAAAATATAAATATCGAAAACGCAGCAAACTGAATGCTAAACATTTGTATTGGAATATAATTCGCGCTTTAGTAGTTTTAATCGATTTATCCATTGACTTTTTGGGGGCAGTTTATATCAGATCAGTATCTTAAATTCACCCAGTTAACAATTGCAAGTAGAACTTTTGTGGGTCTGTAATAATTTTAGAACTGCAGAATATTTCGAACGATTTGGGGCGTTGGGAATCAGTCAGTATATTAAAAATATATTTATTTTTATTTTTTTTTAAGTCTTGTAGTTAGTTACCGCGTGCACCAAGTAGCTTTGATAAGAAAACATCCCATCTGTAATGGAGCTGCTTTAATTGAACCCATTGTGAGCAGAAAGTATAGAGTATATTAAAGTCGTGCAAAAGTTCACTTCGAAGTAGTTAAAATTTTATGGTAAAGAATAGCGCTCCAAATAAAAGCCTCTCTCTTTTTCAAACAAAAAATAAAAACTACAAAAAAGAAGCACACCGACACACACACACATACACTCACACACACACACACACACAAGCATATTTTTTTTTTTTCCTTTTGTTTTACCCGAAAAGCTAACGAATAATTTCCAATGCAATGAAGCTTCAAAAATGTAATAAAAAACTGAAATTTTCTAAAAAAAAATTACTTTCATATCAAACTACGAAACTCGATCGTACGAGAAATCTGCAAAAAAAAAAAAAAAAAAACTAAAATAAAAACAAAAGAATGAAATCTGCTAATCTGGCTGAGTCAAAGTTGGTCAAATCACAACTAATAACAAACTTTTGTATGGTTCAGTCTCCGTTTACTATTTCCCAACAGAGGACGACGACGAGGATGGACCGACATTTAAAGACAAGGCACTCGAAGTGATCCTTAAAGGCATCGATGTGTTTTGTGTGTGGGACTGCTGCTGGGTTTGGTTAAAATTTCAGGAATGGGTCTCACTGATCGTCTTTGATCCATTTGTTGAGCTATTCATCACGCTGTGCATCGTTGTGAACACCATGTTCATGGCAATGGATCATCACGATATGAACAAGGAGATGGAGCGTGTGCTCAAGAGTGGCAACTATGTGAGTATGGTTGGGAAAAGCGTTGCCAGACAGGCTCAAGAAAGTAAAAGGGGTGGCTTATATTCGTGCATTATTTAATTGGGAAAAATACAATACGAAATATTGCTTTTTTAGTCTTTGATCAGTATTTATACTCAGTTGTTTCTAATATTCATCTAAAAACTACAAATAAAATAAAATGCCAACTAAAATCATTTTAAAATTGTTATGAGGGCGTAATTAAAAATCGTAGTGGATTTTCTTTGTCTTCTAACTGGAATCATTAATCCAATTAGCATTTGATCGAAACGTAGTACCAATAGGTGGCGCTCTAGAGTTTTCACAAACTGACCCATTAATAATTAGCACACTTTCGCTACAGATTCGCTTCCATTGCATATAAAAATAAGGTTGCCACCTAGTTGAACAAGTACAGTTGAAATATTCAATTAAATACTTCACTTTAAATAAAGTGACCAAAACTTAAGAATTTGTATAAAATAATAAAAAAAAAAAAATATATTTCCGTTTTTTATAGTATTTTCTATTACAATTAAGCTAGAAACGAGCTAAAATGGCAACACCGCTTTAGAGCAATCACTAAATATTTTATATTTAAATCATATATTTATGAAATATTTTAAGTATTTTAATATTTTATTTTTTAATTATTTAAACAATGTTAAATCATTTTACTCCCCATTCACAGTTCTTCACCGCCACCTTTGCCATTGAGGCGACCATGAAACTGATGGCAATGAGTCCCAAATACTATTTCCAGGAAGGTTGGAACATCTTTGATTTCATCATTGTCGCACTCTCATTGCTCGAGCTGGGACTCGAGGGTGTCCAGGGTCTATCAGTGTTGCGTTCTTTTCGTTTGGTAAGTATTCGTAAAAAAAGTCGTAAAAATGTCAAGTTTTTAAAAAAAACTTTGTTAGCCTCAGTTAGCGCAGGAATTGTTAAGGTAGTTTAATTAACTAATTTAGTACGTATGTTTGTAATGAACGAGTAAATTAACGCGTACTACTTCTATAAACCTCTACTTGTTGCCCACGAGATACAACACACACACACACACACACACAGATACACATAACGTTAATGTTAACCACGTCCTGCCAATTTACAGCTGCGTGTATTCAAATTGGCCAAATCATGGCCAACGTTAAATTTACTCATATCGATTATGGGTCGAACTGTCGGCGCTCTGGGCAATCTGACCTTCGTCTTATGCATTATAATCTTCATATTTGCTGTAATGGGCATGCAGCTGTTTGGCAAAAACTACACAGGTATTAAACTATATGCCCAACTGACAACAAACCAATCAAAAAAATATTAATATGAAGAAATTTAAATATTTTTTAAAATAAACCCAAATCCAAAATCAAAAATCCCCCAAATCCTCCTCAACAAAACAAAAGCAGACAAACTTGCAAAACAAAAAGCAAATTTCTCTTATTTTTTTTTTAGCGTGCAACAATGACTTTTTCTTAATCTAATCTACTCTAATCTAATACCAAGCATTTTTCTAGTACTCAACATTTTGCTCAACTTCTACTCAAAGTTTTCCTACTTTAGTTTAGTTGTTTAATTTATTATTTTTGTTGCCAAATAGTTGTACACCTGCGATAAACAAAATTCGAGAAACCGAATAAAGTACTCAAATTAAAACAGAAACTTAAAATATTAAAAAAAGCATCGGCTTTTGGGCATAGTTTTTCATTGTGCTTTCGCTAATTGAAGTGAATTGGAGAGAAAGCGTGACAAAAATGTATTAAATTAATTATTAAAATTTTACTTAGTTTAGCTACAGTGAGAATTTTGAAATGGGAATATGTATATTTTTTATTTAATGGGTTAAACATACTTATATAATCGTATTTAAGTATAACGAATGATTTGAATGGAATTGAATTGAATTGAATGAATCATGCACAGCATTCGAGTACAGTTTGTGCCTCACCAGAGTCCAGTCAACCTACAGTGGAGTCGAAAGTGCTGTGCAAGATTAATGTATATCAACTACGGTCACTTCGTAGCTTTTTTATTCAATATATAGTTTTTGAAGTTTTTTGCATTTCCAAAACATAATGCTAAATAATCTATATCTATAAATAAACATACTTTTTTTTGTATTCCTAATGCTTTGCCCGGCTTTCAAATCAAATCAAATCGAAATAAATATAAAATCATCACCAATAAATAAAATAATGAAAACGATAATAATAATAATGATTGAAATCAATATTAAAACAATATTTCCATACACCAATTGCAAATCGAAACGAATCGAATGAATGACACCCAAAAATTCCCTTACACACCGATAAATCACTTCAACAACATCAAACAACAACAAACCATAAATGAAATTCAAATATCAAAATTAAAATCAAATTATATGAAAATATCGTTAATTTGGAAATGCGTAAATGCAGCTGCGTGTATTTAAATTGGCCAAATCTTGGCCAACACTTAATTTACTCATTTCGATTATGGGCCGCACCATGGGCGCTTTGGGTAATCTGACATTTGTACTTTGCATTATCATCTTCATCTTTGCGGTGATGGGAATGCAACTGTTCGGAAAGAACTATCATGGTAAGTGATCCTTGTCCTTTAAGTTCCATTTTTGAGCTTCTTCGTTTTAAACGGCTTCTATCGATGTGCATATGTTATCGTTTATCGTCTATCGTCTATTGTTTATCGTTTTATTCTAATTTCTTGTGTGTGCGTATTTACCTGTACATAGGATTTGGTTGAAGTCAACCTATATTTGTGCATATATACAGCTTGATGTCTTTTTATCGATTTGTTATCGATAAAGCTATCGATACAGTTTATTGTTTCACTTCTCTGATTAAATATGTGTGCTCTTGAGCGTTTACATTTCTTCAAAAGTTAAAAATTTATTCGAATTACTTCAGAATTCCCAATAATTACTTTTAGTAATTATTCAGTAATTAGACCACGTTTTAAATAAGATTAATCTGTCAGCTATTAGCATAAATTTATTATTTTTGAAATGGGTTCTTAAAATATTATTTCTAGTTTGTTATAGCGCAGCTTTACTGTTGCTGTGTGCGTCTTGTTTGTGTCCCAAGCACCTATTGCCATACACACTGAACTTTTTAAGTTTATTCAGTCGTTACTTCGGTCCCAAATAAAATTCAAAGGGTTATAATTTGTTACTTTCGCCAAACATCAAGTTTAAGTTTTATGTTGAGTTTTGGCTCCCATTTCCCGGTTGTCTGGTGGCATTTTCTTCAGTAAGTACTAGCGTGCAACTAAAGTGCAAAACTATTTTCCTCTAGCTTAATTACTCCCAGCTCTCTTAACTCTTTTTTTTCCTACTCTACTACTGTACCATATCAAATATAGTTTAATTCTCAATTAGTTTAACTGAAATCCAATCAAATCTGCAGCTCGCGATTTGTTTTTGTTTTTCTCGTCCAACTTTTTATTTATGATTTGTTTTTTATTTTTAAAAAATTGTTGGTCAAAATTCTATTTTGATTGCCGTTTTTTTGTAAGAACTTTACTCGCATTTACCAACACTGTTTTATGGTTGCTGCCGCCACTTTGCACACGCTTTTTGTCTGTGGCTTTAGTAACACGCAAAGAAAAGAAAAAAAGTAAAAAAAATAAAATAAAATCAAAAAATACCTATCCTTAAAATGTGTAACTAAATGTTTTTATATCTAAAAAAAAATTAATTAAAAATTAATTCAATGAGTTTTCAATTCCCACAACAGATCATAAAGATCGGTTTCCGGACGGCGATCTGCCGCGCTGGAACTTCACGGACTTCATGCACAGCTTTATGATCGTGTTCCGGGTGCTATGCGGCGAATGGATCGAATCCATGTGGGACTGTATGTACGTGGGCGACGTCTCCTGTATTCCCTTCTTCTTGGCCACCGTTGTCATCGGCAATCTTGTGGTAAGTTAGAAATTCATTTATTTTAAGAAAGAAAGGTATTTCAAATCGATTTTCCTTTGCAGGTTCTTAACCTTTTCTTAGCCTTGCTTTTGTCAAATTTTGGCTCATCTAGCTTATCAGCGCCGACTGCCGATAATGATACGAATAAAATAGCAGAGGCCTTTAATCGTATTGGCCGTTTTAAAAGTTGGGTTAAGCGTAATATTGCTGATTGTTTCAAGTTAATACGTAACAAATTGACAAATCAAATAAGTGATCAACCATCAGGTGAGAGGATCAACCAGATCAGTTGGATTTGGAGCGAAGGTTTTTATCCACTTGTTTTCAACTAATTACAACTACTTTTAATTATATAATCTGTTATCTGAATATATACATATATAATTGTGTATAATTGCGTTTAACGTTTAACTTTTCAAAACGATTGGCCAAAAACACATAATTAATCGATATACCAAATTTTAGTTCAGCTAAATAAAACTGTGTAAACTAAAACTATTTAAATGATTAAACTCATTAGTTAGTTCTTTCCGATTAACACTTACAAACATTCCCCCAACCCCAAAAAAATAAAATAATAACATAAACCCCACATTCTTTAATCGATATAATCGATAATTGAGTATTCGAAAATAATCGAAATAAAATTCATTTCATTCCGTCTCGTTTCATTTCGAAATTATGAGATTTATGTATGTTTTATTTGTTGGTTTCCGTTCGATTTGAACATAATTGTTGTTGTTCAATAACCTCCAGTGACTATATATGTATGTGTACATATATTCATGTATGTATGTATATATATGTATGTGTATGTGTTGCTATATCAACCGTATCTGTAATTGAATGTACTCGTACTCCTAACCGTACTCGTTTTGTATATGCATCTCAGCGGGCATCAAGAATTGGGCCGAGTGTGACATATAACGATTCATAACCGATTCTATCCACTTATCTTATTAGCTACCAAATATTTACCTAGTATGTTACCCACATCCACCTGGTCAAATAGATTCGTAGCGTAGTCCAAATGTCATTATAAAACTAAAACAAAAACATACATTCCTTTTAGAAATGAATTATTCAAATTTATTTCCCGTACTCGTAAATAGTAACTCGTCGCTCTTGTTACTCGTTACCTTCTACTCGTTACTTTTTTTAAAAACATTTCTTCCCCCATTCGTTGCGTTCATATTTACATATAGGTATTTATGGACATATGTCTAGCTATTATAATTTTCCAAACGATTTCATAATTCCCACATTCTCAAAACAATACAATTTTGCACCTTCTACACAGAAATTCTTTTGGGCCTTAAAATCAATTAAAAAAAAAAAATAAAATTAAAATCCAAATTAGAGAAATTCAAATGAAATTATTGAAACATAAACAAATTTGTATCGATAAGAATAATAGTAACATTAAGTAATAGTTGCCCATTGTAACGAGAAATTATATAAATTGAAAGTAAAACAGTGGATTAGATCCTTCATCTAGTATTACAGAACTTTTCATTTTCAATAATTAATTATTGTTGTCTGTGTATATTGTATATTGTATATGTATGGAATTTATTTGTAACAATCAAAAAAACATTAAGTGAAAAAAAGTTAATTGTACTTTAGCACTTAAATATCATCATTAAGTTGTATTTAAATGTAAAATTTAGTGCTTATGTGTAATAACTCATTTCGATCCAAAAAGCGAAACACTCGATGGACCAAGTACCGTTCACTTGTATTTCCTTTCGTTTTACTTCTTTTTTGTTTCGTTTTGTTATCGATAACTCATCTAGCTATCATGCCATCTCACTCAGCAGCACTCTAGCTCTCGGAGAGCCCGATCAGATCATTTAGCGATGTGCGTTGTTCGCTGTTGTGTTGTATGACGACCGTTATTTTATTCTTTACATTTCATTACTGAACTATCGACTGCCGTACTCTACGTGTGTTTGATTCTGTGTGCGTGTGTGAGTGTGACCATTTCATGTTTAACTTGTTCGTTTATCGATAAATTTAGCAAAAGTGTCATCACCTTCTCGTATGTGTTTTTTTTTTTGTGTTTTGTGTCGTAATCAAACATAACCAAGAAAAAAACCCAATATGATATTAATCGCATAACTATCTATATTCTTTTCATTTACATACATAATCTGTTATGGCTTCTCATGATTCAAAAAAATATCTATACATTAAAATAAAAAAAATCAAAATAATCGTATTGCATTGGCCGATGTATCAACGCTTCATATTATCGAACCAACTAATCAATCGATCAACCAACAACGACAACAACCGACAACAACCAACAACCAACAACCTACAACAACAACAACAACAATCAACAATAATAACAACCATAACAACAACAACTATTGCGAACGGCAACTGCTTGCGATGAATTCGTTGAGAATTCGCTTTTAATTTTCCCAATCATCCCAACCCATACATGTACAATCATATATATATACATATGGGACCTATATACATATATTTATATATATATTTGTATACATATATGTGTACATCTTGTAACATATCCAACAAATTAACTGTATGTGTATATATATGTATACATATATACTCGATTAAAAATCATATATATATATATATATATATAAATTGAAATTATACGAAATACGATGTGATATTCGGATACGAAAAAGGCAAGGGCGTTTGTCGTTGTATATCTGCAGAGCACGGTGACAACGAGATGGAGATGGGACACGACGAGATCCTCGCCGATGGCCTGATCAAGAAGGGCATCAAGGAGCAGACACAGCTGGAGGTTGCCATTGGTGATGGCATGGAGTTTACGATACACGGCGATATGAAGAACAATAAGCCCAAGAAATCCAAATATCTCAATAATGCAACGGTAAATAATACAAATCGAATCATAAACTGATCGAATTTATACTAAATAATTGTCATATTTATACCTGATTTACAATGTTGATTGTTACAACTAAATACTAACTATCGTACGTACGTTCGCATATGCACATACATTTGTTGATAAGTCGGCTTATGACTATATAAACCTTTCTTAGGGCTGATTTGTCCTTTATAAACCTGCATATTTGAAAGTAGACAGGGTTTGTCAGCTGATATGCTCATATAAATAAAATATAGCCAAGTTGATCTTATAGACTAAGGCCATTAAGTTCGGCTTGGATGTCCTAGGAAACTTCGGACACGCCTTCTAAAAAATGCTGTGACTTTAGAATTATTATATATATGTCGCTCAGTCCTGACTGAATAAGATTTGATACAGATTTGCTTAAAAAAGCATTTAAGAAATCTTAACAGCTTTCGCTCTCATTATTCGATGCTAGTTGACAATGATCTTCAGCATAAATACGAGGTCCTCTTCAGTCTGTCTCCTTGGCTCCCAGTTTTACTCAGTCTTAAACTACCGACTCGATATACACATGTATGTACATGTGCGAGTGCGTGTGTCTGTCTGTATTACTTTTGTGCCTATGTATTTGATTATACTTAATTATAAACTACATACTTAGTGTAATTTTTCTTAACGACAAACAAATTGATTTATATTATTTATTCATTTCCTTTTCGTTTATTTATTTGTTTTTATCTTTTACATATAACTGTCTATATGTGTACTGTTATGTGTGTACTGTATGTGTGTATTCCACAAATCCAATCAACCAAAAAAAAAAAAAAAAAAAAAAAAAAAAAAACTGTTAAACCAACCAATCCAACCAACTGAACCCGACACTTGAACTGAAATCGTTTCAAAAAACCAAAAAAAAAAAACTTAAAAAAACATAAAACAAAAAAAAAAACGAAAACGAAAACGAAAACAAAATATATATATATGATATATGAATAATTATACAGATGATTGGCAACTCAATTAACCACCAAGACAATAGACTGGAACACGAGCTAAACCATAGAGGTTTGTCCTTACAGGACGACGACACTGCCAGCATTAACTCATATGGTAGCCATAAGAATCGACCATTCAAGGACGAGAGCCACAAGGGCAGCGCCGAAACGATGGAGGGCGAGGAGAAACGCGATGCCAGTAAAGAGGATTTAGGTCTCGACGAGGAGCTAGACGAGGAGGGTGAATGCGAGGAGGGCCCACTCGACGGTGATATCATAATTCATGCTAACGACGAGGATATACTTGACGAGTATCCAGCTGATTGCTGCCCCGATTCGTACTATAAGAAATTTCCAATCTTAGCCGGTGACGAAGATTCGCCGTTCTGGCAAGGATGGGGCAATTTACGACTGAAAACTTTTCAATTAATTGAAAATAAATATTTTGAAACAGCTGTTATCACTATGATTTTAATGAGTAGCTTAGCTTTGGTAAGTCAACTACAACAACAACTACTACTTAAAGAAAAAAAAAAGAATACTTACAAAAAAATTAACGAAAAACAAAGAAAATAATGAAAAATGAGAATCTTGACAAAACTCATATTTTTGCGAATTTCATCTGCAAATTCCCAAAAATATTGTTAAATTCATTATATATTAAAACTAAAAAAAAAAAGAAAAGAAAAAGTAGTTAAACAAGCCTTGCTTAAAAACTTTACCAAAGTTGATTGCTTCATTTACTTTTAGGTTTATAATTTAACTTTAGAGTTACTTAGAGTTTTCGCTAGTGCAGCATAGTTAAGCCTAGAGTTTTAATTATTATTTACTCTTAATTTTTTAAAATAAATGTCAAATGCCACCGATAGCAACACTGTTTACAAAATGCTTCTAAAAACATCAATTTAATAATGTTTGCTTTTACTTGCTTTAAAGGATGTCAAAATCTAATATTGTTTCCAAAAACATATTCGTTACTAAATGATCTTCCAGTTCTAAAGTTAAATAATAGAGCTTTGTTTTAAAAATGTAAACTTGCTTAAGAGTTTTACTTAAGAATAATTTTTTATTCCAAAACTCTGTTTTTTAGAGTTCAAAAAAGTGCACTTAGCAAGCTGTTGCTATCAGTAGCAGATCAATGTTTTATATTTTTTTAAGTTTCTTTATTTATTTGTTTTTAATGTTGTTAAATTTTAAAGCGATATTCAAATCGTGAGTAGTTAAATTTCACTCATGAAGCCAACTTTCGACTTGAACTTAGGCACAATCGATTAGTCAAACGGTTTGTGTCTTTGCTCAAGCCGAAAGTGTACCCGCTAAATTTGATATATGAAGATCAATTTGGGAACGGGCTTTCGTTGAGTTTTAATGTGCGCGTGTGTGAGCGTGAGATTTGAGCGTGTGTATGTATTTTGTAGGGTACTTTGTGTAGTTTTACCGTTAGCTTTTCTGGTTAGACGCTTATGCGTATTATTTCAAGAATTTTGTCTTCAATTTCTTTGAAAATTTTTCTTTAATTGCGTTTGACTTTGATTTGTCCGTAAACAAAGAAAAAGACACAAAACAAATATTGAACAAAGTTGCCTTTTTTTCTTGCGTCAAATAAACAAAAGAAAACAATGAACAAATTATACACATATTAATAAAAAAAAAGAAAAAAAAAACAAGAAATAACAGTAGAGACACACTGTAAAGCCAGTAATGCGGCTACACTTGATAAAAAAAGAAAAGAAAATTGTTTATATAGCTTTTTGAACTGCTTCTAGATAACAAAATTTGTATGTACTTATGTAATGCATTTCTTTTACAAATAACTTGAATACCCCCCTCCCCCTGCTATCCCTAACAAATCGACACAATGAATCACAGGCTTTAGAAGATGTACACCTGCCACAAAGGCCCATACTGCAGGATATTTTATACTATATGGACAGAATATTTACGGTTATATTCTTCTTGGAGATGTTAATCAAGTGGTTGGCCCTCGGCTTCAAAGTGTACTTCACGAACGCGTGGTGCTGGCTTGATTTCGTTATTGTCATGGTAAGTCATCATGTTGGCCATGCTCAAACTGCTTCCAATATATTTCCAACACTATTTTGATTTTTAAAATATTTTTTATTTAATTGTAACCTATCACGAACGTTTATATCAGTTATAATCTGAACTTTGATTTCAAAAACTACTCTACGTTTGACCAAACCAACAAAATTATATAAGATCTCAAAAGATATAGATACATACATAATAAACTGATCAATTCTTGTAACACATGTAAAGTAACCCACACTGACTGACATTTTGGACTGAATCTGTTATACAGAAAATTTTGTATATGATTTATGATTTTGCTCTAAACTGCGTATAAATATGTCAATAAATCTTAGTTAAAAGCTGCAATTATAACAGTTAAAACAGTTGGGAGACCTGTTATACAATATGTAAATGTAGTATAACAATTGTTTGAAATCCCCTCGATGAAAACCCTGTATAAAACCCAGTTATAATCAATAGAGTTAGCTCCAAGAAACTTAGTGATTTACTTAGTTTAGTCTAAGCGTAAATTTGCACCACTGTCCATATATTTAGTCTATCATTTTCGCATATAAGTTAATTGTTTCATCTTTTGAGTTTGAGTTTAAAAAATTATATATAGAGTACGGTGTATTAAGTGTACGGTTTTGATCACGTTTGTGATTTTGACTGCGTTTGTTAAGCATTTTCATCCTCCTAAAATACATAATGTGTGTATTTAATGTAATGGTCGTTTAGCTATCGCTAATCAATTTGGCTGCGGTTTGGTCCGGAGCCGATGATGTTCCCGCCTTCCGCTCGATGCGGACCCTACGCGCTTTGAGGCCATTGCGCGCCGTTTCGCGATGGGAGGGCATGAAAGTAAGTAGTGTTCAATGGGATACCCTCCCCTTCTTTCTATCTCTGTCTCTCTTTCACACACACAGTCTATTTCTGTATCGCTCTCTCTCTCTCTCTCTCTCTCGTTGTCGTACATATCAATGTGTCTTGCTCTCTCTCTATTTAACCTTCTATGATTTTCTCAATATACTGTTTACATATACATGCATATCTGTGTCGCTGTGTGTGAGTGTGTCTGAGTATTTGTGTGTCTTTTTGTGGGTGTGCGAGTGTGTGTGCGTGTACATCTTGCTCAAGTGTGCATATATGCTATTAAATGTTGTATCACATACTAAACAATCTCTAAGTGTACTAACTGTTATACATGAACAGTTCAAATTCAATTCCAAATGTAACAGAGAGGGAATCTAGTCTTACGTCTCCTAATCGTATTTCGCTCTCCCTCTCTTTCTTTCTCTCTCTCACTGTTATATTTTAAGTGTTATACATTACATGCGCGTGTTATATGTGGCTCTTGCTGCACTCAAGTATAATAGTTATGCTATTGTTTCAAGCGACTGTTATACGCTCTAGGCTGCTATTCCTGCGCTCTTTTTATATGTATGCAATCCACAAAATATTCAGCTCCATAATTCGTGTGTGTGTTTTGGTGTTGGTGTGTGTATGTGTTCGTATGTGTGTTATATATATTTATTATGTACAACTGTTATATGTGTTGATTAACAAACACTGTGCCAAGAACGATGCTATACTAACTGTTATACCAGACGGTTTGTACATTCAATTTTTTGTTTCTTTTACTATTGTACCTAATCACATCAACTTAAATGTTCTTCATTTCAATTACTATGCATATAACAGTTGTATTCTATTCGTAATACATTGTATTTTCCATAATATGATCATTCAGCAGTTGTATAACAAATAATCAGCTTTTACTTTGCGATAACCGAAAGTTTTTATTTTGTTGGGCGGGGCTATTCATAACTGTTATACTGCCATATGGTTGGATTATTGTAATATGTATGTACATATGTATTAATGATGTGCGTTGATGCTGTAACGCTTTAGCTTTGTATATTATGTATTTCAACTGTTATACCTTCCCGTAACGTACCGTTATGCTGATAAGTAGCATCAATCATCGAACATTTAGAGCTGTAACTTAGGTTAGTTAAGTCTGTATGTAAGTATAACAGTTGCACACTATGTATCATATGTATGTATGTATATTTAATGCTAAGCCAATGCGTACTCGCTATAACTGTTATACAATTATCTCATATATGATTAGACTACGTATGTATGTAAGTAGTTTGGTTCAAACGCAATTCTATCGCCTTAAATTGCGCCCCATTGTAAGCTAAATAATTCAATTGAGTACAAAATAGTTACCCTAGAGTCCCTGACAATACGACACATCCATAAATAACCCGTTAACTGTAGTAGTCCCTAGCGTAAATAGTAGTAGCAACGTATTCTCAACCTTAACCCAAACATTACATTACAAAAACGTATCCTCCGTACCCCCGATCGTCCCCTAGGACCCATTGAGACCCAGAAGTTCAACCAGAAACTTAGCGGCACCAATATGTGTATAACAAATTGAATGTACTCTTAAAGATGTACAAAATGATGCACCACCACTGTACAAAGACTCGATCAAATGAATTAACCCCAAACAGTTTTCGACCAAGCGTCGACCTAGTGTAAAAAAAACGATTGTATATATACTCGTTGGCTGTACATAAGTATTATCAAAAATAGTGAAATATAAAACTTAAGGAAACTCCAAAGACAGTCGAATAAAATTGCAATTGTTGTGTCATTTGACGCACATTGCGTATACGCAGTGGTGGCAGTGTTTTACTTAAATACAAGCCGCATCCAAAAAAAATACAAATAAATTACAAAATTCTCACATTGACATTAACAGTCACCGCTTGGTCTCGGCTAGAAAAACGATCAAATTTCCAATTTTCCCCTAAAGAAAAGAAATCAATGGAAACTTATGTACCTACCAACCAGCTAAAAAGATCTCCACGAACCAATCGAGTCCGGCAGCAAAGTTTGAGCAAAAATGTGTCAATATAAAGACAAAAGCCAAAATGAAATGCATCAATCCAAAACGAAATAAAAACCAAATATGAAAGAATTAAAAAACCTAGTAAAAACTGTTGCGCGGCTATACAATAGACCAAGAAGGCAATGCAAGCGTCACACACACAGAGGACAGTATCGAGGGACTTGTATATAATAATTAACTTAATTATAAACTGGCAGCACCTAGTAATTGTAACTTCAACCGTAACTTGAACTCAAACCGTAACTGTAACTTTAACAGTAACTTTAACTGTAACTGTAACTCTGTAACTGTAACTGTAACTGTAACTCCAACTGCATATAGTTTGTGACCCTGACCATGACCATGAGCATCATAATCAAAACAACAAATATGAGCAATTAATCATTTGGTTCATGGGAATGTCCTCTAAACATTTCGGCGTTTGCATGCCGAATTCGTCCATTGTGTAGCGTTGCGCGGCTTTCAAGGGTGCAAGAAACAAATAGTACTGATACTTATACTCCCCAAACTCGTATACTCTTCAACTACTCTGCAAAAAAAGTCGATATATGTGTGTGCGTAACTGTTAGTTAGTGGAAGCAGCAGCACCGAAAGTCTTCACACATTCCCGAACTCTACTACGTTTATATATCTTATAGACTACTACTACTACTACTATTTCCTTTTTGAAAGCAGTAACTGCTTAGCCAAGAACTCTTATACACTTTGTGCTGAAAGCTCTAATGAGCTAGTTAAGCAACTCGTATACAACTACTGCAAGAAACAGTTAGCAGTTACTTTCGCGTACTCTTATAAAAAATGCTACAGTACAATCTGTTAGGTTCACTCTTATACCAGTTTTATTATTAGCTAGACTTAGTAAATTCAGTTCCCTGACTCTTATACTGTACTGCAACTCCCATCGAGTTAGGCTGTAAAACTACTACTACTACTACTTTTCGTTAGTAGTAGGTAATACGTTTATTACTGTTAAGGGTCTTTATAGGAATCGCGGTTTCTTATACTACTTTTCCACTACTATTCCCTTGAACTCAATTGAGGCTAACACGATCTCACATACTTCCACAACAATAACAAATACACTAGTATTTGCCCTTAAACAATCCACTCTTATAAACGAACATAATACTACTTTTTTGATACTATTTTAATCCCCTACCTTTGAGTGTTGTAACCTCCTGCAAGTTGTGTTGTACCAAAAAAATAAAGTAAATTAATTCAAACTCGAACTCGATTTCGAACTGGAATGCTCCAATTTACCTTGAGCCGTACTTATACTCGTCCAATTGTAGCGTATAATTGAACCACAACTACATGCATAACATAAACATAATAAGTATTATTCTTATACTTACTTTCAATGTTTGTCCTATATATCCAATATATAGTATATGTCTATGTTTCGTTTGTGTGTGTGTATGAGCGTATGTGTGTGTGTGTGCGTTTACTCTTATATAATTATTTAGTCAACTAAATACTTATGTATGTGTTTTAAAAGTAAAATACTCTAATATACTAACTTAATACTAGGCTACCATATAAGTAATCTCTAATTGTCTCTCTGTCTCTGTCTCTCTCTCCAACTGTAAGTTTAAGACTAGGCTCGTAACGCCCATTTTATATGCCAGACAATAAAAAAGCAGCAGTTAGCAGTATTTTTTTAGGCTTATTTTAGTTATGTATGTATTTTTATAACGATTTGAGTTATAACCACAACCAGAAACAGAACGACAGGACAAAACACTTAATCCTCATCCAAAGTTATCTGAAAAGAAAGAAAAAAAAAAAAAAAAACCAAAAACAATTTACCAACACTAACATATATCGTATCTTTTTTCAATACCAAACAAAATAAAAACCAAACAATGATAATGATTATGATGATAATGATTATTTGATGATGTAAATGATATAAATTGTTAAACTTGGCACTATTCGAACTATATCGAAACTAGGTATCGCTTATCAACTTCGTTGCTTCACTTGTTGGAGCTGGTGGTATTCAAGCCTTCAAGACTATGCGAACGTTAAGAGCACTGAGACCACTACGTGCCATGTCCCGTATGCAGGGCATGCGGGTACGTACTTTCATACACCAATAAAAAAAAAATACAAAAAAAATACCAAAAAAAAAAAAACCATAAAAATACAACATTCAAAAACAGAAAAATACAAAGCAAAACTTTTTCAATACTACATTCATACTAGTATCAATATCAGCATCCAGTATCAATTTCAATCATTTTCAATAACAACGTTTTTTAAATACCAATTTAATTACCACTCTTATACGCGCGCTGTTTTACTCTTATACATTAATTCATGCCACAACTAACAAGCGATAAACCACACACACCAATAAAAAAAATTATATATACCAATTTAAATCTCTTGTTTAGTAATTTATAACCAATTGTATTTAGTGAATTTATTAGTTAACATAAAAAATACCAAAGAGATACATAAATACCTTTAAAGTGCAGCAGATGATATTTTGTTGTCCTTAGATCAATTAGAATGCATCCATTATTTATTCGATTGATAAGTTTAACTATATATGCCTCTCTATCTAAATCTAACTATCTGTCTCTCTCTCTCTCGCCGTCTTATCGTATTTGGCATTTGTATTACTTGTTTTTCCAAAAATACCAAACACTTTTAATGTATTTCATAGTATCGTTCTTAGCATACTATAACTCAAAATCTTACTCTTACTTGACTGCAACTGTATTTTATTTATTAATAACTAGAAATTCCTTAATTCACACTCTCATAAATTGTGCCTCAGCTTCTCTTATACTACTCTACATTCTATCTCTCTCTTTGCTCTGCTCGCTTTAATTGCTAAATTGATTCCATCAGTAGCTCAAAATTCATTCATCTCTTCGATATTACTCGTTTGATTAAATCGTTAACCGAATCTTTAGAAAAATCATATTTAGTATTTAAACTTACATAAAATATAATTAATTTTATTTTTTCATCTTATACCGTAAACATTTGAATTTAGTTGTTATGTTTTTGGGGTTTGCGTCCGCACTAGATGGAAAAATTATCTACACGAGGGAAATTTTTGATTGGTATTTAAAATATACTTTTGACCTAGGAAACTAATATTTTAATATAAAAAGGAGAGACTTAAACTGACCTATAAGAATAATGACGATTGTTCAAAATAAAATTTAACCATAGTCACATCGATATAACATATAATTTGTAATCAAATAAAATACTTCACCGCATATTGGTAGTATTTTTGAACCCAGTCAGAAACTGCTTAAAAGTGCATTTTAGTCCATACATACGTTTAGTTAAGTTATATAATTATATCATATGATTACGTGCACCAAAATTACTTTATTCTAGATTTACTGCACAGCGAAGGAACTTGAAATTATAACTAGTTACTTGTACTAAAACAATTCGGTTTTGCATGCTTAACTTGCACGTCAATGCAAATGCCATGTTGTGTAGTGTACAGTGTATAGTGCATGCTTCACTGCCTAGTTACTACTATTTCACTACTATTTCTACTACTATTTCACTACTATTTCTACTACTATTTCCACAACCTAGTTGCTTTTAATGCCAAAGTGATGAATGCCTGTCGCTTGCTTTAAATTTAATCGTATTTTACACAATCACTCAACTACTAGACACTAACATTAGACACCATATCATGTACTATAATTCACTCATAAACTACACTATAAATAGACACATGAACACGAACCACAAAACACTTATTGTACTATACCATGCTTAATACACATACTTAACTACATACTAAATTAATAAATGAAATAATACTATTATCAAATTGACTAAATAACTTTCTGCATTTATTGTATTATATTCTATATACTCTCCCCTCAAAACAAAACAAAATAAAAAATACATTCAAACAAACTGCCATAATTCACTGCGATCCTGAAAAATCCTCAACCTCAAAACTCCAAAATCAACCTGCAAAAAAATAAAATAAACCTTTGAAAAAATCCCCACATCGAAATCAACATCGAACATCGAATGACGACGACCCATCAAATGTGCCAAAAATTGTGAAACTAAAACTATAAAAAAACACTTGAAAATTGTTTATCGAAACACACAAAATTATCGATAAACCAGGTCGTCGTTAATGCGCTGGTACAAGCTATACCGTCCATCTTCAATGTGCTATTGGTGTGTCTAATATTTTGGCTAATTTTTGCCATTATGGGTGTACAGCTTTTTGCTGGAAAATATTTTAAGGTACGTGCACACGTTTTTCAAGACAATCCAAAATGAAAACAAAACCAAAAACCAAATCAAATGAAGTAAAATTATTAAATCCAAAATACCAGAAACAAAAAATACCGATTACCAGAAACCCCAAAAAACTACAAGAGAATTTAAACCAATGTCAAAAAGTAGTGCAAATATCTATTCAAGAATTTGTATTAGTTTTTGATGACGAAATCCAAGCAGCAATTAATTAGCAAATTTAATTAACAAATCGATCGAAAGTCTTCAACTTGAACAAAATGCGTATCTTTGCATCTATTTTTCGTAAATAGTTGATCAAATGTGAATCGATTGCAATTCAAATCATAATTACTATACTAAACTATATATCGACCACGTATATCGTATATAGAATGCAAACACGGTGTTTGTTCAGTCAAATGCCTGTAGATATATGCTGCTGTACATACTTTGGTAACATACTTACACGAGTAAGTGTGCCATTTACCCAACTATGTAGCAAACTGACACAAGTATTTTATATGCCCAGCTGTAGAGTACTTCAGTTGGGCAGACAAACAGCATGAATAACAGTATATACATATCTATAGAAATATAAATATATATATACACATATAGTTGTATATAAAGTACATCTAACCAGTTATCGAAATAGTTTCGTATGCGACAATGCAGTTGCACTTAAATACTTAATCATTAACTATATACCAAATTTAGTACACTCTCTTAGTACTAGCATTTAGTTATGCCTTTTGCACCAAAATAAACCTAACAAAAAATGCCAAAAATAAAATAAAACATCTCGTACCCTCAACTGCCAAGTTCTAGCCATTTCTGGTTACTCTATAAAATAGAACTTATCAAATATCAAATGCTAATTAGCTGCTGAACTTTACACCTCTACACATTTTATACTTATACGGTACTCGTACACCTTTCCCCAAATTTTTATAATCAAAGCCAAAAAAAATATTGAAAATTTGTTTTTATTATTTATAATTAGCTGGCGCTTAGGCTGATTTCATTTTGACAACTGCTGATTTTAGAATGCCGCAACAAGTTGCTTGTAAAAAAAAACATTTGCAGCAAACAGCTAATCAATTTTGCTTAAAAATAAATATTTTTACAATTTTTTTTTAGTTTAATTTTGCGGCTTTTTGAGCTGAGCTTAACATTTGCTTGGCAAAATAAATTTAAAACATACCCTATACCCATCAAGTGCTTGACAAGGGCATGATAAATTATTGATCATGCATGTCACAGATTGCAGAACACGCATATTACAGTAATAATTATTCACATTTACATGGTGTACTCTGAATATATCATAAATACGATCATTTGTCTGTCTGTTTGTATATAGGCAACGATACCTACAGGGTAACTGTAAGTCGTATGAGTATAATTTAACTACTTTAACTTAAAACAACTAAAGTATCTGAACACTTTTTTGGGTTCTTAGTATTTTGCAGCAAAGCACTCCCGATCTTAAAGTTTCCTACGGAACTTAGATTCAAGTTCCTTTCAGTTTCTTGATATATCCATTATACACAGAGTGTAGCTGCAGCTCTTCTGTAACTTCAAAATATTTCAATAAAATACTTTTCTGTGTACAATTCCAAATTTACTTTAAAAAGTGTTGGGTGCAGGGTATGTTGTAGCATATACGACTACTGCATTTTGTAAAACGTTGCGCTTGTTGCGGCATTGTAAAAGTCAGTTCTATTCCCATTTGCCTTGAGTAATTTCTCATAACTGAAAAATCATTTTTCTTAAAAAAAAATCAAAAAACCAAAAAACAATTTGAAAAATCAACCACACAAATCAACTCTACCACGATGAACACGATGATGACGACGACGTTGCTTCATGCAGTGCGAGGACACAAATGGAACGAAGCTCAGCCATGAGATCATACCAAATCGCAATGCATGCGAAAGCGAGAACTACACGTGGGTGAATTCAGCGATGAATTTCGATCATGTAGGTAACGCGTATCTGTGCCTTTTCCAAGTGGCCACCTTCAAAGGCTGGATACAAATAATGAACGATGCTATCGATTCACGAGAGGTAATGTTCAACAGTTTGTCTAATTTACTTGTACTTCTCTTATATCCAACATTTTATCTTGTATACAATAAATTTATGTATATTTATTTGGTTATGCGCTTAAAAAAAAAAAGATATATAAATATATTAAACGCAATTGAAATTATTCAAGTAAATTTTGATTAATCAAACATTTCTATCTATATACTTTTTTTCTCTTTTTTATATGAACCACAACTACAACAACTCTAACAACAACAACAACACTATACTACAAACAACAATCACTGTGGCCCACAACAACACTACTCCAACAACACTGCCGTATAACACTAAAAATGATCCATTCACCACAAAAATACAAACAAAACCTGATGCGAATTGCAAATGCAAAATTTCATATCGATTGTATGGTTATCGATAACACTATGTTAAAAAAAAAAACAGGTGGACAAGCAGCCGATTCGTGAAACGAACATCTACATGTATTTATATTTCGTGTTCTTCATCATATTTGGATCATTTTTCACACTCAATCTGTTCATTGGTGTTATCATTGATAATTTTAATGAGCAAAAGAAAAAAGCAGGTGGATCATTAGAAATGTTCATGACAGAAGATCAGAAAAAGTACTATAATGCTATGAAAAAGATGGGCTCTAAAAAACCATTAAAAGCCATTCCAAGACCAAGGGTAAGACAACAACATAAAAAACCAAAAACCAAAAGAAAAAAAAAGAAAGAAAGAAATATACTTAACATTACTAAGTATCAAAACTAAGCCAACTAACAAACAAACCAATCTAACATAAACTAAGCATAACAACAAATTTGACAAATCAAATTAAAATAACATAAATCAAAACAAAAACTACATATAATACCAATAAAGATCAACTATAGCCTAGACTTCAAAAACGATGTGAACTTTAAGTTTTTCAAGTAAACTTTTTCATTTGAATCCTTCTATTCGAAGCGGAGATGATCAGATCGTCTCTGTTTCAAGCTGCTCAGTTAGGTACAGTTCCATCGTGCGGTTTTATTAATCCAATATCAATATGAATAATTAAAACTAACACAATAAATACTTTGAAAGTCGACGTAATCGCGTAATCTGTGCCAATCGTACTTCAAATTGTATATACCTTTAACTTTTTGTATATGTACATATATATGAGAAACACTTTTTTCTATACGTACGGTTGAAAAGTTGAAATTTTTATAACTGTTATACTGTTATACACAACTGTTATACTGTTATACGAACTGTTATACACGCTATTTTGCCGACTGCTCAGGACGCGGACAACAAAGACAAATACCCTTGCAATCTGTATACATTTCTAATTAACTTGTCATTACTGCAAATATATTAATCAATTCAAAGGCCCTATTCTCTAGCAATATTTTGATAAAGTTGAATAATGGATCTTAAAAACAAGCGCAAAGTCGAGTCGCTGGAATAGCTGCCGTAGTGTGTGACATGCACAGCAATATAAAGTGTACACATATTAACATACCTATATGTATACATATTGTTATGTGCATAGTTCAGCTATGAAATTGTATGAATATGAGAGCGCACCCTATTGTTGCCATTGAGCGAACTCCTAAAAGCATACTATGTTCTCGACATACTACTGTTTTTCTTAAATAATATTGTATAACTATACTTAATTTTAATATCAATATTTAAGTATTGTGTCCGTTTGGTTGTCTGTACTTAAACATTTTTATGTCTGCCATTTTTAAGCTGGACGAACATGAAATTTTATGCCAAAATTCAAAAAGAAAAAAATTAAACCGAAAAAAAAAGAAATTTATTTATGTATATACTCTAACTTTTACTATTTCTCTCTATCTCTCTCTCAATATTTATGTTTATCTAACTACACACTCTCTAACTCTAACTATCTCTCTCTATCAATATTTTTAATGGCAAGATAAGTGCATGTTTCCTTTAAAACTAACTAACAAACTGGCACGTGACTTAAACCATGTTCTAGGCATGTTTAGCGTTTAGTCACAGCTCAAATTAGACACAACTTAAAACAACCAAAACTGGCATGATCAAAAATTATGCGAATCTGAATCAGAAAATGAATCGAAATTGCAATTAAACAATCGACTGACGTATTAGAGACCAAATGACACTAGCAGCACGTTTAAAATACAGTACTTGTATCATAATAAAAATACCTAATAAAATAATAACAAATACAATAATAGTACAATTAATTCAATTATTTAAATTAACTTGAATGCCGTCTGTCTTGATGAAAAGTAGTGTGTATGAAAAGTCTGTTCAATAACTCAATCAATACGCACTCACTGACTCCCAGTTACACTGTTACACTTGTGTTACCCTCCAGGTATTAACAAAACAAACATGCATCCATATTGTACATGTGTTCCATTATACGCATACTTTACTGTACATACAGGTTGTGCGCGCCGATCAATGGAAAAACCGTTTGCTATTGGCACAGATCTACTACGCTACGAAAATACCAAATCAAATAAGCCGACAAACAAATAATAAACTATAAAAGTATAGGCATAAAACTGTAATAAAAAAGAAATATTAATAATAATAAAATAACTAAAAGAAAACTAACCCACTAACTAACAAAGTAACTAACTAACTGTGAGTTACTTATAGGATATACATAAGTACTAACAACCCCATGTCTATGTACATACATGGTATTTCCATAAAACAAAACGTAAATCATATGATGTGAAATTCAAGCTAAACTTAAAGCCGTTTATGTACATAATCATATATATATAGTATGTGATAAATAAGTAAATGAGATCGTCGTAAACTTAATGTACTTATACCAAACTTTTCTATTCCTCTTTTTTTCTTATCTCTCTTCTCTTCCTTGTGTTTCGTGTGTTTATCGATTATCGTTATCGTTTCTCGTCTACTCTAACTTTTACGTTCTCTTTTTGTCCCCAATTAAATTTTGTTTTGAAATTTTTATTTCGATTTCCATTTCGATATCGTTTTTGGTTTTTCTCCCTATATTATTATTCTCCATTTACAGTGGCGTCCACAAGCAATAGTCTTTGAAATAGTAACCGATAAGAAATTCGATATAATCATTATGTTATTCATTGGTCTAAACATGTTCACCATGACACTCGATCGTTACGATGCGTCGGACACGTACAACGCGGTCCTTGACTATCTCAATGCGATATTCGTAGTTATTTTCAGTTCCGAATGTCTATTAAAAATATTCGCTTTACGATATCACTATTTTATTGAGCCATGGAATTTATTTGATGTAGTAGTTGTCATTTTATCCATCTTAGGTAAGTAACAAAGCCAACAATTTTTATTAAATAAAACTACTTACAAGTAACAAAGCAACAGATGCTTTAACAAATAGCCAAAAAAAAAAAAGAAACCAAAAAAGAAGCTAACTTTTCCATCCAACTTCCAAAAGAAACCAAAATGTTCGAAAACCCTCCCAAAAGTAACCGAAAAAAATAAAACCAATTTATCGTACGCTCTTTGCTGTATGTGTGTGTATATCTCTCTCTCTCTCTTTCTCAAATATACACACTTTCTCTCTCTCTCTCTTTCACACTCTAATTGTATCTGTAAATCTGTATCTGTATCTATATCTCTCTGTATTATTTTCCGTCTTAATGCTCTGTAATAAAGATACAGTACGCTCCTTTTCCTATATATAAATATATAAATGTACTAAACTTTGTAATAATTGTTACTAACTTGCTGTCGTACTTATGCGTATATTCAATTGTCCAAAATTGTTAATTGTTCATTTGTTATATAATTCCTATTTAATTGTTTGTTGTTGTTCCGTTTATCCAACAAGATAAGACTAAGAAATCCAATTTAAAGTGTTGCTTAACAAACGTAATTAATTTGTTGTAATCAGTTTGTGTTAACGATTGTTCGCACAGTAATTATAACCGCATATATTTGCCCAACTTCTGTATAAAGATTTGGAGAGTTGTGCAAATTTGACAATTACTGTGTGAATTAATCTTATGTCGTTGTGCTTTACGTATTCCAAATGATTTGTTAGCTTTCAAGTTGATTTTAATGCAGTATAACAGTTTACAATGACTGTTATACATGCCCAAGTTAAGTCAGCTTTTGCTTATGGTTTTCATTATAATTTCCTTTAATTGTTGCCTCTTAAATGTTGTCAATTAACCGTAAATTTAGAAAATTTGCTATTTTATTTTAATTTAAAAAAAATGAAATTCATTGCGAAAATTTAAATGTTGATATTAAATTATTGGTGTCGATTTGTGTTCAAATTGCTGTTGTGATTGTTGTTGAATTAATTTAGAAAATTAATTGATTAAAAATATCTCTAAACATGCGAGTATAACAGTTATCATTATTGATTAACAATTTGTGATCACATCAAAAACTTGTATTGATTGCATTTAATATTTTATTTACTTACTTTTGAGTTTGCTGAAAGTTTTCAATGAAATTTTTTAATTTAAAATATCGAAAGATTTAACAGATTCTTGCTATAGCTTAACAATTGCGCATACGTAAGCACACAAAAAGAAAACTCCGTTAAAAAACAAGGGAAAATCAAAGGACAAATTTTTCAAAATGATTTTAATTTCAATCTACGTGTTTTCCTCTACTTCAATCGAACTTTTTGCATATACATAACTATTTTTACTACTACTATTTTTTTCTGTTGTTAATACATATATTTTTTTGATAAAGAACTATGGCTATGTGTGTGAAGCAATCGAACGAATAACTGTACAAAAGATGGCTTAAAATATGCTTTACTACATTCATTTTTGCAACAGAGAGCTTCCATTTTATCCACTGGTAATTCGTCTCCCCACGAATATCAGTTGCATAAAAGGGATGCTTTAAACCTTTCTGCTGCCTCAAAAAAAAAAGAGAAAAAAAAATAAACCAAAAGCTCCCCCAAAGATATAGGTTGATTTACTTAGTACCTGCTCCTGCGGCCCCAAATATTAAGAGAAACTGCCCCTCCATGACTTGATGAAAATTTCTCCATCTCTACGTATTGTGTTTATTTTGTCTTTGAGCATTTACCTTCCAAAACTGCTTTACTCTTAATGTTAGATTTAAAACCATAACGAATCTAACTAAATGCTGCAATTTTATTATTGCTTTTGCTTTTTTATGTGAGACACACGCGCCAAAAACCGTTTCCAAGCGCACATTTGAAAATAAACTAAAGAAAAAAACAAAAAACTCGAAACAAAAAATAAAAATACTAAAGCAAACTGCTTGAAATACTTACAAACGCCTTAAAGTATGCTTCATTCTTTGGCTTCGATGTTGCCCCAGTTGCAAACGCAGAGTGATATCCTTATAGACGAATATATTAATACACGCTTTAAAAAAACCAAAAAAAAAATTTAAGAAACTAAGAAAACAACCACAAAAAGCGAAACAAAAACTAAAACTAACAAAACTTACAAAACAAGAACTTAAAGTAATAAAAAACGCTTTGTAAATGCAAAAAAAGAAAGATGAAACAAATAAGCAAATAAAACAAATATAAATAATAATAAAAAAGAAAATGCTAACTACACCCACACACCCACACACACACACAGACACACACACGTACACCGTTAAGAAAATGGCTTGCACAGAACGCAAATAATAAAATTGATTCGTTACACAACACTCAAAGATTCAATCAGAGTTAGGTGTCAATGGGCATTCCACAACTCTCAGTGCGATTGTCGGTTGCATAACTCTGTCAACTACTGCCCGGTATACAAGATCTGACTATTGTCAATGCAAATACCCACACCCCAGTACCCCCAATCCCCCCCTGTACCGCCCTACCACCCTCTAAACACACGATCCGCCGCTGCAAAGGCCGTGCGCAATGTTTAGCACACATCTGGGCACGACAATTGTGATTGGCTAGCAAAAAAACTCATTGGATCGTTCCAATTTATAGTGTGTAGCCGGCTGGATACTAAAAATGATGCTCTAGCTTTAGAGGCCTACTTATCATTTACTTCCCACCCACCTCCAACTTTTTCTTTTCAATTGGAATATTTTAAGTGAATATCCCAAAATATGAAATAAATACCGTGGCACTAGCCTGAATCTTCTTAATGGTTTTGGTCCAATCTGCAATGGAGATTATGTACTTTACTATGAACGTAGTAAAACGCATACATATTAATATAGAGTTAGTATAAATCAACGAGTTCCCAAACTAGTGTACTCCAAACCCGCAAGAAGGAAAACATATGATAAAAAATACTATTTGTCATTTTATAGTGCTTTTGGTTTACAACTTACAACTTACTACGTATATATACTTATTTTGTTAAATGTTTTCATCTTTTTACCTTTCATCTACTAAGCTATACTCTTTCTCTCTCGCTCCTACTCTATTCGCCATTTCGTTTCTCAATCTTATCGTTCTCAAGCAATTGCTTCAAATGCTCTCCTTCGCTCTCCTCTTCTCTACTCTCTTCGATTCGAAACTACTTTCCAAATTTGTACCCCCCAAATAGTTTGACTTTTTTTCTACCCAAGTTACTGTAGCTTATCGTCTAACCCAAAAATAATAAACATCGCTCACTTTAGTGCGCATTTCGTTTCATGTAGAGATCTTTTTAGAGCACAAACCAATGAACAAATTGTTCCAAAATTTAATGTAAATTTTGATAGGGGCTGTTCGAAAAGCTCTCTAGCTCGCTTGCTCAAACATTCTCAAGCCCTTGATTCTCCAAACGTTAATGTCTGAATTTCTCTCTCCCTGAGCAATTATAACGAGCTGCGAACGAACTTTACTGATGTTTGGCACTCTTAAAATATGCTTCGGATTATCGCTAACAGAAAGAACTACTTAATGTAAAGACGCCTACGTACAGCTCACGCATACCTCAGAATACCCCAACCATAAAAAAAAAAACAAAAACAGTCAAGAAAATACCAGCTTACATATATATAGGGAAGTGAACTTTTTTCAAAAAACAAAATGAGATCCTATGTGTACAATAAGCAAAAAAGACGAGATGATTTCTGATGCCACCGCTCCCAACGCCTACGCATACGCTGCTGCTGCTTAAAACGCCTACGCCACTAGCAAAAAAAATACCAAAAATTACTTTAAAAAAAATACCAAAAAAAATACTAATTTAATACCTAAAAGAAAACTTATTTAATGCCAATTTAAAGGATATCGACTACTAAGTGTTGCTGCTTAACGTTATCGTTACTGTTACCGTTAAATCTACTTAAACTTATTTTTACATTAATTTTCTACTCTTTTTTCGATTTTATTTCAATCAACATACTCATGTACTAAGTATGTAACTGTGTCAACGTGTGTGTCAATGTATTTGTCTTTTGTTTACAATATAAAACCATATTTTGCGTACAGTGTCATCAATTATAAACGTCTACGTATTTCCCATGCTGCTTATAATGTACTTGCATCATTGTAAATCATTTAAAGTTTAGAATATATATTTTTTTTTTAACTGATTGGTTTCTTTTAGTTAACTGCAATCTTTTCTCAGCTGAGAAGTACTTTTCCCTAACAAATTTAATTTTTTTCCAAATTTTTTTCTTAAGACTTCTCGCTTTTTGAGCCAAGAGCTCGAACTCTTTGTACGGTTGAACAACCTTCACTTGATTGCAGATTTTGTTTATTTTTGGAATTATTATTTCTCGAACGCACTGTACATATGTATATGTATGTATAAATACTCGCATTGTATTTGTATTTATTTAACTAACACGTTTTGTAACAACTTTTCAGTTCACTTTGTGTTGTGTAAACATTTATTGTAAGCCAACAAAGTGTGTGAAAACAAAAGAAAAAGAGATGAAATTTGTGTCTGTATCTAATGCTTTGACTATTTCAGCTATGTAAATTGTTTATATTGTGCTGCGAGCCCTTTTAGTGTATTGTTTTTATGCAATTTTGATTGCGCCGAGCCTCGAACCTCGTGCCCCTAAGCCCTGAATCCATTCCTCACCCCCAAATTCCCATCCAAATCCTTGAAAAAGAAAATCGAAAAAGTAAAGAATACTAAAGACTTATTTAAGTATACAAATATATTGCTCAAACACACAAATTCTCACTCAATCAATCTCTCCACACGCCACGCGGTCTCTCTCTCTCTCTTTCTCTCTCTCTCTATCTATCTCACTCGCACGTGTTATCGGGTAACTTTGTCGTTGTGGACGAGCAGGTCTCGTACTTAGCGATATTATTGAAAAATACTTCGTCTCACCGACGCTGCTCCGTGTGGTGCGAGTGGCAAAAGTGGGTCGTGTACTGCGTCTGGTGAAGGGCGCGAAGGGCATACGAACGTTGCTCTTTGCCCTGGCGATGTCATTGCCGGCCCTGTTCAACATTTGCCTGCTGCTCTTCCTGGTGATGTTCATCTTTGCGATCTTCGGCATGTCGTTCTTCATGCATGTGAAGGAGAAGAGCGGCATCAACGATGTCTACAATTTTAAAACATTTGGCCAGAGCATGATTCTGTTGTTTCAGGTAAGCGGATCAGCCACAATTCCGTTAACGGTTTATGTTGTCTATTGTTGTTGTCGTTGGGTGATGTTGCCACGCCCCCCACCTACATCCTCCACTGTCCTATGTACCCGTTTCCCACACAATTTTATAACTAAACCAATCAGAACCGTACAAGCGACTTACATGCGGTCTGGCAGGTCTGGTACGGCACCACACAGCAGCTGGCAACGCTTGGCACACTGAGAAATAAAGTTTATACGCTAACAGTCTGTTATCGATTACTTGGTACTTTATCGATCAGCAAACGCCGCTCAATAGAGTTGCCACCTGCAGTGCGAGTGCGCCAAATTTTTTTTAGTTCTTTTCCTTTTCGTTTTTCCCTTTGGTTGAAGTGGCAACATCACAATGTTGATTCAAGCTGCGGTAGTTGTTGGTAAAAGCTAAATTAGTGCGATTTTTGGATTCATTCATTACCGTTTTTTATACTTTTTTCACTGAGAAATTCCGTCAATTTCACATATAATTTTTTAAACGCTTTATTTTCGATTTAAACCCAATCCATGTCCAAAACCCACATACGGTATGCATTACTTTTGAGTTCTTTTGTACAAAAAACAAATCTAATTCAGCTTTTTCAACAAACACCAAATGAAATGTTGGAGTTTCCTCATGACACTTTGCAAAATGAATACTTTTCGCGCGTTTTTCAAACGCCAAGAAACACAGAACTACGCTATCCCTCTCTCTCTCTCTCTCTTACACACACACTGACACATACACTCTTTCTTTGACTCTGTCTCTGTCTCTATCGAAAGGTACAGCTTCTTTTCCACCAACTCTAACTCACACTCTGACTATTTCTATGTCTGTCTCACACACTAAATGTTTTCAACTCGAACATAACCTCAACTTAGTAGCAGAAAACGTATCGAAACGCTTGCATTTACCGCTACTTCTGTTGTTGGCTATAAAACCGCTAAAAGCGGCTCTGTCTTCATTTCCGTTTCACTTGCAAGCACACAGTTGTGTTTACTGTACGTTTCTTTTGAGTGCTGTCGCTTGACGACTTTCCCACACTACTAATCGTTAGCGTTATCGTCATTGTTATCGTTATCGGTTTGCAAATAAACACACAGACACTGTATATTGTATGCAATACACAATCAAATACATTACCCTTACAACTACTACTACTTTTACTACTAATACAGCTACTACCTACTACTTGGTACAACAACAACAAAATACTACTACCAGCTACTACCAAAAACTACTACTATTTGCCATACCTACATAGTTTTGCTTAACCAAAGTGATCCATTAACCTAACGTTTTGACTAATGACTCTTCTTGTTATTGTATCTTCTGTCTTAAACTTCTCTTTCACTGCCCAAACACACACACACACACACTCAATACATGTAAACACGTACGACACGACCCACGTTAAACGAACGAAAATACCAAAAAAAATACTAAAAACCGATACACTTCCCACCTAACCAACCGCACAAACAACTGCCGTCCACTTATGCGTTTCGTGCCGCTTTTGAATGCAATTCAATTCAATAATTTCTTTGATATTGAATCTATATGTATATCGTTTAATCGTTAATCGTTAATCGATACATTTGCATTTCCATTGCAAAAAAAAAATACCAAAAAAAAAAATTCAATTCGATATGTAATAATTAAAAAAACGCACACACACTTCGGCAGATGTCTACCTCAGCCGGTTGGGATGGTGTACTCGACGCCATTATCAATGAGGAAGCATGCGATCCACCCGACAACGACAAAGGCTATCCGGGCAATTGTGGTTCAGCGACCGTTGGAATAACGTTTCTCCTCTCATATCTAGTTATAAGCTTTTTGATAGTTATTAATATGTACATTGCTGTCATTCTTGAGAACTATAGTCAGGCCACCGAAGATGTACAGGAGGGCCTCACCGATGACGACTACGATATGTATTATGAGATTTGGCAACAATTTGACCCAGAGGGTACACAATATATACGCTACGATCAATTATCCGAATTTCTTGATGTACTCGAGCCACCGCTGCAAATCCATAAACCGAACAAGTACAAAATCATATCGATGGACATACCCATCTGTCGCGGTGATCTCATGTACTGTGTGGACATACTCGATGCTTTAACCAAAGACTTCTTCGCACGCAAAGGTAATCCGATTGAGGAGACGGGTGAAATTGGTGAAATTGCCGCTAGACCAGATACGGAGGGATACGAGCCCGTATCCTCAACCCTCTGGCGTCAGCGGGAAGAGTATTGCGCTCGTCTGATACAACATGCGTGGCGTAAGCATAAAACGCGCATGGAGAATGGCGGTGGTGGCGCTGGTGGTGGCGCTGGTGGTGGCGGTGGCGGCGGCGGTGGCGGCGGTGCAAGCAGCGATGATGCCGATGCTGATCCAGATGCCGATGCTGAACATGATCCCGATGCGGATGCCAGCAACGGTGCGGAGGTGAATGCGACTGGGGATGATGCGGTGACCAGCCTTGGTGCTGGCGGTGGTAATGATGATGGCATCGCTGATCATCATGAGATTGGCGATGGTATTGAGGGGGCAGCAGCAATGGATGCTGCTGTCGCTTTGGAGCAAATCGATGAGCTCAAAAGCAATGTAAATAGTCCAATGGATGGTGGTGGCAGCAACAGTGGTGGCGGCGCGGGTAGTCCCGGTGGCCAGAGTGCCGGCAGTGGCGGCAGTGCCGGTCGCCAGACGGCCGTTCTCGTTGAGAGCGATGGTTTTGTGACAAAAAACGGCCATAAGGTTGTAATACACTCGCGATCGCCGAGCATAACATCGCGTACGGCAGATGTCTGAGCCAGGCCTCGCCCCCCCCTCCAAGACGCACGCGAGTATTAGCAGCAGCAGTAGCAGTAGCAGCAACAGCAACAGACAACAGGCGGCAACAACAACAGCAACTGATGTCTGCGGCAGCAGCTACAGCAACAGCAAGAACAGCAGCAGCAACTACAACAACAACAACAAGAACAACAACAACAACAACAGTGAGCAAACAGGTACAGCGAACAACAAACAGCAACAGCAACAACAACAGCGAACAAGCATAATTTTCTGCTATAGATATAAAAGAAGTTAAAAAGAAATATAAATAAATTAACAAACAACAGCAAGAAAAACAGGCAGCAACAACAACAGCCGCATCTCAACACCAACAAACAAAAACAAAAAAATTTAAAAATACATTATAAAAATTAACTTAAAAAGTAAACACCAACAACAACCACATTTCTAACTACAACGACAGCAGCAAGTGTCTAAATTTAAGTTAACTCAGTTCCAATAAGCACAACAACAAACAACAATCATAATTAAGCTATTAAGAGAATACCAAACAAAAAAAAATGTTACAAAATCGAACAAAAAGAAATTTATATTTGTAAGATGGCTCGTAGTTATTGTATACCAAACAATTCCTTTAAGATCAAAAACCCAAATCGAATGAAAAAAAAAACTTATAATGCAAAACACCAAAACACCAAAATGCCGTTAACCTTAGCAAAACAATTCACAATTGGCCTATTTAACTAATTATATTGAAGCAAACCAAATGAATTCTCAACTAACTTAGATAATATTATCCATATACACGCAATATCACACATTAAACTCAGACAAAGCCGGTGAAAAAAAACAAAAAGCAATCGAGCTAAATCAATTCATTCGCAAGATTTTCTCAAATTTATTGCATACTTTTGAGAGCGCTCAGAAATGGCGCGTCAAGTAGAGTTTCTGAGCTGCGCACAAAAGCAGGCAACAAAATTTGGCTACTTTAAATCAGCTTTAGAACTATACTTTGCAAATAAATTTCTAGATTTACAAATAATATTCCCACGCATACCAAAACAAAAAAGCATTAAACATTAAATAATTCTCATAGAAGTACGTGTAGTACTGCGGTGTGTACGTGAAAGTCAAGTGAATGAGAAAGAGCTAAAAGCAAACATAAAACCAAACAAGAAAAACAGAAAATATATCAACACACACAAAGAACCACATACAAAGTAACATTTTGGCATCAAACACATCACAAATTACTAATTAATAATGGATTTCTAATAATTACAAAAGCAAATAAGAGGAAATTGATCAAGTAAAAGCAAAACACCAATTGCATTAAACTACATAAATAGTATTTTGTACATTTACATTTTACATTTAACATTTAATGAAGTTAGTAACGCAAATAACAAACAAAAAACAAAAAAATCCAAAACAAAACAATGAAGAAAATAAAAATAACAAAATACAAACCGTCTGAACTGCCATAAAAAGCAATACGAAATAATAATGAATATCAAATACGAAATCGAGAACATTTCACGCACAAAACATAGACACATTCTGCATATGTACAAATGTATGTACTAGAAATACATATATATACTCGAGAGATATATATATAAATTTATTCAATTCATTTACAAAAATGTTTTTTTTTTTAAATCCTTAAAAACTGATTCGAAATTTCGAAACGTGCCTATCGAGTCATTAAACATTATGCAATATGTTGAAGCGATTCTTTTTTAAATACACCAACACCAATACCAACACACACTCATACACTGTAACAGTTTTAGTTGAACTATGCGCTGAATTTCAGGATTTCTACAAACAATTGTCATGAACTGTTTTAGCTGTTAATAATACACTTGATAAACTAATTAAACTGTCAGCTGTCAAATGTCGCAGGTAATTGATGAATTGTTGTATTGTTTGAAAATTAGCAAGAAGTACAAAGCATACATACATTCCCAAACACAACCCAGCACAAACTCATACAGAAGCTCGTGAAAACCATGTTCATGCCAATCCAAAATGGCTAACTGTACCGCACTCACTTACACACCGACACACCAACACACACACACACACGTACACTGAGAGACAGATTTACATTGGAGTTGGGGCGCATTGAGCAAAAACAAAAATAAAATTAATATACAATACTAAAAACAAATGAAACGAAAATGAAACTGAAAACGGGAATGGAAATTAATAAAGTATAAAACAAGAACAATGGCATTCAATTAATTATTGATAGTTTGTCGTAAAGGAAAAGCAGGTAAAATAGAGAGTATGACTCGAAAAATAAAAAACTAAACAAATATTTGTGAAGTGAGGTTAAAAAACCAAGAAGAAGAAGCAGAAGAAGAACAATAAAAAGCAAAAACAAAAGCAATTACAATTACGAACAATGTAAGATGCAAAGCAGAGCAAAAAGGTGCAGAGTAAATTCAAAACAATAAAAAGAAAAGTAAAAAAAAAAAACAAAATTAAATCAACAAACTGGTGCCAGCTGCTTTCAAAGAAAGCGCGCCATAAAACAAAATAAAAAGTAGGAGAAAAACCCAATAAAAAAACATAAGAAACTTAACAAAAACAATGGAGCACAAAGAGTGTACAATCGAGAATTTTATTTGTATGAACGTGTTCTCTTTTTTTAAAACTCATTCGCCTTTTTCAATCCTTAACTAGCAACAAGAATATATATATTTAAAAAGTGCAGTGTAAAGTCAACAAAATGCAAGCAAAAAAAAAAAAAGCCCAAAAAAAAATATATTAATAAAAACAAAAGCAAACCCAAAAAAAACATAAATCAAATACAACAAATTTAAATAATTGATGAACAAAACCTAAATTTTAAACTATATATGTGAGTGTGTACGTATGTGTGTGCAATACGCATACATGCACACAACTACATTCATAAGTATAAAAAGAGTAAAATTCACTTTAACGCTAAACAAAACGGTTAAAAAACGAACGACTACATTTTTGCTTGATTGCTGCTTGAAAATAAACCAAAGAACGAAATAAAACGTTGCATACTTTTGAGCTGCTTCTGCATCGCATTCGCCGCCTTCCGTTCAATTTTTCATTTCGCTTCAATTCGCTTCGTTTCGCTTAGATTCGCTTCGTTTTCAAGCTGTTGTGTTTTTGTTTACTTTGTCATTGGTCGATTTTCATTTGCTTCAGTTTAGAAGCGTCAAATTTTCTGTATAATTTTCATGTGTTTTTCCGTTTCACTCGCAATGCGATTTCAACAGTTTTTTCTTTTTTAGTTTGAAATCAATGCAACTAACAACTGGATTATCTAATGAAATTCGTAACTTGACTAAATAATCCAAGTATCTATACGCATATACACTTACATGCAAAAATGCGTGTGGTTGTACTATACATTCAACAAATGTGAGGTTCCATTGCGCACTAACACACATCTATGCACAAACACCCACTCACACACACTATCCCTCACACACACACACACACTTACACACACACACATGCTTTGCTATTGCTAACTGAAAGAAATTGAGAAAGATAATTTAAAAAGCGCCTCTTGGTTCTGACAACAGTAGAAACATACTTCATTTATCTCACACTGGTGGCCATATAAATCAGTACACCTACATAGCTCTCACATGCTCTCAGTCTGACGCTCTTTTCTCCATCTCGAGAACATCTGGATGAATCACACACACCAAAACACACACTCAACACACACGTGCTTTGAACACACTGCCTATTTTCTGAACCAACTGAGAACCTAACTGTAAAATTGATCCTTCACCTCACTTCATCCACCCACAATAGTGATCAACAAAATTGTACTAACTTATGAAGAGAACATAGCAAACATCTTTTGAGTTGACTGTACCACCCAAGGCAAGCAAACGTTGAGTTTCCGATAGTCGAATTATTATTATGATTACGAGTATTCATGCAAAGAAATGCCTATAATTTGCAGCTATATGTATTGTTTTTTATGTAGTACATCATTCAATATGCGCGACGAACTGTATAACAGTTTTAATTTCGATTTCATAGCTTCAAGTTTTGGATTAAATGGTTAGAGTTTCACAAACTGTTATACTGTTATACTGGTAACTGTTATACTTGTAACTGTCATACTAGAAACTGTTATACTGATAACTGTTATACAATTGAACTGACGTACTGGTATTCCGTTGGCCTGCTTTACTGGCATCAACTGTCATACAATCTAGTATTGACTTGTCAGCTATAGGTCAATAGTCTTACTTCTATTGCAAGCAAAACTAAAAATAATCGCACATACAGCTCTAAAGTATGTACAAGCTTTAAGGGACCAGTTTGAGCGTTGGCTTTGTAATCGAACACAGAAAGTTTAAAAGTTTAAAAAAATTCGGGTGTTAACCACATTCAAACATATTCCAAAAGTATAAATTAGGTGCTTATGAGTACTTAAAACCGAGACAAGAAAGCGGCATTCATTCATACACACATACTGCATCTTGGTCTGTTCCACATTCCGTTTCACAGCTGTAAATTGTATGCTTTATAAAATCCTACTTGGGGTTGCATAAAGGTATGCAAAAGTGGAATGAAATGGAAATGGAACATTCCTTGAATAGTCCTTCGCTTTTATAAAATTCGACTTCTGTTTTCCTACAAAAAATGTGCTGTACATATAGACTACATATATGTGAATTCTTATGTCTAAACTGTATCTAATGTTAGCGCCTATTTTTGATTTTTGAAGCTTTTAAGCAATTCTACGTTACTGCGAGAGGTCCATAAACCCTTCTTATTTCTCCCCCCAAATTAATAAACAAAACGCTTGCCAATTGCCAATTATGTTTAACGACTTGAATATAGCTTCATTATTATATATAAATACATTTTGTTGGCTGTTTGACAAAAAGAAAAAAAACAAGAAATAATACGAAACCACGAAAATCGATGATAAAAAAATAAATTGATAAATTGAACACATTGCTAAACAATTAACTAAATGAAAAACAAAAACGATTTACAACAACAACAAAAATATGCTACAACTAATAACAGAAAATTAAGTTTGAAATTCCGTACAAAAATGCATAAGTTATAATAACAAAAACATATATATATCTACTGAGTGCACTGTTATAAATGAGGGGCGGGGCGAGATTAAATAAATACCAAAACAAAACAAAAAAAAAAACAACTAAATATTAAAAAAAATGTAAACAAACGACGTTATCAAAACGGCCGTACACAAGTTAAGCTTATGCGATACAAGAACAACAAATGCGACAAAAAAGCAAAAACAAAAACAAAAGAAGAAGATGAAGAAAAAAACAAAAGAGATGAACACTTATAAAAACAATTGTAAAATTACAATAATAATACTTACGACTAATAATACTACAATAATAATCATAAATAATAAAGCTTAGTATTAAATGACTATGACAGAAATACTTCAATAATAATCAAATGAAACGGGAAAAACAAAAAAAAAAAGATAAGAAACCTGAAAACTACCGTAATAATAATAGTAAAAAAAAGTATTTCATATTTTTAGCATAAATATTTTTTTGTGCCGAGGTTACGTTCGAAGCAACACGCGCATCATTGCCATTAGACGAGAATAAATTTAAAAAATACATGTGTATATATATACATATATAATATATATATATATATACAAAAAGATATGTATATGTGTGTATAGGTATATATATACATATATAATATATACATAAATACAATATGAATATGCCTAAAACTGAATATAAAGTAAAACTATTTATAATAAAGAACTTATTGCATATTTTGTGCTGCTGAATGAGGTCACAACGCAACAAAACAACAAAAAACAAAATAAAAAGACAAAAAAAAAACAAACAATAATACAGATAAATTTATTATAAATCTAGAGCAATAAAATCCATCTGCATAAACTTAGATACTTGCATAGTAACGTATGTAAGCGTAGTGTGACTAATATTTAGCGCCTGCACTGTGTGTGACTGCACTGTGCCATTTCCAACACAGGCAGACCGAGACACACTCACAGAGAAACACTGACACAAGCTCACTTATATAACACTTCAGCCACACACCGGTGCAGTCACAAAACGGTGCACACAGTGCCAGCGCAAAGTATGTGAACAGGCGCAAACAAAAAACTCTTTAACAAAAAAAAAAAAAAAAAACACAAAAGCTAAAAAAAAAACTAAAAAAATGAAATAAAATAAAATATTAAAACAAAATGATAAAATGGAAAAAACAATAAAAAAAAAAACATTTTTTTTAGGTACACTTAAATCAAAGCGTGGAATATTATATTAGTTAATTAAAATAAATGCTTTTTTGTCAAATCACTATAGAAAAAATAAAACAAAAAAAATTAATAAATGAAGGTAATAAAATGAACAACAAACTTTAGCTTTATACTCGTACATTTACATTTGTAATATATTACATAAGTCTAGTTAATTACATTAAACAAAAGAAAACCAAATCTAAGAATGAAAATCAAACGAAGCATAGCAAATTAATTCAAAGAAAATATTTATGAAAAACGAACTGTAAAAAAAACAAAAAATCGAGAAGAAAACAAAAGAAACATTTAAATGTAATGCAGCCAGTTATTATGCATAGCTAAAAATAAAATTAATATTAAAAAACCAATGAAAACAAATGAATTAATTAATAAAAAAAACAATTGCAATTAGATATTCTATATATAAAAATTTTACATTTCTACATATATATTTTTTCTAATTTTTGTTACATTTTATGGTCTGATTTAGTTACGAATATATTCTTATGTTGCTCAACACACACACAACAAACACACATTGACACAGACACACAGCAAAGCTCATGCCAAGCAGATGAGAAATAATTACCTAATTAAATAATTAACAAAGCCACGCCTAGAGAGCAAAATAGTAAGAAAAATGCCGAAGAAAAACTTGAGTAAAACTAAAAAAATAACATGGACATCAAGAACACACTATAATTATGAAAGTTGCCATCCAGCGAATTATTTGCAATTTACATTTCATGTGTATTGAGCGCATTCGAATTCGACTTAAAAAAATTTAAATGAAAATTGAGAAATTCGAATAAATTAATTGAAAAACTACGACAGCAAAAATGCATCAAGAAAATCATGGAAAAACACAAAACAGACTGAAAAATGCAAAAATAAAAATAAAGTAAATTAATTGAATTAATGGAAAACTTACAAATCGACAAGCTGCTTTTAAAAACACACACAGAAGCCGTTACACACACTACACACACAGCCACACCTCCTAGCAGCAGCATCGGACCCAAATTGATACGGAAAAAAAGATAATGCTTGAAATGGGAAATATATACAAATATATATATATATGTATATGATAAACAAACGACAAACAATAAGAAAAATGTATTTATATTTATACATTATACACAAGCAAGCTAAAGAGATTATAAAGAAATTTAAAAATTAATAACAAAAATAATTTAAATATATATGAAATTCTTTTCTAAACACGATAAAAACCGAAGCAAAACACCAAAAAATTCCAAAAATGAAAAAAAAAAGTAACAAAGAGAGTCACAGGCACCGTTAGCATTTTTTTTTTATATACAAAATACAATTTAAGAAATAAAAATAAAAAATAAAAACAAAACGAGGTAAAAAACATAAATTAGTGAGAAACAACTGATGTCTTTGTAAAGACTTTATATATGCCTGCCATATGCCTACATCTGCCTAGCTGTCTGACTACTCTACTGAACACCAAATTGATTTCTCTCGCTTGAGCACAAATCACACACACACACACACACACACACCCACACACACAGAGACATACACAAACAATAGCATAGTCCATCCAAGAAAGCTCACAGGCAAAACTTATAGATAGATTGTTGTAAACGCGCCTAGTTAAATGTTTTGAGGATCGCATAGAGGCGTCCTCGTGTTTTCGTTTTTTGCCCGTTACGTAACTATCGCCTTATTGCCATACGATAACTCCGATAACTCCGGATTGGAGCGCAGTGTTTTGAGCAACTCGATTTGATAGCAACTTCCCCGGCTACAAACGTTTAGTGGTTCAGATAACTGTACAAAAGCCCACACAGAACAACAACAACAACACCAGCAGAAGAAGAAAGAAAGAAAGTGTTATACTGTTATACACATATATTGAGATGTTAGTGCTTGCAGCTAAAAGCAAAAGATAATTGTATGTATGTATGTATGACACCCGCCACTTTTCTACTATATAAATCGACTGTATATATAAGATAATACAATGTATGACAATTTATGTAGCAGTATAACAGTACAGTTTATGTGTTGTGCAATTGCTTGTCAGAAAAACACACACACACACACACACTACACACACACACGACTACGGTCATGGCATTTTTACTAGCTGTTATTTATGGTTCAGTTATCTTTTTTCATGGGCATTACTTCTATTAGCAATATTCTATAAAAATAAAAAATAAATATATAAAAAGAAATTTAACAAATTAAAGAAGCTGTCATACTTGCATCTAAATGTTTTCACAACTCGAAAATGTTACGCATTATATATATAGATATATATACTATATATAAATGAGATAAAAATACAAACTATTGTTATCGATTTTTTTTTTTTGAATACTCGATCATTAAGTTTGAGCGCCATTTTTTGATAATACAACTACAAAGACAGAAGAGTAACAACAAATATATATACATATATATATATTTATATATATATTTAATGTATGTATATAAGTATATATATATTTATATACATATATATATATATATATATATTAATGTATATACATATATCAAATATTTCACAAATGCAGTGCGACAACAACAATTTTGTATGTATTAATTTTTATTGACGACAAAATACACAAGAACAACAAGAAGAACAAGAACAACACAAGCATAAATTGTTTTTATAAACGCATATATATGTATATATAAACACATATATATATATACATATATACATACATGTATATGTATAGTATATATATTAAATATATATATATATATACTTAAAAGACGCCTGAATTAGTTTGTTACGCAAACAACAAAAATTATAATTAACTAACTTCAATGTAAACAACAAAAACAAAGTACTCAAACAAGAAAAAAAAACAACAACAACTGCACAATAACATCTAAATGTAAAATTATGAATTAATTATACTTAAAACCGCATTGCAAAAACAAAAACAAAAACAACAAAATGATGCCCTAAGAGCGCTATAAAAAAACAACAAACAAAAAAGAGAAAGAAACCAAAGTAAATCATTTTTATTTTCATTATATATAAATAATTAATGCTTTTTTAGTTCTCAACAAGTTGCATTATTAACATTCATGTATAATTTGTAAAACGAAAAACCAAAAAAAAAAAACAAAAACAACAAAAACAAGAATAAACAATAATATTAATGAAATCCAACTTTAAAAGAGCAAACAAAAAATATTGTAATGTAATAAAAACAAAACCGAAACAAAAAAATGAGAAAAACAAAATAATATATTAAATTAAAAGCGAAATTTTTTCACACTTTAGCTTAATAAATTGTAAAAAACAAAAAAATACAAAAACAAAACTGAAATAAAATGAGATTTAATTGAATTTGTTATGCAAATGAAAAAAAATCACACACATTGTTTTATTTAGTGTGTAAATTAAACAAGAAATGTTTTTATTTATTTAATATTCATTGTATATTAATTTTAAAAGGACTTGACACACTGGGAGCTCTACTAACACATAAGCGGTAACCAGAAAAGGAGTCACTTATGGTAGCAGATACTGCTCTGGATCGAAGTACTGGAGTTATCTACGTGCGACACTAATTTTCGATATATAACTATATGTATTTATAAATTGTATCATAAAGACAATAAAGCGAAAATCACTTGACCTAAAAATTGTTTTGTTTTGACATAAACTATTTTTAAATTTTGCAGCAAAGGAAATTTAAAAAAAATTTACATGCCCCGGGTGAGGCTCGAACTCACGACCTTAAGATTATGAGACTTACGCGCTGCCAACTGCGCCACCGAGGCCAGGTGAGAGACGCCTGCACGATTACTCACATGAAAACTGAAGTAATGGACGTTTAAAGGAGATCATTGAATAACCACAGTGTTTGATTTATTAAAAAAGGCAAACGATAAAAGTATATTATAAAAATATATTAAATACTAGTCTAGTTGAAGTGATAAGGAAACAATAATTAATTTTTAAATAGTATAATATATTTTAAGTTTGTGACAAAAATACGGAATGCAATAAAAATATTTATTCTAGACCAAGAGCCTGTATTAGAGCAACAAAACAACATAATTTGTAATAGTTTGGCATTTTGCAGTTAAATTTTATGATTTTTATGCCTTCTTGGGCTCGTAAGCCTCAAAAACTATCGATTGGCTTCAAAAATTCGAATATTTAAATTTTGTCATTTTTTTAAAAGAAATTCTGTATATTAAAAAATTTTAAATCGATTAGGCTAATGGTATAGAGTAAAGTGTAAGATTCTAAATTATTTGGCTGAGCTATGACACCACAAAGCTCGTTCGATTTAAAACTATATATACTATACACTGAAATACATTACAATACATTACAACATTTAAAATTAAATTATAATAATTAACATTTTTGTGATTAATTAACCTATAAAAGCAATGGTCCACTTGGATGTTGTTTTGTTGATTTTAAAAGCATAGTAACCAAATCACACAATTGATTTTGTGAAAATAAAATCATTGCATGCTTTTAGGCTGACATTTAATTAATTTCTAGCATACTTTTACGTCGGTTCAGCTTAATCTTCTCCTGAACCTTAAATCTTAAATTATTTCCTTTTAAAAGTTTTTATGAGTTTTATGAGAGTTCTTAATTATAGACAGATCATAGTATTCTAGCAGTACAAATTAGCCACATTATAAAAATAAATTTAAATATAATGTAAAATAACTAATTTAATTGTAATTCAATTACTTAGAAGGTAATAAATAAACAATAGAAATAAATGTAAAAGCAAACAATAGAAAGTGTTTTTCTTTACAATCCACATCGATTACTGCAATGCAAAGCATTTGGGCACTAAGTTATTAATTAAGTACTTGGCAGTGCGTCAGCCAAGTAACAAAGAGATACTTTTGTATCTAGCATCTTTTTGGATGCGTTGCAGGACGCCAAATGGCTGGGTGAGATCTGTGCCGGGGACGTGCATATAATGAATGAAAATTGCAGCAGCAGGTAATGACCAGACATTTCTACATAACTACACACATACACACACACCCACACTAGCAGACACACACACAAACACACTTAAACACACACTGTGTAGCTTGATGGATTTGCTATGCGCATGCCAGATTCGTAAGGGCCGTAGGAGCATTAGAACTACCGTTAGACCCCAAAAGCCGACTTAGGCTTGTCTCAGCCAACTTGTCGGGATTTGGACGCCAAGCGTGTAACAACGAACGCAACGCAGTTTTTCACCTACAACTCAAGAATCTTCTTTTTTTTGGCTTTTTTTTTTTGGTCCGTTACTGCTAAGTGATGGATTGAGTTCAGTTCGCAATACCTTAAGGTGCATCGAAAGTAAAAGAAGCTTAAAATAAAAAGATATTGAAAACTTATTTTCGATTTCAAACTCGATTTTGATTCGCTTATTTAGATGAGACACGGTTTCAAGATGATTATGTTTCAGCGACTCTTGGGAATTTTGACATGGTAAGTGCCCTGCCCTCTATCCCTTTCCCCTCCCTGCTGTCAGCCCTAGTAGCACACTGCAGCAAAATCAGTAACACTATTTAAGTAGCCTCTTATATTTTATTGAATCGCTTTAGAAAATTTATATTTAATGAAAGAAAGATCTCAAAGTTTCTGCATTAGGTGTTTAAGTGAATCTTTTATAAAAAAATGTTGTTGAAAAATTTAATAGGAAAATTTTTAACAATTTTTTGAATTTAAATAAATATTTTACTGACTTATATATTTTTATTTTATATCTATAAATTTTAAATAATTATTTTCAAATCTATAAACGACAGCTAAGATTTTTATAAAAGTTTTTCACTATTAAACTTGAAGAAATAACATTAATATTAATGTTTTTTTTGCCTCATTGAATTTTAGTTTACATTTTTATACATTTATTTTTCACTATTAAACTTAAAGAAATAAAATGAAAGTAAATACTTTCCTTGCTCATAAAATTTGTTGTTTTAAATTCATATCCAAGATTTGACCTAAAATTCATTATTAATAATTTGATTTATAATTTATTTATACATTTGTCTCCAGTTAGTTAATTAATTAAATTTAATTTTTAATGTATATTTAAAAACAATTTTTTTATATATAATTTGAATTATATGTTTAAAATATTTTGTGATTTTAATTAATATTAAAGTTAGTTTATTATTATTTTTTATTTATTATTTTTGTGTCGACTGCTCATAGTCTGACAATAAAAAAATAAATTAATGTTCTTTATCTTTTTAAAAATTTTAATTAAATAAGAAATTGGTTTCCTCATGTATTTTTTATTTTATTTGAATATTTTGTTGCTTTATTTTGTCCCTTTATTTTCAATTATTCAATTTCGACCAAAATTTGCACTACCTTATTTATTTTTGCCGTGTATCTGCTGCAGTGCTTATTAGGCCAGTCAAACGTTCAATATGCTTAGCTTGGCTTAAAGTACATTGGCCAATAGCTGCAAACTGTCAGACGCGGTCAAGTGTCTTGCCAAAGGAATCAGCACACAACAAAAAAAACCAGATGGGGACTGAGGAGATGGGGTATTGGAGGTGTCAATTTAAAGAGGGGGAAACTTAAGTTGATTGCCTGCTAGTTTATGCAGCCTCAATTAGACACAGAGCACACTGGAATTTAGACTGAACTTCCGTCTGAAAATCAGGCTTAAGTTGAAGTTGGCTACAACTCAAATTAAAGCTAAAACTGCGACTAAATTGTTAGCAAGTGTTGACTGTGTCGCTGTGTGTATGTGTGTGTGCTTAGAGACTCGGCTTAAGTGTGTGTGCTCACAACACACAAACGTGTCGCAGTTTTTGATTTTCGCAAATGTTGCAATTTTTATAACACAAACAATAAAAAGAAAGCCAAAATACACTACACTACAAACGACAAACTTGTTGTGAAGGCATACGAAATACCAAATCTAGGAAGTAATTAAAAGGAGCATAACATAGAGGAAGCATCATTTTGAGTAGGGTCACTGTGGGTAGGGGTATGCCCGTATGGGGAGGGGGACTCCTCAGTTGCCACAGTTGCGTAAGTCTAGCCCGAGGCGGTCACATGAGAGAGCATCGACAGGCTGTAGTAGCAGCTGCCTTGTTGCAACATGTCACAACAAATTTGTGCAGACACCCCACACACATAAACACCAAGATTGCCCCCCCAAGTACAACAACAACAGGGGGAACGGTCTGGGTTGCAAGGTCGTGAACTGAATAACACTCAACACTCTGCATTTCTCACAATTCTAGCGCTTTTTATTAAGCAGCTAAAAAAGTGTACTATGGCAACAGCCTCGCGGCTAGTAAACAACACACACAGTGTTGTGCAGTGTTGCAGAGTGTAGCACAGTGGCACAACAGCTTAGAAGAGTGAGTTACTGCTCTCGAAAGTAACGCAGAGCTAGGAATATTTGGGCATGTAATAAGATCTGTGCTCCATTCCAAAATATAGGAAATAAAGCCTTTAAAAAAATTAGTTGTATGGACATTGATTAAAACTGTTCAACTAAAAAGCATTCTCAACTTTTCAAGCAGATCTATTAAAATAAATCCATTATTGAATTCCAAAGCTTATGATATTCCAAATTGTTGTATAGCATAAATTTCTTAAAAGTTTTTGAAATAAGGTAGATCAAAAATGTAAAGTAAAGCATTAAACAAATAGATTTTCAGCTTAGTTTCTATAATAATATAACACTATCGATCTCAACATTTTCGCAAATATTTTAACTGGGACTGCTCAAAAAAAAAAAAAAAAAGGTTTAAAAAGTTCACTAAATAAAACTTGACCCTTAAACACATATAATATTTATTTGTAATAAAATAATTATCTTCAAAAATTATAAATTGTGTTAAGCTAAGCATATCATTAGGCGTTCTTTTTTTTTTTTTTTTTTGATAAGACAATAAAATATTAATTAGTGTTTCATTTGAAGAAAAAAAAAAATTAAAAATACAAGTATGATTTTCTGTGACTGCTCATTTTAGGTTTCTTAAGATTAAAAAAGCGTTTGAAATTCGACAATTAACCCTCTGCTTCCCCGAGCTCTTTTTCGAACAAAAAAAGTGTTTATTCTGAAAAATTGTTTGAATTGTACAGATTCAGGATCTATAGGGTCAAACGTTGCCCCCTCCTGAAACTTTGACCTCAAATAAAAAGCTTAAGAACATTCTTTCTTCCAAGTTTGATACAGCAATACACATTCAAATTAATAAACTATTGTTAAATTGCCATTATTTAAGCATTCCTTCGCCTCAAACCTAAAGCTTTAAACAATTTATTGCATAAATTTACTTTAGAAAAGTAAAATTTCAAATTGAGGTTTCTGCGTCAAACTCTGCGTATACGCAACATAGTTCTCAGTAAAGTTTCTGTCACATTTTGAAGCATTTACAGTTTTTGATAACATGCGACTAAATGTGCGTACTTGTGTGTATTATGCACACTCACACACACTTGCACTCACACTCACACTCAGACTGCTATTCATGAACATAGTTGAGGGTAGAAATTGTCCAAAGCATTCTTTTGTTTTGCGGAAAAGCGTCGTTTATTTGTGCTTTTTACGTTGTTTCATCATGTTGCCAAATGCCACGCGTGCCACATGCTGCACACTGGTGCATGGGGCAGGGACCATGCCACATGCCACATGACGACAGCTTTTGTTCCCGAATGTCACAATTATTCACACTCGACAGGAAGGTTATATTAGCACAGCGTCACATTGGCCAACAACTGAATTATAAGCACCCAAAACAATTTCAATTTATTTAAGTTTTTTAAGCTATAAAATTTAAACCGACATCGAAGAAAACCTTGAATTCTACTCACCTACTTTTGGAACAATAACTAATTGTTTTGTAGGGAAATGGATGCAATTCTAGAATTCTTTTCACACTGCCATACAATTTGCAGCTCAAGTGTTTAATTGCTTAAGTCACTTCACGTGCGAACAATGGGCGAAATAAACACATTTCTGCCTAAACTGGAATTATGAAAAATACTTTAAATGGCTTTGGGTAGCACGCTCTGAGGGTAGTTTACAGGCAGAAGGGGGTGTGACCGACCACATAAATTATTCATTCCCATATTCTCTTTCTGATCAGGAAATCCATTCCTGAATGTGTCTGTCTTGATATGAACTTTTGCACACTATTGTCCCGATTGAGAGTGATTTTCCCATGAGCCCTTCTTATGTAGCTTTTCCTACCCCAACTCGTACTCCAACTAAATAAACTGCATGACAGCCTCTTAACTTACATGTGCACACTTGAGCGTCATGGGTGTATGGGCGTAGCGAGCGTGTCCACAGTGGTCAAACCGGATGCGGAAATGCCCGTGGCAACACCAAAAATGCCGACAATAACCAGCGAGTTCAAGGCCAGTCGCATCTACGAATCCTTTCGCATTCCCAGCACAGGCACCCAAACGCCCAAGACTCGCCTCACACGACGCTACGTCAACGAAACAAAAGTTTTTGGCACGATGGCACAGGGTCGACGCACTGCATCGGCCGATATGCTAAGTCGTAATATATCGAGCATTTTGGAGAATCTATTGAAGCGTTACGAGCAATCACAGCTGCCAACACATGGACAGGGGCTGCCCACTGTGGTGCGTACTAATATACTCATACGCAGCATGGGACCGGTCTCCGAGCTGGACATGGACTACTCCATGGACTGCTATTTCCGGCAGTATTGGCGAGACAAACGTCTGAGTTTCCAGGGACCCATCAAGAGTCTCTCGCTGAGCATCAAAATGCTGGACAAGATCTGGCGACCAGACACTTATTTCTACAATGGCAAGCACTCGCATATACACACCATCACCGTGCCCAACAAACTGCTCAGACTCGACCAGGATGGCGGCATTCTCTACTCAATGCGGTAAATTAAAAACAAATGATTTTTTTTTTTTTTTTTTTTTTTATTAGACACAAATTTATGTAAGAAAATAGTTGAAGTTCACCTCATATTTTGAATTCCATGTAAATGTCTCTACTGAATTCTCACTCGTTTCTATTCCTAGTTTGACTATCAAGGCAACGTGTCCCATGGAGCTCAAGAACTTTCCAATGGATCGACAGTCGTGTCCCCTCGTCATTGGCAGTTGTAGGTGTCCCTTTCCACTTATTGTTGTGTTGAAGCTGTTAATGCCACATTGGTGACTTTTCAGATGGCTACACGAACCAGCAGCTCGTCTACGAGTGGCAAAATCATGATGATGCCGTCTCCTTTGTCCCCGGCATGACACTCAACCAGTTCGATCTAATTAGCATGATGCATCGCAATTTCACATCGACACGACGCGAGGGTGACTTTTCCGTGTTGCACGTTGCATTCAATCTAAAGCGACACACGGGATACTTTCTCATACAGGTAAGGAGGGGAGAATGGGGGATAGATGTGGGTGCACTGAACAAAAATGTGCACTAACTATATTAAAGTTAGGCGAGTCTTAAAGGTCTTAAGGAATTTAAGTCTTCTAGCAGTTGAGTCGTACATCGCTAACCCCATTTCTCCTTCTCTTTACCTCACTCTCTTCTTTCTTCCTTCCGTCTCTATCTCAACCGCATCTCTCCTCACTCTCTCTCTCTCCTTTCTCTATCTCTACCTCTCTCTATCTCAACCTACAACCACATCTCTCCTCTCTCTTCTCTATCTGCAACTCTCTCCCCATCTCTCCTCTTTCTATCTCCGTATTTAACCTCATCTCTCCTCTCTCTCTCTTCCCTCTCTATCTCCACCTCTAACCCCATTTCTCCTCTCTCTCTCTCCACTATCTATCTGCACCTCTTACCCCATCTCTCCTCTGTCTCTCTTTTACCTCTCTATCTCCACCTCTAACCTCATCTCTCCTCGCCCTCTTCCCTCTCTTCCTCCACCTCTAACCCCATCTCTTCTTTCTCTATCCCTTCCCTCTCTATCTACATCTCTAACCCCATCTCTCCTCTCTCTCTCTTCCCTCTCTATCTCCACCTCCAACCTAATCTCTCCTCTCTCTCTCTTTCTTTTCTCTCCATCTCCACCCTCCTCCTCCCCCTCACACAGGTCTATGTGCCCTGCATTCTGATTGTAGTGCTGTCATGGGTCTCATTCTGGATACATCGCGAGGCGACCAGTGACCGCGTTGGCCTCTGTGTGACAGCCGTTTTGACACTTTCGACCATCAGTTTGGATTCCCGCACCGATTTGCCCAAAGTTAAATATGCCACTGCCCTCGACTGGTTTCTACTGATGAGCTTTCTGTACTGTATTGCCACACTATTGGAGTTTGCCGGTGTACATTACTTTACCAAATTGGGCAGCGGTGAGTTTCCACGCGTGGACGATGAGTGGGAGGACATTGGCTCCATGGGGTTTTCAGCAGGTGAAATTGTTGATGCCGCCGAGGCCAGTGATGACAGCGAACCGGCGAATTCCGAGAGCGATGTCTTTGCCTTTGCCGACCATGATGCCCTGCACTGCGAGTTGCCACTGCCACCGGAACTAAATGGCGTGGGTGGGTTTCCCAAGCGCAATACCTTCAGCTGCCCCATCTACAATGTAAGTAACCCCCAAACAATTTAAAGACAATCTCTTCCTCTATTTCTTGCCTCTTCAGAACCAAGAGCAGAATCCCGCCCACGTCTTTCCGAAACTCTCTTCACACGCCTCCACCATGGAGCGTACGACTCAAACCGAACCTCCCGTCGTCACCCGTATGCACCAGATGTGGCTCTGTCTCAAGGGGGATGTCAAGTTCCGCAGACAGCGGGAAAGAGACGCAGCTGCGGAGAAAAGTGAACAAGGACGAAGTGGAGCTGGTTATGTGAACAGCATTTCGTTGATTGATCGTGTCGCACGTGTCGCCTTCCCCATGACCTTTGCCCTCTTCAACCTACTCTATTGGCTGGCCTATGGCATGTACAAGAAGGAGTTCTCCTGGTCCATGATAAAGGCTTAAAAGAAATCTAGCATCTTAAATATTGTGCACATATCTAAAAATAGTTCTAAGCTTAAAATTGTAAGCTCGTAATCTTGTTACTTGCATTTCAATTATGCTCATGGTTCACTCCATGTTTCACTTTAGCTTTTAAATACTCAAAAAAAAAGAAATTCTCTTACTTGTGCTTATAAATAAATTGTTGTTATAGACATTCATTGGTTTTTATCATTTAAAAAAGGGTCTTGAGCGCGATCTCGAAGGACCAAAAATTGGTGATAGAATCCAGGAGGTTGCCAAAAAGTACCACAATGGGCTAGATGCTCACCCAAACGGCCTCGCTAAGCGCATCAGCCATTAAAGATTTTAAATTTTTAAGACAAATTTTTATAAAAACTGCTCTACACTTTAGGAAAAATATTTTCCGTTAGGAAAAGTTTAGTAGTTTTCGGCAAATCTAGCCAAAATTTTTTTCACTTTCAGAAATTTAATTCTTTTTCTGGGCACACAAAGGTCCAGTCATTTCCGGCATGTTGATAGCTCCACTGCACATTGCACTTGCTTTGCTGCTTATCAGTTAATTACATCAACGCTGTCAACGTGCACAAACCTGTTTCAAACACTTAAGGATATCCAAAAAAAACTAATTCACTTTTCTGTGACGAGTTGGGAACCAAGTAAACAGACTTCCTTGAAATAGTATTGTCCTTAAAGGTTACGAAAATTTAAATAAATTAAACAAAATGTCCCCATAAAACTTGTCTGTGACAGTTACATGCTAAAATCTGTACATCATCAACACTTATGTTATGTACCCTATTGTAAATATTTTCTATAGCCTTAAATAAAATTATTAAAAATAGGTTGCCTATTCGGTTGTGATCCAAATTTCTATAACAAAATCATAAAATTCTCTGGAATATTTTGCTTTAGCTTTGTCGATACTAGAGCGGTGTCTTCATGTTGTGAACAAGTTTTTTACTTTAGTCACTAGTAACTGATGTAGCTGTCAGCTTTAAGTCGTAAACACCTGAATCTGAAATTCTCTGGACAATTTCGCTTTAGTTACTCGTCCATACTAGAGTAATTAATTTTGTTATCGGTGTCAACAAGTTTTTAACAAATTTTGAACTTTAGTTACTAGTAACAATCTGTTTTTTTCCTTCAAAATATTTGTCAGAAAATCACTTAATGTCAACCAGAAATTTAAAAACATTTTTACTTCAGTCACTAGTCCTTTAAAATCATTTAGTGCCGCCCCATTATAAAAAAAACTGCAGATAAAATATGTAAACCATTTTAATAACATTTCTAAGAAATATACAGTAAATGATGTGATGTGATGACAGACAGTGAAGACTCATAACAATGACAGCACATTTGAAATAACAAGAGACAAAAGTGACAAAATATTTTATAGACATTTTGAGTGCTCACATTGCACATTAATCTTAAACTTAATCATTTGCTTAATTAATGTTGTGAGCTGCTTTCGTCTCAATATTTTTGTTGTTTTTATTTCGTTTGTACCAAAATGCAGAACAATTCCTGGTGTTTTTTCTTTCTTCTTCTTCGGTTTGGGTGACAAGAATTTTTTTTTGGCCAGAACTCATTGATCGTTAGAAGCTGTAAACTGAATTTTGAAAATATTGGGAACACATTTACTGTGAGCTTTAACTATCTGAATAGCATACTTAACTATATATGTATATGTATATTTTGTTATGTATATGTATATGTATGTAAATGTATATGTTAATTGCTATATGTATATGTAAATGTATATGTATGTGTCTGTATGTTGCGGGTTCTATCATTTATATAAATTGGTCAAATGTCATTATATATCATAGTTCATCAGTGGGAGGGCAGCAGGCTGAGGTTTAGGCCGATAGACAGAGACAGTTTGAGTTAAAGAAAGAGACAGGTGGATAGATCGAGAGGAGAGTTGGAAAATGACTAGCAAGCATTCGGTCCACAACTATTCCAATATGTAGAATATCCAATAGCCGAGATTGAATGCACAGAAACTTATCGGGAATATCATGCGCGAATATTTATCGATTATGTTGACATCCTTGATCTTTGGTATGGTCGCCCTAATCGCCGAGGCGCTCTTCTTAATGGCATGCATCATGCGTGGACGCGCCGAGATGCCCGCTGCTAGACAATATAAATTATCGATTATTATCGATAGGTTATCGATGAATTTTCACTCACCTCTGGGACCGCGATGTCGCAACTGACTGCGACCGGTGCCATAGTTGCGGGTTATGCGAAAACTTGGCGGAAATTTGGCCAAATCCATGGTCTCGGTGCCAATGGAGCCGAGGGTCACATTGTAGTTACCTTTGCGCAACGAAGGTATAGGACTCATGCGTACGTCCTGCAGCTCAATGATGTCTTCTGTGGTTGAACACGTTTCGGACTTTTCCAATTTACCTGTAAAGTTGAATAGGTTTAAAACCGCCCATTAAAAGTCAGTAGTTCCCATCTTTGACTTAATGCCTTACCTATTTTATGGCGATCACAATCCTTAAGCTTTTTTATCTTCTTCTTGGCCCTCTTGCCCCAATATGTATAATTGACTGCAGCGTATTCAAGTAGAGCCGCAAAGACGAACACAAAACACATTACCAAATAAATATCAATGGCTTTCACATAGGAAATACGTGGCAATGAGCTCCGAACACCCGTACTTATGGTGGTCATTGTCAGCACTGTGGTTATACCGAGTGCAACCCGAGCACTTGTCGCCTCATGATTGATCCAAAACGATACCCACGACAGCATCACAATCAGTATGCTGGGTAAATACGTTTGAAATACAAAGTATCCAATATTTCGTTGCAATTTGAATGAAAGCGATAGACGCTGATAGACCCCAGTGGCAAGTCGTTCCTTTCGATCGTTTGTCTCGTAACCGATGATCGTGAACTGGGGCAGTTCGGCATCCTCCACGCCCCGAACGGCCGTCGGTTTCCAGTACATGACAACGTCACTGACCGTGTAGCCATCTGCAAAGCAAAGAGGGTTAAGCATTTGATTCTGATTTAAGCGGTCTAAGTCATAAATGACCATAGAGGCTAAGTGACTGATCCAGGAAGGCTCTATGTGACCAAGGAGTTTAATTGTATCATAAATGACCATGGAGGGTAGGTGAATGTTTAAAGAAAACTCCAAGTGACTATGGAGGTTAATTGAATCATAATTGAACATGGAAGGCTCCAGGAAGCCTCTATGTGACCATGGCGGTTATTTGAATCATAAATGACCATGGAAGGCAAGTGATTGTCCAAGAAAGACTCCATGTGACCATAGAGGTTATTTGAATCATAAATGACCATGGAGGGCAAGTGATTGTTTTAGAAAGACTTCATGTGTCCATGGAGGCTAATTGACGGCTTGAAGAGTCAAAAAGTTGAGTTGTAACTAATTTACTTTATATACATAAATTCAGCTCAGATATTCATAAAAGTATTTAAGTAGACAATAAAAATGATATAATGTGACCATGGAGGTTATGTCAATACTGTTTTATAGTTTACCTAAACTGACAAATGAAGTTAAGCAGAAATTCAGTTATTTTAGGGAAAAAGAAACAACTTATATCATAAACCCTAGCAAAATAAAGTGACCATGGAGGTCAAAAAAGTTGCAATTAGCTTCATATAATTGTACAAAAATACTCAACCTAACATATATGAAATAAAGTGACCATGGATTTAATGTGACTTAAGATTAGTTCCTTTCAGTTTAACCCAAAGAGGAACAAAGCCAATTATAGCAGATCACTCTCAGTAGGTCCACTTTCATAAGCAAAAAGCATATAGTGTGACCATGGAGGACATGAAAATTATTGTTAGGCTTCTTGTAAATAATGTGACCTTGGAGATTAAGTGAGAAAAAAGCTTAGATAAAATGATTAAGCAACGGTTAAGGTCTTCTGTAAATCAACACTTAATTAAAACAAAAAAATAAAAAAAAAAAAGATTTTTTTATATTTCCATAAATTTGCTTACAGCTCTCGATTTCCACGGTGCAGTTCTGGGAGTCCAGTGGGTAGTAGTGCAAATCCATCATGCAGGCGAGTGTTGTGGTGAATCTCATGCCATAGGTGACTGCTCCGTCACCGCCGAGACGCACTAGCTTATTACGCTCAGTGACGTCATGTAGGAAGCTGCAAAATGAATTCAATGAAATCAAAAACAAAGTAATGAAGTTGGGAAGTTGGAACCTGTTCTTATCGTTGGCAAAGAATGTATCTGGCACCCAGATTTTCTCCGCAAAGTCACCCGAAAGTGTCAGCACATCATTGACTCCATCGTCATCGGCATCGGTATCATAATACGGTCCATAGATATTGAATGCCAAGCGCTCATCACGCCAATACTGATTCAAGTACATGGTTATTGTATAGTCCTGATTTCAAAATTCATATTTAAAGTTAGGTATCTCAAGTGTTTAGATTCCTGGCACTTACCATATTTACTTCTGAGATCGCATCAAAACTTGCTATAGTCAAATCCATGCCCACGTGTAGTGGCTCGCCCCCAAAATTGGGTCGCAGCCGTATATCATATCCTTGCAGTATTTTTGAGATCGTCTGCGTTACGTTCTCCAGGCGGCCAGCGAGCATTTCTTTTCGCTTGCATCTAATATGGGGATAAACATTTTAGTTTAGTTTATTAAACATATTTTTTAAAATTTAAAAATTAATTTTTTATTTTCAACACTACTTTAAAAATCTTTGGAAAGTATCTAAGGAATTAATTTGTCTGCGATGCTTAAAAAAATAAAAATGTACAGTGAAAGCACTACTCGCGGACAGCTTCCTCAGACGCACATTTTCCTTACCCGAACGAGTTTTATAGTTTTTTAGCATTATTAACATACAAAATCCGTTCTCTTTGGCGGACATGTCTCTTGGGCGGACAAAAATGCTGGAACCGTGGCTGTCCGGCCAAGGGAGCTTTCACTGTATATGAATAATCTTTTGATTAACTGTTTCCCCGTATTGGAATTGGAATCAACAAATTGTACTCTATAAAACTATACTAAAAATTTATCATTTTGGTAACAAAGTTTGTTAAAATGGTGAAATCATTTACTCCAATTTGTTTCAAATGTCCAGAACAGATTTTGTTACTTTCAAATGTAAGAAAAGCTGCTTTCGAGCAATCCGACTGTAAATGACCATGTACTCCATTTTGTGCTCATTTTGCTAAACGAACAAGCAATTTTTTACCGATTTGTTCCATAGTAGCTATAGGCTATAGTTGTCCGATGAAGACTAAACTTGGTGAGGATAATAGCATTGGTCCCATATACAAAACACTGACATTTTGTCACGATAGCTTTAGAAGTTTCCTAGTTATGATGTTATGAAAATATTCTTTTTTACATTTTTGGAGACTTTTGGGGACGTTGCACTAATTTCCATTAGACTTAATCTGCTCGCGAAGAAGACGGACTTTTATTCCAAAGTAACTCTAGTTCATAATGTCTCTAGGTGTCCTTACGGACAGACGAACAGGCAGACATCGCTTATAGGCTCGGAAACGCTTGCTTCCGCCTGTTACGCTCACTGCGCTTCTGATAAACCTAATAGACCCTGTACTCTATTTGAGTGTGGTGTTTAAAAATATTACAGCTTGAATGTTAAAAAATCTCTATTTAATTCTTTTGGCGTTTTTATTATACTAAGCATAAGATTTATTTTAGTAACGCTGACAAAAAGTGATGCAGAAACTTTATGCAAAAATCTGAAACAACAATTTTATAACACCTATAAATTACTATTCTTTTAATTCCTTAAAGAAAAAAGTACATGAAAACTAGTTTAAATTTAATAAAATGAAATTATTTTTTAAACTAAAGATTAATCACTTACCGCACTAGTGTTAACTGGGCGCACAGCACTAAGAGCAGGAGGCTGTAAAACACGCCCAGTTGCCTTAAATTAATCATATTGGCAGCGTTGACAGTTCGCTGTTGTTTGTCCCCCTTCGTTTTTTTAGTTGGTACTGTAATTCTCAACTCGTTGGCATTGTCTCTGATGGCATTTTCAGTTTCATACCGGATGCAGATACTCTTCACGCGCACACACACACACACACACACACACACACAAAACGGCTTCCGTTTTTTGCTATTTTTTGCGCTAAGGACACGCGTCGCTAATGCGCCATTGTCATTAAAACACGTTGTTGATAATGCACCACATATTCCACTCACAGCTGCAATTACAAGTGTAGGAGTGTGTGTGTGAGAGTGTGTGAAAATTATACTTACAACTTATACAATCCACTCTCTATATTAGTTTTTGTGTGTTAGTTGGAACTAAAAGTGCCAGAGTTGCGCAAAAAACCTTCGAAATATTTCCTTGATTTTTTGAGACCAGCAATCAATCAGTCAATTGAGCAATCTATAAATTTTATTGACTGCTGCATGCACTCATTAGCACTGTGAATTGTTTGTAAATTACAGTATTGATAACAATACTAAAAATGTATGTTAAATAGATGTCAACTCGATTATGTGGGAAATGCTCAAACAAACAAGAAATGAGAATTTCCTCGCAGCGTCTTTTGAAGGCGTCTCATAATGCTTGCCACACACACACACACACACACACACACTCGTTAATGTGGCCCTCACAGCAACAATGATGCTGTGACACACACACACACGCACACACACGGCCTTTTGTGTGTTTGACCCATTTTTTGCAATTGCAGCAAATGCAAAAAAAAATAAATTACAAAAAATGCACAAACAAATTTTGAAAAAAGTCACAAGCAAAACTGGCACGCTGAACCGATTTATATATAAACTATAGACAAGTATAAATACTTAATTTTAGTTTAAAAAAATTTAACTTTTGTCTTTGATTTGCAGGCATTACAGGCAAAAGATACATTTGTATCTGACACCAAAAAAAAGATAGGTTTCTTTTAGTTTAGAGCTTCAACAACTTTCGAGATAAACAACTAACTGTTTATATAAAACAAAAAATCATAACGAAAACAGAATGAACACTGTAACACGTCGAACGTCGAGTGAGTCGAACGAATAACGAATAACGAGTAATACGAATGTCCTCAAAATAATTTCGGTTTCTCATTCACTACTTTCTGTTGTTGTTGTTGTTTTTCTGCTTTTTTGTTTTTTGTTGTTTTCCCGCTCGTCCTATATCTAGATATGTATCTGTAGCTCATCGCTGCGCATCGCCCGCCTGCATCCTCTAGCTGCACTGCGTGTATGTGTTGGAGCGGCTACCGTGTCTAGCTAACGAATGATTACTGTTACTATTTTGCCACCGTTCGCTACCAGTCAGTCAGTCCACGACGGCAAAGTCGTCGTCGTTGTCGTTGTCGTCGTCTTTTCGCTTCGCTCTTCGACTCGAATTCGCATTCGTTTGCTCTAATTGATGCTGTGGGGCTGTGAGGAGTCGTGAGGCCGGAAACAAGCGAGGGGAGCGAAGGCACGTAGTGGGGCAGATACACTCGGCTAAAGTCGTGTCACAGCCTCCAAAGTCTTAACCTTTCAGTGTCTGAATTTTTGTAAGAAATTTTAAGTAGGCGCTTTCAGCAGAATTTTTAAAATTATTCTTCTGGAGTGACTGAATAATGTTTTTAAACCTTTCAGTAACTGCAAATATTTTCGATTTGAATTTTCTAGTTTTGTTTAACATTTTGTTTAATCGAAAGTATTTCATTCAATTATTGAATTATTGAACAGAAATAACTGTTAATTTTAGGTCTTTCTCTTTAATAATTTAATAACTTAATGAATTATTTTCTATGTCTGCATATGTTTTCCAATTATGTTCAAAGATTTCATTCCTTTTTTTAATATAATCGATTTCATCTTTAAATGACTCTTTGATTTCTCAACTATCAAGTCTTGTCTACCATTATTTAATAAATTAACAAGAAAACACGGTTATCTTCGACTCAGCGAAGATTAAATACCCTTGCACTCATGAATATTGCGTTAATTTGGCTTCAATCACCAAATTTGTCTATGGTAGCTATATGATATAGTGGTCCGATCTGTCAGATTTTTACAAATGGGAGAGAATACAGATCTGTACCAAAATTTCATCCAGATAGCTTTAAAACTGAGAGACTAGTTCACAAAGAAACAGACGGACTTGGCTTTTGATGCTGATCAAGAATATATATACTTTATAATACCGTATGCAAGGGTATAATAATTAATTATTATTTAGCCCAATTTTTATGTTATGGCTTACAATTATTGTCCTTCTATTAAAGTTGGGCACAATGGCATCTTTTCTCATATTTAACTTTTTAAGCATACAAAAATTCTGGCAATCATTTTTATTCCAATTTGATTTTGAACAGCTCAAAATAGCCCCATTGGTCACTAGCGGGTTAAGTGCTTGCCTCAATCTCAATCTCAGTTTCAGTTACGGTTTCATTTTCAATTCTGTTCTTGAGCCTGCGCATTCCACGAAACGCAATCGCAATCGCAAACGCAGCTTCATTCAGAATCACGAGGTGTTAATGCTCATTTAGGGTTGTCGCTGTTTGCTAATGGCACCGCTCACACACACACACACACGGCTTGAGTGGTTTGCACACAATGAAAGTGAAAGCACGACGTTTAGTTATTAAGCTCTTGAGTTTAGTTTAGTTTTTAGTACAAGTACAAAATGTGACTTGCTGCTAAACATGTTAAAAATGGCTAAATATAGCTTTTAAATAGGTATTTTTTATGCAAAAATAAACAACTTTGTTTTTCTCGCCAACTGTTATACACATGAGCGTGGGCGTGGACATGAGCGTGGGCGAGGGCGTGGGCGTTTACGTGGGCGATAGTTGGCAGGGGCGGCTTGAATGACTTTCTCGGCAATTGATTTGTGCCAGCTGTTTTCCCCCGCCCCCCTCTGCCTTGCCCCCCTACCCCACACTCCACGCCCACTAATATTTTGCGACTCTGAATGACTTGAGCTTTCGGAGGCTGCTGCCTTGATGTGTGCAGCTTTTCGGGAGCTTTCGTTGAACTGAAAGCTTTCGAGTGCGTAGAGCTTCGACTGCAGCTTCAGCTTCAACTATTTACGCAATCTCTATTTGGGTTGCTGTCTGTGTGAGTACGTGTGGGTGTGCGGGTGGGTGTGTGTGTGTGTGTGTGAGTCTCTGTGTGTGTGTTTGTGAGCAGCGCTTGCCCATTCAGAAAGACCATTGAGGAAGGCGCTCTGCTTGCTCAGCAGAAGCTCAACTCGCTGCACACAACCACACACACACACATGTCTGGGTCCCAGCTGCGAGTGCTGACGGCTGCTGATGCTGCCGCTAACTCTGCTGCTGCCGGCGTCGCTGTCGCTGCCGCTGCCGCAGCGCATCTTTTGCTGTTTCACATTTAACGTAGCACGGAGCACGGAAGCAGACGTTCCGTACCGAGATCTGTCGCACGTACATCCTCAAAGCAGGACAGCAGCTCTGCAGCAAGGGCTCACAGAAAGTGTAAAAAAAATTAAGAAAACTCACAACGAAAACCCAAAATGTAAAACTAACAAAAAGTGCACAAATCACTCAGTGTTTTTAAACAAATATACCCTGTAAAAGTCTAAAAACAACAGTGTTAAAACGTGTAAAACTAAGCAAGAAAAGGCTACAAAAAGTGGCTGTCGAAACGGCTTAAATCAGAGACTGAACTACATGATATGTGTGTGTATCCACACACACATACATTGTGCTGTGTATATGTATGTATGTGCGTGTGCCGCGCGCATGCTCGCCACTAAATACCCTGTACTCAAAGCGGTGTGTGCAAAATAAAGAATAAGCAAAAATAGCCAAAAAACCCAGGCGAAACAATAACAACAAAAGCATTAAATGTGTTGGGATAAAATAAAAATAAATTTAATTTAATTTAATAAATAAAGCAAGTGATAATTTAAGCAGAGGCATACAAAATTCAGTCAAAAAAATGCCGATGCTGATGCTGTTTGTTGGGTGTTGCCCACGCTGAAACGAGCACACTTACACACACACACACGGTGCGGCACAACAAATTAAAAACATTTTAGAAAGCAACCATTTAGTTTTTATTAGCTTTTCATTAGCTTTATGCAAAAAGTATCTGAGTCGCACTGCTGGCGCCTTGAAGTATGCTACACGCCAGTCGCAACAGGCCTTTTTCGCACCCATAAAAAAAAGGGAATACGAATACCAATACGATTACAAATACAGCTGCAAAAACGCATACGAACACCATTATACGATTGCCAAAAATTGTCCATTAAAACAAAAGAGAGAGCGTCAGGTCAAAAGCAGTGGGGGAGCAAAAGGGACAGCGCTAGCGGGAAGGCGAAAGTGACTGAATAAGGGACACAGTCAAAGGGAGTGGGAGACCGTGTGGCAGAGCGAGAGAGCAAGGGCTAGAAAGAGCTAGATAGAGCGGGATAATGGTGGGTTGAGTGAGGTAGGAATGTCAAATCTGATGATTTTGTTGTTGTTGTTGCCGTTGCTGTTGTTGTTCTTTAATTTGAAATTGGTTACAACGCACAACGCAGTTGTTAAACGAGTGTAGAGCATACTTTTGACAGAGACTGTTAAATTGTGTTCAAATAAATTATTTTATAATTTTTTTTTAAGTAAAAAACTAAAAATAAATTGAGTGAAAAGGCACCTAAAAGCAGCACAAAAACTAAAACACATATGCACACAAGTGTGTGTGGCGTGAGTGCAAGTGTGTGTGGGTAGACATGAAAGTGCTGCACTTGTAAGTGTGTGTGTGTGCAACAATGCAACAGTTCCCAGTTTAATTTATTAACAATGAAAGTAATTCAAATAAATAAGTACAACTAATTAGCCAACAAGTTGCTGCATGAAAAAACAAGAAAAATTAAGAAAAAACCTGTAAAGTTATTAATTAAGAGTGTAACTAATGAGTTAATAATAGAAAACATATTTAAAAATAACTAAAAATCTACAAAATTCGAGCATATGAAAAAGAAGTTAGAGACGCGAGCTGCGCCCAACTGCAATAACAACAGCAACGACAACAACAACAAGCGCAGCAAGTGTAACAGCAAATGAAACAGTGTAGACAGCCAAACAGCGTTGTGCTTGTATGTGTGTCTGTGTGTGTGTGTGTGTGTGCACACACGGTGCTGTAAATGTGACACCTACGCAACACGAAGCGCATTAAAGTGCGAACTCGGCATACCCCAAAAGCCCCAGCTTCCCACAGCCCAATTCCAATTCCAGCTCCAGTTGACTCCCACACAAACAAGCACACACATACATACACACGTACATACACATACAGTTACAAGACAAAACAACAACAGACAGCATCCCAATTTCTACTTTAGCCCAAAAGCACGTCAGACGCACGCGCCATAAAACAAATCCAATAAAGACAAAAAGGGACAGCAACAAAAGAGAAGCAGCCCAAAAAGCTGCACAACCAGCAGCAGCAGGAGCAGCGGCAGCGGCAGCAAGCACAGCTAGCGTCGGCAACGACGTCGGCAGCGATACCAGCATCAGCAGCGGCAAAAGCACAGCACAGTCAGCGTCGACGTCAGCAGCAGCAGCAGCAGCCGCACATTTACGCAGCGCGCTCGGTGTTGCGTTCGTGCGTGCCTGCTTGCGTGTGTGAGTGAGGGCGTGCGTGTGTGTGTGTGCGTGAGTGTTAGTGTGCGTGCGCGCGGTGGCAATGTATTGGCTAGCCTTGCCGTTTTGCCCTTTGGTGTGCCTGCTATGCTTGTGTAAGTATTATCTCTCTGTCACGTACACAAAAACAACAAAAAAGAACCAAACGAAACAAAACATGCAAAAACACACCTAAACAATACACGTACATACCGTCTGTATGTATGTATACATATGCATACATTAACGTACTTATCAATGAAAATTGGTATTAGCATTAGCATTAGAAATTCTCTGGAGATGTGTGCACATCACTATCAAAATCATATTCCAAGCAAAAACCTGTTTAATCATCATTATTTTCACAGCATAAGCCATACAAACACTCACTCACGTCACACATACATACATGTGCATACATGTCTAACTATACAATAACAAAAACAATATGCAAAAAGCTCTCTTGCTTCACAATTTTATGTATCTAAAGTTTCAACTTTTTGATCAAAAAGTTTTACAATTATTTTAATGACGAGCAAATTGCACAAAATTGTTTTTGCAGCTGAAACAAAGCGAATAGTTTGGAGCAACATTTCTAGCTAATTAATTTCCTATTCAAAACAAGTTTATCTGCAACTAAATTGGACTAACCACTTGTGGCGCAGCGAAATGCGTATATTTTGATGAAAATATAGCATACTTTTCAGAGTGTTCGCCGGAAATGGCTAAATTTGGCCTGTCACTAGAATATAGCATACATTTCAGCGCACTCAGCAGAAACTGCTGAGGGAAATAGATTAAAACAAATAATGGAATTTGCTGAAAAGCTTAAATAATTTTAACTTTGCTAGACGAAATTGATTATAATTTATAAAGTAAACTAAAGAATTCTATTTAACTTCTTTGAATTAACGGAAGATCTATCGGGTTTATATCTAAAAATTCAAAAGCAAATAGTATAATAAAGTTTTGAAAAAGTACTAAGCAGTTACTAATGCATTTTATTTATTGTCTTACTCTTCAATAGCCGCAAATACTTTTTATTTTGCCGGCATGAAATCAAACATTATCATCAGGTTTTATCAAGACTTCAAAGAATAATGTTTGAACATTAAAGTAAAAATGTCCTTTATATTCTACCACCCAATAGATGCACTAACATTATTTTGAAAAAAATTCTACATATCATATTATAATTACTGACACAATCCTTAGTGGGAAGATCCTGTGTGTACAATTATTTCCTTTAAAATGCAGTCCAAACAAACTACATATATCATCATCTATTAGATACCAAAACAATTCTTTATAAAAGTTTTCAAATACAAATTTTACTTCACTCCAAGTTTATGGAGTAAAATGGGTCAGTCAGAATTATTAAATACATGAAAGCTGAAACTTCACCAAACTACATACAAAAATGCGGAAAAAACCGCATTGCTTCTAAATGAAAAGAAAGAAAAGTGAAAAACCGCTACACTCTCATCAAAATCAGCACACTTTTCCGCGCATTCAATACACTTATACCAAATTATACTCACTACCCAATTAAGTTATGAAATCTATTCAAAAACCTCCTCTTTCTTCAAATAGGTTTGGGATTCGGCGATTTGACCTATGGCTATGGCGATAAATACGATGAGCGCGGCATTAGCAACCGTGCGGGAGGACATGAGAATACTCAGGAGCGTCCACAGAACTGGTACCAACAAGCCCATCACCGATCCGTGAATGGTCACAATGTGCACGGGGATGAGCACTCGGATGAGCTGATGCACAAGGAGGATGATCACGACTATCTCACCGCATCCGATTACCCACCACATCAAGAACATGATCACCTTCACGACCACGACCACGACCACGAACATGAACTAGATCACGATCACGATCATGATCATGATCTGGAGCACGAATTGGATCACGATCACGATCACGAACACAATCATGATCATGATCCGGATGTTAACATGGAGGGCACTAAGAGTTATGGTCATGTTTATACCCTGGAACCCATGATACCGCTCAAGCCGAGCGTCGGCGCTGGCGCTGGCGCAGGCGTTTCCACCACCAGCACCGGCGATACCCCAAAGTTTCGCAATGTGGGCGCACAGGGTGGACGTGGCGATATGTATGTGGTGCGTGAATCCGATCGACAGACAAGTACACGGGGTCGTGACGGTTTTGTGGCTGCTGCCAATAACAAGCAAAAGGGATTTCGGCCCTTTGCAAACCGTGTCGTCGTCCACGATGATCCCCGGCAGCTGGGACAACCGGGTGATGGCTACAGTGCTTCTGCGTCCAGTGGCTGTCACAACATCTGCGATGAGCAGCAGTGGCAGTGCAGCAATTGTCAGTGCATAGAGTCGCACGGGCGTTGCAATCGTGAGGTGCAGTGCACAGATGGATCCGATGAGGTGGATTGCGATAACATGGACGACATGATGTCCAAGTTGCAGAAGGAATGTGAACAAAGTGGATTGCATGTAATGTGTCCCAAGACCTATCGTTGCATTAACAAAGATTGGCTCTGCGATGGCGACGACGATTGCGGTGATTATTCGGATGAAACGCATTGCGGTGCACGTACCAATTGCACAGAGGATCAGTTTGAGTGCCAGAATGGATTTTGCATACCAAAGCAGTGGCTTTGCGATGGCGAAAACGATTGCAAGGACTACTCCGATGAGGTGCACTGCAATCGCACCAGTTGCACCGATGAACATTTCACCTGCACCGACGGCTACTGCATCTCGTTGGCCTTTCGTTGCGACGGTGAACGCGACTGCGACGACAATTCCGATGAATTCAAGTGCCCGGCTGTCATCAACAGCTGTCCGGAGGGTGAATTCAAGTGTCGCGGTGGTCTTGGCGGTGCTGGCGGTCCCAGCGGTCAGTGCATCTTGAATCGCTTTCGTTGCGATGGCGACAACGATTGTGGGGATTGGAGCGACGAGGAGAATTGCCAGCAAAAGCCCTCACAGTGCACGTCCGGGGAGTACAAGTGTGCCGATGGCACCTGTATTCCCAAGCGCTGGAAGTGCGACAAGGAGCAGGACTGCGATGGCGGCGAGGACGAGAACGATTGCGGCAACATGAGTCCCGAGCATCCGTTCACCTGTGGACCCGACGAGTACACCTGTCACAATGGACGCTGCATTCTGGTGAGTCAAGGGTTGTGTGGGAGTAGGGTCGATAGGTGAAAGGTTTAAGAAAGGGTTTCAACCATTAGAATGTATATAACTTATATATAGGGTCGATAGGTCAAAGGGTTTAAGGTTCGACTAGTAGTTAAGAGTATAATTTAGAGTAGTTAGCTTTGTACTTGTTACCTGTCACAATGGACGCTGCATTTTGGCGAGTCAAGGGTTGTGTAAGGGTAGGACAAACTATCGATAGCTCAAAGGAGTAAGGCTAGGATAGGTTATGTATAGTGGCTGCCTGTGATTATATACACTAGCAAATATGAGCCGATTTCCGCTCGTTGTGATACCATATGGGAAGCAATGAGTGAAAGGGTTATATGGTTATATATCTCTTAGGAATGATTTGTAGAAAACCAACCCGAAAAGGATTAAAGGTTCGACTATTTGAATGTAGGGTATAATTAACCCAAGGGAATAGTTTAGTCTTGTAAGCTTGCTACTTGTCCGATTAGTGAAGTCACGGAAAAGTCTTAAGTAATCCTATAACTTTCCAATCCAATCTGTTTTCCCTTTCCCCCAATAGTCTAGTAGGCATTGTAATCTCCCCCACCTGTCGAATACAATTCCTAGTACAGGGTGACATTACTTATTATTATTTAAACAGTTTTATTCAGCTCAAAAAGCAAAACAAATGACTCAATCCACTTTTTTGTATCCATAGCGTACCTGGCTCTGCGACGGTTATCCGGACTGTTCCTCCGCGGAGGACGAGGTCGATTGTCGCCTGCAATGCGATGCTGGACAATTTCTGTGTCCTGCCAAAAAGAACATAACGAATCTGAAGTAAGTTTACCAAACAAATTATACAATTAGAAAGTCAATTAATCAGTTGACAACTTTGCAGAATCTGTGTGCATCAGAAACATGTGTGCGATGGACAAAACGATTGTCCGTTGGGTGAGGATGAGGTCAACTGCCCCGTCGAGCAAAAGTGTCCGGAGCCGAGGCAATGTGAGCAGATCTGCATCAAGTCGGCACGTGGCAAGGACGAATGTGCCTGTAAATTGGGTTACCTGATGAATGACAATAAGCGAAAGTAAGTGGGCACCATTGGTCCGATACTAATGGTCAAAATTAATCGCCTTTCGATTATTTACAGCTGCACTGACATCGATGAGTGCCAGTACCTGACCAGTCCCGTGTGCTCACAGAAATGCCACAACACCTTGGGATCCTTTGTCTGCTCCTGCGAAATGGGCTACATACTCCGTCCAGATCTGAGAACCTGCAAGGCGCTCGGTGGTGCCATGACGCTGCTGGTGGCCAATCGCTGGGATATACGTCGTGTCACGCTCAGCAACAATCGTTACATGGCGATTGTGAAGGGATTGCATAATGCCATCGCTCTGGACTTTCACTATCGAAAGGGTTTAATGTTCTGGTCCGATGTCTCAACGGATGTGATCAAAATGGTCTACGTAAATGGGACACGAGTGCGTGACGTCATCAAGTGGGGCTTAGAATCCCCTGGTGGCATTGCGGTCGACTGGGTGCACGATCTGCTCTTTTGGACGGATTCGGGTACTCGTCGCGTTGAGGTATCAAATTTCCAGGGTAACCTGCGTACGGTCATAGCCGCCAGTGATCTGGATAAGCCACGAGCGATTGTCATACATCCCGGCGAGGCGTTGGTCTTCTGGAGCGACTGGGGACCCAATCCGAAGATCGAACGTGCCCACATGGACGGCTCACAGCGACAGGTGATCATCTCAAAGGGTGTGACCTGGCCCAACGGCCTGGCCATTGATTATCCCAACAGTAAGATCTATTGGGCCGATGCCAAGCAACATGCGATCGAGTGCTCCAATTTGGATGGCAGCGAGAGAATCAAAGTGTTGAGCACCCACTTACCGCATCCCTTTGCCCTGACCATCTTTGAGGACACCATGTACTGGACCGATTGGAATACCAAAACCGTTTCAGCGGCCAACAAAATAACGGGCAAAGGATTCCGTTCGGTGCACGAAAATTTCCACTTTCCCATGGACATACACGCCTATCATCCGGCCCGTCAGCCAGACTATCAGGACCGTTGTCAGAAGGATCGTCGTGGACTACGCGGCGGTTGTTCCCACCTCTGTTTGCCAAACAAGACATCCCGTCGCTGCGGTTGTCCCATCGGTTTATCCCTCAAGGAAGACGGCAAGACCTGTAAGAGTGCGCCAGACAAGTTAGTGCTTGTCGCGCGTCGCAAGGACATACGATTGAGACAACTGAATGCCAAACCCTCAGGACCCAACGAGGTCGATATGATTGTACCGCTGGATAATCTCAAACATGCCGTTGCCCTGGATTGGTGCAGTGAAACGGATTTCATCTACTGGACCGACGTGGAGCGCAGTTCGATCAGCAAAGCTCATCTCAATGGCAGCTATCAGCAGCGAGTTGTCCACTCGAATTTGGAATCACCGGTGGGCTTGGCCTTGGATTGGATTACGGATAAGCTATATTGGACCGATCCGTCGACAAATCGCATTGAAGTCGCGACCACAAATGGAAAAATGCGCACGCTGCTCGTCTGGGAAAAGTTGGACAAACCCCGCGACATTGTCGTCAATCCTATTGGTGGGATAGCTTAAAAATCTTTTCCAAAACTGGTCTTAATTATCTGTAACTCTCCTCTTTAGATGGCCTGATGTTCTGGTCGGATTGGGGTGAGGAAGCTATGATCGAGCGTGCCAATATGGATGGCGCTAGTCGTGTAATCATCGCATCCAAGAAACTTATTTGGCCCAATGGTCTCGCCATTGATTATGATCAGCACAAACTGTACTTTGTCGATGGCGGCACCAAAACTCTGGAGAACATGAACTTCGATGGCAGCAATCGCAAAGTTATAATCAGTAAGTGAACTCTTAATACAAATGAAGGAAATGGCTCAACTTAGTTTATAGTCGAGTGGTGTAGGTACGATCGAGCCCATAAAGATGAGTCTATATAGAGAAATAGGCTACCGTCTGTACGCGTGCTTAAAGCTTATACTATTGCAGAGGGTTAGTAAAGGTTAGTAGGTTAGTAGGTTCACAGGTAGAAGAAGGCGTGACTAAGCCCAAAAGTAGACAAACAACATGTATGGGATCAAATCCTAACTTAGATAGGGGTAAAAGATTGTGTGACTCTCCCTACGGGTATCTAGATCCCAGAGGCTGTAAGAGGTTGACTCAATAAAGGTTCCACAAAGGTAGGACATGGCATTATTCAGTATGTATTCAATTAGGTACAATGCGGTAAATCAGTAGGTTTAGAACTCTCCATATCTCTCTCTCTTTGGCTCTTTTACTAATTATCGGAATGGGTACAAGGCCACTTATAGTTGACTCCTACTTCTTCTAGCTTTGCTAACCGCTTAATTTGCTGACTTTTCCACACACAGATTCACTGGGTCATCCCTTCGGCCTGGATGTGAGTGGTGGGCGTGTCTATTGGACCGACTGGGATACGAAATCAGCGATGAGTGCCGACAAATTGACTGGAAAAGGTGTCACTACTGTAATTGCCAATAGCAGTGATCTTATGGATATACGTGTGTTCCACAGAACGCGCAGGCGCGTTTACAATGCCTGTGATAAGCAGAATGGAGGTTGTTCCCATCTCTGTCTATTGAATCCAACGAGTTATACCTGTGCCTGTGCCGTCGGAGTGCAATTGAAGGAGGATCGACGCACGTGCTCCGAGGGTCCAACGAAATATATACTCTTTGCCCATCGAATTGATATAAGACAGATTTCATTGGATTTTGATCATTTGATCGATGTGGTCCTGCCCTTGCCGCCCATCTCGAATGCTGTGGCCCTCGATGTTGATCAGAAGACGGGCTATATCTTCTGGTCCGACACTATTGAGAATGTAATCATGAGCTCCAGTCCCGATGGTCTGCATGTCCACAAGGTGATCGGTGAGAGTCTTGAGAATCCCGATGGACTTGTTGTCGATTCCATTGGTAGAACGATCTATTGGGCCGATGCTGGAAGACATACGATTGAGGTGGCCACACTGAATGGCAATCATCGTCATGTGATTGCCTACAAGGACTTGGAATCACCCCGTGGACTGGCTCTGGATTATGAGGCCGGTCTTTTGTTCTGGACCGATTGGGGTTATTATCGCAAAATCGAACGCTCTCATCTGGATGGTAATGAACGTTCCCGCATTGTCACCGCCAAACTGGGCTGGCCCAATGGTCTCTCCCTCGACCTCAAAACGAAACGAATCTACTGGGTGGACGCTCGCTTAAAGACTATTGATTCGTGCGATTACACTGGTAATCAGCGGCAATTGATCATGTCCTCATTGCATCATCCCTATGCCTTGGCTCTTACCGAGGACTATATCTACTGGACCGATTGGAAATCAAAGGCCCTGCACATGGCGGATCGCAGGAATACGAGTGCCAAACGGGATGTCATGACCAACATTGATGGTCTAATGGACATTAAGGTCATTGTCAAGCATCAACAGATGCCCGAAAATGTGTGTGGCAACAACAATGGCGGCTGCTCTCATCTCTGCCTGCGAAACCCCGCCGGTTACTCCTGCCAGTGTCCCACGGGTCTGAAACTACGGGAAAACAGCACTACGCACTGCCAAAGCCTTCCAGATGTAAGTTTATTGTCATATCCTAGTTTAAATTTTTCGGAAAAAGGGGTTTTTGCCCATTGTAGCTTGCACTGTGGGACAAATTAACGTTTTTTTGGCATAAGCTTTTATTATTTACTTTTTTTTGGCTTCATTTCGGAAATCCTTAAATCTGATATATACTGACTATATATTTGAATGTTTTTTTTTATCCTTCCCTTCAGGATTACCTGCTGATTGCCCTGCGCTCTGGCATAGGCATGATCTCATTAAACAGCGGTGATTATATGGATGTGGTACTGCCCATTAATGGAGTACACGGTGCTGTTGTTCTCGACTATCACTATCGCAAGAATCTGCTCTACTTCGCCGATGTCAATCTCGATGTCATTCGTCGCGTGAATCTACTTAACTTAACCGATACCAAAACTATTGTCAGCACTGATCTGTTGACACCCAACGGCATTGCCGTCGATTGGATTGCTGAGAATCTTTATTGGTCAGATACGGATCGCAAGCTGATTGAAGTCTCACGTCTCGACGGCACCTGTCGCAAGAAACTCATCACCGAGGACTTGGGCGATCCTCGTTCCCTCATTGTGCACCCAGCTAAAGCGTAAGTGTTTTTAAAAAATGAATTTTAAGTATCTAAAATATTCGACTGAAATCCATAAAATATCCGACTCTATAAAGTATATACATTCTTGATCAGCATCAACAACCTAGTCGACATTGAAATGTCCGTCTTCCGGATAAACCCCTAGATCTTCGAAACTGTAGGAGCTAGAGCCACCAAATTTGGAATGAAAGTCCTTCTATATGTCAGGCAGGTTAGGCTTATTGCAAATTTTTGCCGCGCCCCTACCGCCCCCTCAAATTGTAAAAAATAATTTTCATTACACTAAAACTCCGAAACTGTCAGAGCTATCGTAACCAAAAGTACGTCTATGGTTCCACTATAACCATACTCAATCCGGATCGGACAACTATATCCTATAACTGTCATCGGTCAAATCGCTCAAAAAAAAGGCATTTGTAGTATTAGTTGAGCTCTGACTGTCCTCACCAAGTATAATCCAGATCAAACAACATTAGCCTATAGCTCCAATAGGACAACTCGGTCGAAAATTTCATATTTGTATGGAAAAATTCGCACTAGAAGGAGTACAGAGTCTTTTACAGTCGGCTCGCTCGACTTTAGCCTTTCTTACTTGTTTTACTTTTGAATTAAATAAACGTACCAAAATTTAAATCTCTTTCCCTCAGCTATCTCTTCTGGTCCGACTGGAACTCGCCAGCGAAAATCGAACGAAGTTTGCTCGACGGCTCAAATCGCACTGTAATTGTGAGCTCCGGTGTCGGATTTCCTACGGGTCTGACAATTGATTTCACGTAAGGTTTAAGACAAATAAATGTTGAATGAAACTATATATTTAACTTGGATTATATAAAAACAGCAATCGGCGTTTGCTGTGGGCTGATGCGCTGGAGGACAACATTGGTCAGGTGGACTTCAATGGGAAACGACGTCAGACTATAGTGCCATATGCACCACATCCCTTCGGACTGACTATGGTAAGAAATAAGACAATTAATAGGTTTTTTAATTCTTAACTCGAACTTTGATTTCGTTATCTTAGTTTGAGAGCAATATTTACTGGACCGATTGGTACAACAAGTCGGTGTATCGCTCACAGCGGGTGCCTCGCATGGGGTACAGTTATCCCTTTGAGGTGCGTGATGCACTGAGCGGTGCACTCGATATACGAGCCGTGTCCCTGCAGCGACAGGCCAAAAGCTGGAATCAGTGTGCCCAGGATAATGGAGGTTGCTCCCACTTGTGTTTCTATCGTGGACACGACTATGTCTGCGCCTGTCCCGACCACGATCGTCGAGAGTGCTCAACGAAACCCAAGGAAGTGGTCCAAGCACGTTTGGAGACCGATCAACAGCCGGATTATAGTGATGAGTTAACCGACGATACGACATCGACTGAGAATCAGGATAACAACAGCAATCAGTTCGATGATGATCTGAAGAGCAAAGAGGACAACGAACGGGAATTCTTTGTACTGATTGCACTTGGTGTTGTCATCGTTATGGTTGTCATCATCATGCTGGTCATGTTTAGTAAGTACCATCTGTTCATAACCATTATCATATTATATTTAACTTTCTATTACTAAATTTTCCAGTGCTCGCCATAAACACAAATCGCAAAAAATCGAAACGCAATTCACGCGGCTCCAGTCGATCCGTCTTAACCTTCTCCAATCCCAACTATAATGTGGATGGCACACCCATGGAGCCCAAAACGAACATCTGGAAACGCTTCAAATATGACAAATCGCATGTAAGTTATCCGATTGAAACAGTCGATGAAAGAGCTTAAGATTTCAGCACTTAAAACTACCAGATTTTCTTTCCATAAGTGTACTGAACTTGGTTACATTTTTATGAATTATATAGATATTTTCTAAAAAAATATTATTTAAAATCTGTAAAGAAAAGAAAGGCAGACTATTTTTTAAATCATTTTCAGAATTTTAAATTTATGTAACTTTAAAGTAGGACTTTATTTTGAGCTATTTCATCACTGACGTTGCATACACGAGAAACAGTTGTATACTACTAAACTGAGAGAACCTTTCAATGCCGATAGAGGTCAGACCTCTGAGTTTCATTTCTTTAAGGGGTTATACATAACTACTTAGCAACGCTAAGAATTAGACTTTTAAACCTATACCCTGAGAAAATATTTAAATTGGATGTTTAAAGCGTTCGAACGCGTTCGCTTAAAATTTTTTATTTTTAATAAGTGGGTCATCTAAATTGAAAAAAAACTTAGCTGATTTCGTTAAAGTAATGTGTACCCTAATTAAATCAGCAAAATAATTTTTTCAAATTCTTTTGACAAAACGACGGCTTTGTAAATGTTAAATTCAAATTTTTGCAATAATAATGTCTCTAAAATGCATTATAAAATAAAAGGTATTCGATTAAAATAAAAACAACTTCTATTAAGCTCTAGAAAATATAGTTGAGACGACTGTGTAAAAACTTGACATGGTTTTGGATATGGTCAAAATTTGAACAAAGAGTGCTGAATCAGCCACCATTGCCTTCATACCTATTGTAACTTAAGCTAGAGGGTTAAAAGTATTTTTTAATCAAAAAAAAAAGATTTTCTTAAAAGCTACTTAATAATATTATTGTAAATTATTCCTGAGTGTTCAAAGTATTTTAAACGCCTAAAAAAATATTTTCATTAATTTTATTTAGATGCAACTCCTTAAGAGAGAGTAAAAATTTCAGTAAAAACCCCATAAAACTAAATTTTTTTTTTTGTAATTTATTCTAGAGGGTTCAAAGAATTTTTTAAGCCAAAAAATAATTTTTTTTTAATTTTACTTAGATATAACCCCTTAAGAGATAGTAACAAGCTTTGTGTGCTTTGATTTGAAACCCACAAAACTGAATTAATTAGGCTAATGACAAACTAATGCTCTTAGTCAAAAAGTGGACGATTATTCTAAAATTCCTCCCTAATTATTATGTTTTTAGGAACGCGCTGGAGTCTACGAAGAACGTAGTTTAACTACGGAGACGGCTTCTTCGAGTTTATTCGTTCCGACGCCTTCGCCGATGGCGTCGCCGTCAACCAAGACTATGCAACTGACAACGCTCTCGACTATCACATAAACACAATATATGACGTCACGAATGTCAGCATAAAACCACAAAAAAAAATGCATAAAACATAAAAGCCAAAAAAAAAAAAACAAAAAAAACTATAGAAAAAATGGAAAAAAAAAAAGGGAAAAAAGAAATGAGTAAACATTCCGTAAAAAACCTAAATTACTTAATGAATTAATACAAATTTTGCTACGATGAGAATGAGATTGAGAATGATAAGGATAATGCTAAAAGTAAATAAGAAGTGAATGAAATGAGATGAGTTAGAGTTGATGAGAGTAGAAGGAGTTTTATGATAAAGATATTTGATAATGATACTGATACTGATACTAATACTGATACTGATAATGATAAAGATAACGAATATGATTATGATTATGATTATGATTATGATACTAATATTGATAACGCTATTGATTATGATTATGATTATGATTCTGATTATTGTAACGATAATGATGTTGTATGTATAAGGAAGACTGAAGCTATTTCATTTGATCCAGTCCTGCCAACTGGACTTATCTAAAGCTTCGGTTGATTCTTGGGTTAGGTGTTATGCCCTGGCAAAAGCATATATATATATGTGTATATATATACATATATACGAATTTATATATATATAGATATACATATATATATATAAATTATCTGCCTAACTGGCTGTGTAATTTTATTCGATGCTAAGCAAAGACTTAGGCCTGTTAATGAAGTGGATCTATTAAGTATTAATGATTAAATAATTAAATGATTAAATTATTGATTATATGCGTTAAACAGCCAGTTATTTATGCCGTGATTATACTTGCCAAACAACAAAGAAACAAAGAACAATGAAAACCAGAAAAAACCTCCTCAATACCACAATTTGACGATTACTGCATGGGGTCTGCTTACGTCACTAGTTCAGGGTGATGGTATGGTAAAGAAGTTCCTTTAACTCAACGAGACAAAGAAAGCAACAGAAAAACAGTGTCCAATCACAATCGGTATTCCTGTATTCGAGCGAGAAAGGAAGAGCGCAGCGAGAGAGAAAGAGAGAGAGGGAGATAGGGGGGTATTTCTAACTGAAAGATGAATTCAACACACACGTAAACAAACACACACGTTCAGAGCTAAAGGAATCTAATTGTTTTAACTCGTTTCATATTTCAAAAAGTATTTACTATATATCAAAATATATAGTATAAACAGTGTGTAGTTGTTGTCCAGTCCGAAGAAGGGAGTTGACTAGTTTAATAACTTAGAGATATACATATATATGTTTTCAATGTTCAATGAAAAGGACTTGTCGTTTCAAGCTTTCAACCAAATTGCAATTTTATGAAGAGAGCAAGCGAAACAGCTAATTCGCTGGCAGACAATGCTGTTGTCCTGCTCTAACTGATGCAATGTTGAGCTAGGCGAACAAAAAAAAAATACAAATAAAATAATATAATTTAAAAATAAAAATATATATAATAAAACAAAAAAAAGTGAAGAAAACAGACTAAGTAATATGTATCTACGAATCCTATTTTGAGAACACTTTTCAAAAGCCAAAAAAACTAACAACCGAAAACAAGTAAAAAACGCGAACAAAAAACACAAGCATCGTTACATTACATGAAAAAAATAAAAAAAAATTAAATCAGCAATATATGTGAATGACAAGTTGAAATTTTGTATAGAAACTAAGTTTTTGTGACACTGTGACCGTTTTCAACGAAGAATTGTAAATGTTAGTAGTACCTTAAGCAAGTATTATCACGTTATAAATGTGGCTTAAATCGTTCAACAAACAATATTGTATGTAAAACAAACAAAATCAAAAAAAAAAAAAAAAAAATGAAACAAAAACAAATACTGAAAACTTCAAGGAAAACGAAAAGAACAATTTAATTAACTGTAATATAAATATATATATATATATATAGGTATAAAAATCACGAAATGTTTTCAAAACGATGAAATGACAAAGTTGTAGATATTCGATTGAATTTTTTTTTGGTCTGTTGTATCAGTGTTGGAAAACGAAAGAATTCCCCACTGATTTCGACAGATCGTAAGCGAATACAAAAATATATGTACATATAATTATAGACGTCAGTGTTGCCCAACTAAATGTAATAACTGTTTTAAACAACTTATTGCCTTTACAAAATAATAACTATCAAACAAAATCAAAATTACAACGATTTTATGTTTAAACTTCATTTAAATAGACTTTAAAAACAAATCATATATTTACACGATTATATATTCAAGCGGCAACACTGAACAAAACAACAAAAAAAATACATTCTCCTAGATGTGTGAAAAGAACTTAAAAAAAAAAAAACAAAAAATGTCAAAGTGAAAATCGATTTAAAAACTAAAAACAAAAGCAGGTTTTAATCTTCCATATTTGATAAATGGCTACGGAAATGTTCAATACTAGCAATCGCGATTTTAATCAAATTCAGCGAAAGTAGAATTGATTGGTGTTTCGAAAAGCAACAAACAAAAAAAAATTAACAAATACGGAAAATCCGAAAAACCAAAAACAAGAAAAACATGAAAAACTAAAGTAAATTTTTCGATTTGCACAGCTTTGATTGTTAGTCTTAGTAATTAATCGTTTAACAAATCTTATGGATGCGTAAATATATATGTACATAAAAAGAAAAACTAAAAAACAATGAGGAGAGTAAGGGGAAAGGGAATGAATGATAGCTGGTAATGATGTATAATTTATGATTCTCTTATTATTTCAATGATTACGTTCAAGCTGCACTGAAAAATAAAATCGAGAAATTGAGAAAGTTTAACGAAACAAAAATCGTACATAAGTCTATATAAATAAATATGTATGTATTGTATTGTATGTACGTATTCAAAAAAAAATATGAACAAAAAAGCGAAAAAAAATGAATTATCATCGCCACCAGATCTGTCGCAACTGTTTTTCCGTTAACATTTATTTCGAAAAAATATATAAAACACACACGAATATATGTATACATATATACATGTATGTGTATGTGTGTGGAAACAAGAACATAAGATGTATGTATGTAAATCGACGAATGTGTCAATTTGTAAAATAATTTAACCAAAATCTTATCGCACATTTGGGACAGGTCGAGTGCTCAAAATTAAAAGTAAAGCATCAAATGGAGTTGATATTGTTAAATATATTAATTTATTAAAACCGTTTCTGTAATTAACCCGTCTATTTTATTTTATGGGTCAGTGGAAACTCGAAAATTTCTTAAAAACTTATAAATTACAGGTACAATCGCATGCGAATACATTTAGACGTGTTAAGACAAGTATAAACATGTTGAGATGTTTCTAAAATGAAGATTTCGCAAAGTTAAGCTTCTGGGACTACCGCTTTGGCTCTTAAAAATAAAAAAATATTTATAAAACATAAACCAACAAAAAGTAAGTAAATAGAAGGAGATGGAAATAGTTTTTAGAACCAAGTATAAATATTTCAATTATTTTGCATAACCAATGTTCTTTAAATTATTAACAGAATTAATAAAAAATTCTAATTATATTTAAATTATATTTTTTGTTAATTTTTGTAAACCATATTAATTATGTGACAACCAAAATAAGAGCTTTTATTATATTTTGCTAGTTGTTCTTAAAATTTTAACCACTGTGCATGGATTTGCCGTTAAGACTGCACTACTGTTAGCTGTTAAAGTGCTAAACTGTTAAATATCGCTGTTAAGTAACAGTGGCGGCTAAACTGTAAACAGTTTGATTAACTTTGATAACATTATGTGAACAATCATTAAAGCAGATTTGATCCGCGTTTGTTTATAGGGTAGCACATTTGTAGAATGCATTAGACAAAAGTAAACATTTCTGTTCTTTTATTTACTTAATTTAATCAAGCTTTATTAAGCGTTATTCATGCATAAATTCTAATGTAGTATATAATACTACGCGGCCACGCGCCCACAAATTGCATGACGGAACCTCCAGAATTGTATTACGTGCATATAGGGAAACATAAAGGAAATGTTAACTATTAAATTGCATTTATAATTCTAAAACAAAAATCCACCACTGCTAGAAAGTATTTAGCTATTTTTTTTGTTTGGCAGGTAAAATAATTTATAAATTGTTTTTTTTTTAATTTACATCATTTTTGAGAAAATAAGCAACAACTTACAAAGAAAATTTCTTAAAATAATATTTTTAAAATTTAAATCTGTGTGTCAGGATTATAAGCACCTCTCGCAAGCATGCTTGTCTCTAATTAAAGCTAGATCTCATAAAGGCCAATTTGGCAGCACTGTTCGTGCCCGTGTTCTAGCCAACTCACGCACGCGTGCTCATCTCTAACAACAGCAACGGCAGCGGCGTTCCTGGTTGGTTGACACTGTTACTACAATTGCCAGCTGCTTTTGTTGTTATTGTTATTGCCTTGTCTTACACACGTTCGTTGCTGCATTCAAGCTCACAGCTGTTATCACACAGACATACACACGCGAGGCGTGCGCGAGCTCTCGCTCTCGCTCTCTCTCCCTCATTCTCTTTCACGCTCTCTGTCTGGCAGCTACTTAGGCATTGGCATAGAAGGAAAGAGCGCGAATAACAGCGTGATAGTCACGTGTGTGTTGCCGCCACAAACACAAGCGCACACACACACACTGGGATACTCACACAGAGAAAGCAACGCTTAGCAGTAACAGAGCGTTCGCTCAGTAACAGTGCAAGCTGTAAACGAACAGGAGCATTAACAGTTATAGTAGCAGCAGAGGCAGCCGCAGTCGCCAAAGCAGCAGCAGCAACAGCTACATACAAACATACATTCATTCATACATAACTTAGTATGTTATATATGGCTATAGTGGACTGGCCTCTGTTATAAAATAGCTCAACTCTCGCATAGAATTTGTCATTCGCCGACAATTTCTAAGCACCCAAAGACGTTAAAGGCGTCCCGTGCCTTGAACAAGAGCAGCATAAGAAAACAAGCCAACTTCAATTTAAATTCAAAAGCTCAGTTATAAAAAGTCCTTTGACTAAAACTTCAACAAAATAAAGCAAATAATTAAAAAGTTTAAAACTTAAAATGCCTTTCGCGAGTGAACAAATGCAAGCGGTGGAAAGCCAGCAATTGTCCAAAGCAGACACAATTAAGCTGCGCAACAAACACATCGGGTAAGTCAACAAAATTTTAAAAACAAAATAGGTTTAAAAAAAGAAATTTTTTAAAAATTATTTAGTACTTAGCACCATTTAGCGAGTTTAACGTAACGTCTTTTATGCTATTATGTTATGCCCACTGCTATGTTAGTTGCATGTTAAGTAGCTGATGACCTTCCGCCCAACGATTTCGTTGTCAAGGTCAACAAGCGGCATCCCCCACACTTAGAACACCGTCATCATTAGCTCATGCAGCATGCCGCCTGCTTCTGGTGGGCGTAGTGCACTATGGGGCAGCTAGACGCTTTTCTGGTTTCTTTGTTGTCACCTCAATTCTTGGCAAGTCAAACAATTTGGCCCGTGACTCGCGCTATACGAATTGGCCTGCAAAGAAGTAGCCGCATTTATTTTTGGCTATTATCGATTTTGTATTCCGCTTTAGCGTCAAAAAAAACAACGACAGCAAAACAACACAAAAAATAGCCAAAAGACAAATACTATAATTAAACATATGCTTAGTGAAAGACTAAATTCATTTCATTAATGTTTATAAAACATTAGTAAAGTTATGCACTGAAAAACTGCAGTCATGTAAAGCCCACTGGCAGAAAAACTCGAGTCAATTGGTTTTAAATAAGTCAGTTTTTTAAATTTTCTTTAAATTTCAACAATCAACCAATTTTGCAGACCGTCTTAAAGTACTGCCCCTTTTTTTCGGGCCGTGTAGCAAGTGAGCTGATGCCACAGAGCTTAAGCTCCAGGTGTATTACGAGCGTATTCCCCACAGCTATAATAAACACTATCCTTATCAGTAACCGTATCTATAAACACAAATATATCTGATGTTAGATGACGCTAGGCCCCGACATGATTGCATTACTTTCGGGGCCCCATTTAAGCACTACGCAGGCGACGTCATATCGATCCACTTTGTTGCAACAATAAACTGCACTGCGTCTTATTTCTGTTGCTTAATTATTAAATTATATATGGATACACAAATCTAATAAAATTCATATATTTAAATTAAATTATACTTTATTTAATTTAAGTTCCATTTTTAAGTAATTTGCAAAACACACACAAACAACCAAAACTTTTTTCTCTCTCTTTTTTCAATGCACCTCTATAAAAATCCTGCACCAACTACACAAAAACAACACAAAAATTTGAACGTACCGTATACAGACAAGCCTGCCAACTCTTCTTTCGCTCTGATCCATTGAAAATTGTCCGAGGACAGGGTCAGTATATGTTCGATGAAGAAGGCACTCGTTATCTGGACTGCATTAACAATGTGGCACATGGTAAGTTTTTATGACAAATACTCAATTCACTAACAAACAAAATTAAGCACAAAAATTCAAACAATTTTAGTATTTAAAATAACACTAAAATGTGAATTAAAGTATTCAAGCTGAACACTTAAAAATATTTTACTTTATTTAAATAAATAAATTGATAAAAATTTGAATATTCCATTTATATTAACTATATTTTAAAGTATTTAAAAATGCAAAAAATTTAAATGAACAATTCAAGAAATCTTTATTTATTTTATATAAAGTAAATTTAAGGGATTAGACGGGAAATTTAATCAACAAATATTTTTAAAGTATTGAAACTGATTAAAAAGAAAATATTCCATTTGTTAATATATATTTTTCCTGTACTGAAAAACCTATTTTCAATAATATTAACGAAACTGATAAAACAGATTAAAAAACATTTGGATGCTGTTAAAAACAGGAAAAAATTTAAATCCAAAAAAATTCCCTTAAAAATATTTGGAATTTATAAAAAATCAGCTATTTAAAAAATTAATATAAATAAACAACAAAACACAAATGTTTCTATGGCGCCAGATGCCCAGAGGTGTCAATGACGGTGTGAGCATCGGGACCGGGGCCCGATGAAATGGGCTGGTCGCTGACAGGCCCGGTCCCGGGCTCAGACACACGTCTCAACAAAGCACACATAATATTCGCAAATCATAACAATATAATTATTTAATATACGTTAAACGCTGTTATAAAATGCTTACGTCTGACCGACTGATGAACGTACAGACGGGCGGACGTACAGACGGACCTGAACTCGCCTACCAGTGAGTGCAAATTGCAGTCGTCACAGTGATTAGAAATGCATGCGGTTAATAACCCAACAAAGTAGCCGAAAAGTTAAACGAAAAGTTAACCGAAAAGTTAGCCATAAATTGAATTGAAATTGAATTAAAGAGGCAGTTAAATGATCGGGTTCAAGGGGAGGCCCGTTTTTTAGGGGGTGTGTCACGAAAATGCTGTGCCAAGTTCAAGGTTGCCCCCCACATTTAGCACACACATCTGGCGCAGTCATCGGCGGCATGTTCAGGCCCCGATTGGGCAGCTATACACACACACACACACATCTATATAAATGTGTGTGTTGATATATATTTTATTTGTGATTTGATTCAAGTGGATTTCGAGTGTGTGGCAGCTGACTGTGCCAAAACTGAGTCAACCTTATCACTCTGGTCGGTGCTGGGCTGCTTTGGGGCTGGACCGGGGCCGGTCTACGTAAACGTAGCGCTACTTATTTAGATGCTGTCCGATCATTTCGGGCCCCGACACACGCTACGTCAACGATTAAGGAAGATACTTGCGCTCTGACGTGTCTGCTACACACCCAGGGGGCAATAGAATCCCACAAAAAAAAACAATAATAAACAACAAAATAAGCATAACAATAACTAAGATTGACGTGCGCTTAATTTGTCAATTTACAGTTTGTTTATATTGTTTACACGTTCTTTTTCCGTGTTCCCAATCAACGCCTTAGTTGTGATTTTAAAACGCAAATTTCAAAAAAGTTTTAAAACGCAGTTAACAGTGCTTAAGGGGCAACGTTAACAGCGAGCAGGAGTAGTTAGCAGCGCTTAGTACCACAACGTTAACAGCAGAACGTTAAAGGGCTAAGCGCTGTTAACAGCAGAACGTTATAGTGCTAACCGCTGTTAACTTTCCCTACTCGCTGTTAACTACTTTATGTAGCTTGTGCTTCCGGGGAATTTTTTTAAAAATCAGCATACAAATATTTTAAATAGTTTAGCAAATTTAGTACTTAGTTTAATACAGCTAACTTAATGTAGTGCAGTTTTTAATTATGAAAGCTTAACACTTTCGTTGAAATCATTCGCTTGATCGCTCAAATAAAGCGCAAAATTCCATAATTTTTTAATACGAAATACTATTAAAATACTGCGAAATAGTGATAAGCGCGCACACGGTCCATGGTTCGTTGTTCCCAACTTTGTCCGATAAGGTTAGACGGTGTTGTCCCGGTGCATTAACTATTTATAGAGACTATTTTGGTCTGTACTAAAATTATAGCTGTTGATAACGCAAGCATGCCTGCCGCTTCGATGGAGGTCGCTGGGGGGTATGTTTTGAGGTAGTACGTGTATCAAATTAAAATCGCAACGAATGCAATTTCACTATCAATTCAATCATAGCATAATCAAGTACAATATCAAATTTTGTTATGTAAGAAATGACATGAAAATTCCACTCAATAACAAGAGTGCCATGAAAACAAGTGTCATAGTTTTGATCAGTTTACGAAATGACCGAAAACGTGATAAGACATCGTGTGTACACCTAACACGTGTTGATTGTTTGCTATTATTATGATTATGATTATTGTTTTTATTATTGTTATGAAACATGAGATCACGATCGTCATAGTCATCGCCATCGTCGTCGTCGTAGTCGCCACGTTATTATTATTATATGATCTCGTGCTACTTTTCAATGCGACTGCGACTGCGACGACTATCCGTATAGTTGGGAATACTTTGTTATCAGCTAATTTGAAAGGCAGTGCGGCCGCGGCCGACAAATGCCCGGAGAGCTGGCAACATGTGAACGTCTCGTGCCGAGTGGAAATGTACTTGAGATAATCACAGCAATAACACCAACAACAGCAATCATAACAACTAACTGGCAGTTTATAGTGCTACGCACTTTGTACGGCCAACAGTACGCCTGACTGTCCGTCCGTCTGTCCGTCCGTTCGTCCGTCCTTCTGTCCATCCGTCCCTATGTCCGTCCACTCTGTCTGTCTGTGCTCATAGTCTACTTTCAATATTTGCCCGAGTCTAACAAACTGAGCAATCAGCTGGCGTCCGTTGCGAGTGGAAAATTCTGTGCAAGATAATATGAAAAACACACTACAACAACAACTACAGCTCTACAGATCCCTATGCATGTGTATGTGTGCCTGTATCTGTATCTCTGTGAATTTCTATATTATTTTAAGAAAATGCGGTCAAACGCGCACATTGACAAAAAATACAACAAAAAATATGAAAACACAAATCTAATAAAAATATATTAAAAGCAGACAATCAGAGATAACATAAATGTTATAGAAATAAATACGCATATGCAACAACAACAACAAAACAGTTGGCAAAATTTTACACATCACAGCAAAAATTTGAAAGTCTTGATAGTAAAATGAAATAAAATTATTAAATTAAATAATAATAACTAATTTAAAAATTGGTTATGGCTTTAAAGCAATAAATTTGTTTCTGAAGTTTCACATTTTGAGCTTTCAGGGACTTTAAATTATACAAAAGATTTTGGCAAAGTTTTTTTAGAAATATTTTAAAATAATTTTTGAAATTTTTTAGAACTTATTTTTCTACGCTTTAGTGATTAGAGGATTTTCTAGCTATGCAATTTATTTCAAAGAACAAAAAACATTTGAGCTTATTTATATATTTCTATGTTGAACATTATTTTTTTTATTTTAGTTTTAAATTTAAATTAAATATTTTTATTGACAAAACTTTTAAAAATCTAAAACAAATTAGCAAAAATATTAAGTTTTTAATTTTTCCCAAAAAATAAAATCAAAATTCTTCCTAAATATGGTTTTGACGCAATATATATAAATATTTTCATTAACAAATCTTTTAAAAATCTAAAACAAATTAGCAAAAAATAATTGGAATTTTTTAAAATAATTTATATAAAAACAAAGCTGTTTCTAAATACTGTTTTGACGCATTAATCAATTTCTATAACTTTCGATAAATTAAATTAAATATTTTCATTGACAAATCTTAAAATAATCTAAAATATTGCAATTTTTAATTAATTTATAAAATCAAAGTTCTTTCTAATTACCATTTGGACGCATTAAAGGAAATCCTACAACAATAAATAAATTTTGCTGCAAAGTGTTACTACATAGTTAAAATAAATCTAAAATCTTAAAGCAAAAAGTTGCTCCCAACACCAATTGTGTTGGACAGTGTGAGTACACAGCGCACAGCGCAATCAGAAGCTTTAGCTAAATAGTCGTACGCCTAAAAATAAGCACAGAAATTCGCATTCACGTGATTGGAGTGTGTGGGCGAGTGGCCGAGTGGTCGAGTGTGCGATGAGACAGTCGGTTGTCCATACCAACCAGATCTGTCCGGACGGTAGGACCCATCCCCACACCCCATACCCCACACCCATCCGGTAATGACTGAAGCTTATCAACTACAATATAGAATAGAATAAGAAGCAGAGAGAGAAAAGTGAAACGTTTGCGCATCAACGCGAAGTGTGAGGCGGCAAAAAGGCGTCTTGGGGCGTTGACAAGTGAGTGTGAATCGGTAGATCGCTTGATCAGAGACAGGCCCGGGTCCAAAATGCTACTTAGGCCCCGGGCGAGATAAACGGGGCCGGACCGTAACTGTAGCTGGGCCGGATTTGCTGCTCACTCGCACTCTTCCTCTCTCCCTTCCTTTCTCTTTCTCCCTCTACTGATTACGTTCAGTTGTTTATGCTGATACCAGTTCCACTATTAATTTTTTTCTAAACATTTTTTTGTTTGAGTTTTTGGCTCTCGTTTCTTTGGTATCACGTGAAGCGCACGCGATGTCATTGTGCTGATAAAACGTGCCCAGACAGACCCACTTGACCATGACGAAATTTATTTGTGGCTTAACAAAAAAACAAAGAAAAAACACAAAACACACAAAATCCAACTAAAATTGATAAACTACTCGACTTGAAAGTGACTCGCACTTTGAATTTGGTTAGCAAATCAACACGTGAATTCTCTGTTGCCAGGTGTTCTCTGAAAATGTTAACAAACTTATCACACATTTGGCCCTGTTTTATTTTTAGTTTGAAACGATAAGACCCATCGAACAACAACAAAAAACAATGCATTTAATTCTATATACCCAAAGGGGTCTATCTTGATTAACAGTCGTGATTTCAAATCAAATTTTAAACCTTTTTTCACCTTTTTATTTATTATTTTCTTTTGTGGCTTTGATTAAATAAAAATACTTGGACTTTATTTGGGGATTTTTATGATTTTTACTGACTACTTTAAGTTCTATATATTTAGCAGTTAATCTTGATTAACTGTTTTGATTTGAAACTGATTTTGTTAAAGCTTTTTATTTCTTTTGTGCTTTTGTTGATCTTACTGAATTTTTTATACTATAATTAATTTTATGCCTGCTTAATTTTTGAGATCATATTTTGAACACTTTGTTACGTTAATAAAACACTTAAACTGTGCTTCAAAAAATATTCTTATAAATATTATTATTAAAATTAAATTAAATTAAAATAAAATTTAATAATTTACGCACAGTTTAAAATTTTTCTACAAAACTTACATATTTATTGCAAATTTTAGTTCTTAGCAGCTGTACTTAAAGTTGGTTAATCATTTAAATAATTATTCTGTTTTTAACACATTTGCTTAACGAATCAAATTTAGAAAAAAGTGTTGTATTTAATTTTTTTTTTTTTTTTTTTTTTTTGAGATAAAATACTGGTTTTTTCTACACAAATATACATCATATAATAATTACTGCTTATTTAAATATTTTAATTTTAGATAAATTAATTTTTTTATTATTTCTAATATTCTTTTGTGACTTAACTTTCGTTTGTTGCATATAAAATTAAAAATTCGGAAAGTGTTTAAATTTTAATTAATTTGCAACTGAAAATTTTGCAAGTTTTCACTTAACTTTTTAAGGAGTAAACTCAACATTTTTAAAAAATAAACACTTTTCTTGTTTTAAATCTTGTTTATTTTTTGTAATTTTCAAATAAACATAATTATAGTGCAAAAAGTTTTAAAAATGCAACACTTTTTGGTAGTTATAAAATCTTGTTGATTTTATGGAATTTTACATTAAACTTTTTAAAGGATAATAATAATCATAGTACATAAAATTTTAAAAAATTTTAAAAATGTTGGTTTTTAAACCTTGATTATTTTTGTGACTGGAATTTTTTGGTAACTTAAGTTTCTGCACAAATTTTGTATAACACTATTTAAAAGTCAAATGTAGTTTAAGTTTATAGACAATAAAATATATGTTAGAAATTTAAATTTTCTTATAAATTTATTAACTTTGTGTGTTCTCCTTCTTTGCTTACAGTGGGTCACTGCCATCCGGAGGTTGTGCGTGCCGGCGCCCTGCAGATGGCCACCATCTCGACGAACAATCGCTTTCTGCACGATGAGCTGGTGCAGTGCGCCAAGACGCTGACCAGCAAGATGCCATCATCAACGCTGTCCGTTTGCTTCTTTGTCAACTCCGGATCGGAGGCAAATGACATGGCACTGCGTCTGGCACGCATCTTTACCAAGCGACAGGATGTGATCACACTCGACCAGTAAGTAACCCACTAAGGACTCCAATCCCCCACAGAAAGCTAAAACTATTCAGTTTTCCTTACAGTGCCTACCATGGACACCTGCAGTCCGTGATGGAGATATCGCCGTACAAGTTTAATCAGCCCGGTGGCGAGACGAAGCCGGAATACGTGCACGTAGCACCCTGTCCGGACATCTATGGTGGCAAGTACACAGACAAACTGTATCCCAACGCCGACTTGGGTGCACTCTATGCCCAACCGATTGTGGACATCTGTGAGCGTCAACAGGTCCAAGGAGCACCGATTGCCGCCTTCATAGCGGAGAGTCTGCAGAGCTGTGGAGGTCAGATAATGCCACCAGCTGGCTACTTCCAGCGTGTCTACGATGCCGTACACCAAGCGGGCGGTCTCTGCATAGCCGATGAGGTGCAGGTGGGATTCGGACGTGTGGGCAGTCACTACTGGGCCTTTGAGACCCAAGGCGTTGTGCCAGACATTGTGTGCGTGGCCAAACCCATGGGCAATGGTCATCCAGTGGGTGCAGTGGTCACCACACCCGAAATCGCTAAAGCTTTCCATGACACCGGCGTGGCCTATTTCAATACCTATGGCGGTAATCCGGTGTCCTGTGCCATTGCCAACGCCGTGATGCGTGTGATCGATGAGGAGCAACTGCAGCAGAATGCCCAACAATTGGGGGATTACTTGTTATTGGAATGCAATCAACTCAAACAGGAATTCGAGTGTATTGGCGATGTACGCGGCATGGGTTTGTTTGTGGGCATTGAGTTGGTCACTGATCGGGATGCGCGTATTCCGGACACGAAGGGCGCTCGCTGGCTGGTGAATCGCATGAAGCAGCTGCACAAGGTGCTCGTCTCCAGCGATGGACCCAACGATAATGTGATCAAACTAAAGCCACCCATGTGCTTCAATCACGCGAATGCCGATGAATTCCTGCTGGCATTCCGTGAGTGTCTCAACACCTTGATGCAGGATCACTTGCAGGCACGTGCGAATGAGGTGGCAACGGCTGCACTGGCCACAAATGGTGTCTTGGCCACCACGGCAGCCGATACACTGGCCAACAAGACGAAAATGTTCGAGAGACAGGATCGTCTGATCAAATCCGTTTGAGTGCGGCTTTCCACTTCATCCCCATCCACAAACCCAACCACAATCCCAACCCCATCAGCGTTTCCTAGCTCCTAGTTTATCCAAAGCAATATTTATAAACAATTTACTCCACTTTTTTTTGACTAGACTTAGTTTTTAGCACATATATACACACATATATACACATCTATATATATATACAAACACTTCTTTAGTTCTACAAACTTCTAGTATCTAGAAAAGTAGGCACAAATTTATACATTGCATGATAATTATTATTATTACTTTTACTTTTACTATTATTATTACCACTATTTTTTTTTTTTTTTTTTTGTCACATTTATGTTTTTATTTATTAAGCAAAGAAATGTATAGACATCTAAATATATGCAAATATCTTTTAACCATACAACGTTTCAGTTTTTTATTTCCTTTACCTGAAAATGCTCAAAGCAATAAGTTTTTTAAGAACTTACCACAGTACAAAGTACTACAACCGTTTTTTATAAAGCTCTAATAAAATAAATTATTATTTTAGCAGGGAATCTGAACAACAAAATAGTGTTCTATTGAAAAAAATACATCGATTTAATCAAAGCTTTAATGAAAATAAACCAAATCGTTATAATCCCTGCTAATTACGTGTTGTATTTTATTCTGAAAATGGGCTGAACAAGTCGAGACGTGTCGGAACAAGTCGAGACGTGTCGGGGAGTGTTGAAGCAGGTCAGGACCTGTCGCTGCTGGTTTGTACTCCACTGAACTGTGTTGTTGCTCTTAGGTTAAGATTTACTAGGAACTGGAACTATGCACTGAAGAAACAAACATGTTTTGTATTGAAAATATTAAAAAAATTAAAGATGAAAATTGGAATACTAAGTGTGTAGTGCTGGGTATTTTAAGGTCGGCTCTTTTAACTGTACACAAAGGCAGCTCAACAAGCAATTAGCAAAGAGTTGCAAATGTAGAAACTCTTAGCCACTAATCACCCAAGGGTTTGTGACTCAACTATTTACATTGTACAAGTTCAATGTTGTTTAACGAAAGTCGAGAGAAGTCGCTCTCAGACGATTTGAAAGGAAGAGGGAGAGAGAGAGAGGGAGCGACTCTATAGAGCCACATACAAAAAATTTACCGTTTTTGATCTGAAAGAGTCAACCGTGTGCAAGGCTGCCAGTCGTGGGACACTGTTAACTTTCCAGGTACTTATTTTGGACAGCGGTACACTGTTTAGCTGTCCTCTGTTTAACTGTCCACTGTTTATCGGTACACTGAGCACAATAAACAGCGTGCCGATGAACAGTGTACCGCCTATTGCACACAGTGTACCGATAAACAGTGTACAGCTAAACAGTGTACCGCTGTCCGAGAAAAGTACAATAAACAGTGCACCGCTGTTTGAGAAAGTTGGACCATGAATTATTTTAAGTAAAAACTTGGTACATGTATACACTATTTTGGTACTCCACTCTGTACTCATTTTGATGGCTGGTACAGATCTTTTATCTAAATGGTACATTTGAAGACTTGAAAATATGAGTCATTAAATTTTAATTTGGTCTTTTTTTAAATTTATAAATTTTATAACATTTTCAGACAGAATTTTAAATATTTTCAATTTTCTTTCTTAAGTACTAACCGTAAGATCGAAAGCTCACCAGGGAATATGAAAACTCCGTTCGATCTGCCTCTATTGAAATTTTAACCCTCTCTACCCTTTAACCCATTAAAAACCACAACGGAATTTATGTTTTGTTTTTGTTTTTTTTTTCTTTTTTTTTTTTTTTTTTTTTTTGTTTTGTTTTTATTCGAGTGTTTTTTCGTTTCATTGTTTTAAAATGTATTTCGCTTGTTCATTTTCATTACTTTCATTTTCTTTTTTGTGTTTACTGTGTATATTAAGTATAATTTCTTACTTGTTTTTTGGTTTTAATAGTACTATACATATATGTGTATATGTATACAAGTACATATACAAATATACATACACACATATATATACATTTATATATATATTGTATATTAAATTAATTAATAATAATACGCATTTTTACCTTTTTTCTCGGCTGCATCCATTGAAAACTATTAAAATTTGAAAAATTGTCTCATCTGCATAATTTGGTTTAAAATCATATATATAATGTATATATATATATATATATATATATTGGTATTTTCTGATATTTTCTTTTTATTTATATATATATAATGTATATAATTTTTTAAGTTTTTAATGGTCATTTTGTTTATTGTTGTATGTTTGAATATATAAAATAAGCATTTCTGTAATGATTTTTTTCACTATTATTATTATTATTTATTTTATTATTTAAATTTTTATTAGCGTTTCCAATTCGTGCTTTTTTTGTAAAGATTTTTATGAATTTTTATGCGTTTTATTTATTTTTTATCTTTCATATTACAATTTGTTGCTATTTTCAAATAAGAATATTGTTTTTAGTATATTTATTTATTAGGTTAATTCATTTTTATTATTATTATTTAGCATTGTTTGGCAGATTTTTTATTTTTTTTTAGTTATTTGCATTTAGATTGTTTTATATTTATTTTTATTTAGAGTGAGAAGCTATGAAATTTTAAAGCACTTTTTGTAGCCGTATGAAAAATAAAACTCTATAAGGAGAGACAGGCAGAGACAGAGACGGAGATATATATAGATAGATAGAGAGAGAGATAGTGAGAGAGTGAGATGGTGAGTGTAAAGCTTTGCTCGTTTGGTTAGCTGGTTAGGGACAAAAAATTCATTCGAAATGCGAAGATGAGGAAATTTTGAAAAACAAAATCGAAATTTAATTTTCTTGTTGTTGTGAATTATTTCTCTACATAAATTTGCTCGACATTTACAGCGGTGTAAAAGATGCTTAATGCGCATATTTATTGTTAATAATATTTAATTGTATTTTTCTTTTTGGTTTTTTTTTTTTATTTTTTAAATATTTTTCTTAACTTTCAACTTGCTTGATCTCGTGTATAAATATTGTTTTAATGTTTTTTTTTTTTTTTTTTTTATATGTTTTTCTGCTTTTAGTTGTTAAGTTTAAAAATAACACTTTGTTTAGCGTTTTGCCTCACATCTACTTGAATTTTTTGTTTCACTTCGTTTTACAGATTTTCGAATAAAACGCTTAAATATGCAATGTAAATAAGTATTGTATATAATATACACATACATATGTATATCTATATAGCTTGTATAATTTTTCATTTATTTTCAGATTTTTTTTATTTTATTTTTTATGTTTTTTTTGTATATAATAGTGATTTTTCGCTTGTTTCCATAGGCGTATATGTATATATGTATAAATAACGTCGTTTCATTGTATATATATATATAAGTATATATATGTATATATTTATATTTATTTATAAATTATTTTTTATGATAAACTTTTGCGCGGGTTCTATAACTTTCATTTAGCAAGCTGTTATTATGTATTTATTTTATATATTTGCATTTAGTTTTAGTGTTTTTTACAGTGCCCAAATATACAAATAGCAAAGAACAATCCAAATAATATGGTTAATTATATAAAGATCTATGTATATTTGCTTTAAATACATGGGGGGGAATTTGGGGGGACTTGGGATCGTGGAATTTTGCTTCAATTTCTTTTAAATTTTCTTTTTGTTTTACAACAAACAATTCGTTTAAAATATTTCAATAAAAACCATAAGTTCTATTCTCTTGACCAAAAAAATCTGTATACATTTAAATATTTTTATATAGATGTATATATCCATATATAATTATATTTTATATATGATGTCTATATTCGTATCATATGCATAGAGTTCTACGTTTAACCGTTATCATAAGTATTTTAAAGTATGAGGTAATGCTTTATTTCGACTTAAACTAATTATGGAGCCAGCTAAAATCGTACAGATCGAGCTAGAAATCAAAATTTATATAAGTATCTGTACGCTAGCGGTCCAAATGAATTATATATATATTTATATACTTATATGTGTGTTATGGGGCTGACTGAGAAAGTTGGCTCCTTGGAAGCGACTGTTCACATCAGCCCCCCATACATGCGTATATGTGTGTGTGTGTGTATAGCTAAATGTGTGAGTATTTCACGCAATTCTATGCATGTCTATGCATGCTTATAAATATATATATATATATATATATATATATTTAGTTGTATTTCTATGGAATCTTTATGCTTTTCCAATTTGCATCTATTCAAATTTGCATTAAATTATTTAAGGTTGACGTGGCTGCCCATAAAAACAAAAAACCATATATCAACTTTAAAACTTTTAATGTATCTGTATCTGTAGCTGTATCTGTAGCTGTATCTGCATCTGTATCTGATCTGTGTGTGTGTATGTGAACTTACAGCGCCAAAAAAATAACTCTTTCCTTCTAGAGATCTTCAGCAATGTTGCCAGAATATTTAGTTTTGCAGATTTAGTTTAAGAAACAGTTAAAAATCATTTTAATATTTTTTTTAAATTAATTATACAGTTTTAGGAATTTTGTACTAATTTTGAAACTGAATTTATGTATTAATGGCAATCTGAAAGATTTTCCAAATTATATATTAATATATTTTTCAGTGTTCTTTATTTTTTTAGTTTTTCTATGCTGAAAATCTGACAACACTGCTGTTCTTCCACTGGAAGTTTTTTAGTTCATTGTTATTTCCCAAAAATTAACAGAGAGATTACCTCAAGTATTTGTAAAACTGTCTAAAAGTTTTGAATTTTTCTAGACTAAATTTTACATAGGAAAAATACATAACCAATGAACTTTTCTCTCAGTGTAGCGCTTGTTTTTGCCTTTTGGTAAATGTAAGTTCACTCGAGTCTTGAAGCGAGTTTGTTGCTATTTTTTCTTTTGTGTTTGATTTATTTACTATTTTTTGTATTTCTGTATATAATCGATGTCTACGGTTCGTAAGTATGCAGTAAATGAACTTATTCTGATCAATTACAATTAACAACTCACATGCCTTCTTCATAAATCCCCATATTCTTAAATATTTACACAAATCGATTAAAAATTACATTAACATTTAAACATTTTACATCAAAACTTTCAAAGTAACTCGTATTTTTTTTTTATCTTCTTCTTCTCGTTATTCTAGTTTGATGAAGTCGGTCAAATGTGGAAAAGGGCTTACAATTTTTGAAACCAAAATGTAACATAATGTAAAATATATTTAATTGGATGATTTTACTATATCGAACTCGTTGTTGGGTCAAGTCAAGACGCCGTTAGGCAGGCGGGTAAATTGGCAGCATTTTTTGTTGGTATTTTTGAAATTTTTTTCTTGATTTCTTAAATCTTGAAATTTCTAAATGCATTTCTTGAATTCTTTAAAATAATCTAAAATTAAACGATGTCATAAAAACATAAAAAAATACCAAGAAAACTAAGAAGTGAAATTTTTATGAAAATGTGATAACGAAAACTTTAAATATATATGAGAAATAATATATATACAGTTCATATTCTTCAGACATGTGTAACGTCTTTTGGAAGTTGCAACAAATGTTAATAAATGGCATTTAAATAAAGTAACCTTAACAAAGTTTCTATTTTGAAATGGCTGCGCACAAAAGTATGCTATGAAAAGTGAAGTAAATGTGAAGTGATACCCATTGCCAAGTAACTGGGCATGCTGGACTTTATAGTGTGGGAAATTTGTCAGCGGGAAATGTTGAAAACATGCGATTGTTAAACTTGATTTTCTTTTAAGTTTGCTAACTGAATATCTACAAATGTGTGTATATGTATTGTACAAATATTTGATGTTCTTAATAATGTTGAACAAGCACTGTTAGTTTTTTTTGGTTTTTTGCTTTTATTCGTTTTAATACTCTGTGTTTTATGTTTGTTTTTTCATGGAAAAAAGTCAACTATTTGCACATATATTAATGTATATATGTAAGTAGCTTAATCTCTATAAGTTTGTATACATATATATAATATTATATGTGTACGTATGTGTATATGTATTGTATGCTTGTATATAGATACATATGGGTCTGTTTACTGCATAAATATTTAAAAACTGTTTTCGCTAACATTTTTATTTATGTTTTCTATTTTTTTGCTTTTTTTCTCCATATATTTTATACTTAATACTTTATTTTATACAGTTTACATTTTAGCTTAAGTGAGTTTTTTATCCAGCTGCATGTAAGTTTCTATTATTTGCTCCATTTGTTTAATTTTTGTATTTGTTTGCTTGTTGTTGTTGTAAAAACTGCCTACTAAAAATGTACAATTTACGAGATTGCTTACAGAATTTACTAAAATTTAAATTATTTACTTGTATTTAGTTATGTATTCATGTGTATATACGTTATATGCATGCGTTTGTGTGTATGTGTTATTTTTCTTTTCCAATTTATAATTTAAATATGTATATTTAAATATAAATATATCTGTGTGTATACATATGCATGTATTATAAATATATATTTAATAAAAACACAAAATGAGTGACAATATTTATATAAGAATAACGCAAAATGCGCTACGCGATGAAGTACTTAGTATTTATATATTTTTTATGCATATTTACAGGGTATCCATGTGGTGACAACGTTAAATCTTTTACAGAAGCAACAAAGGAGAGAGGGGAAATGGAATGTGAACTAATACGTCCTACTCATTCACTCCAACTGTGAACTGACGTCACATCCAAACACACCACACATATCAATTTACACACATACACACAGTGTGGCAGTTTTTTCATATGTGTGTGCAAGGACGCCTATGCTGTGTGTGTTTGTCTGCGAGTGCCCAAAGAGAGCGAGAGTGCATTATTTTACTCTCTCGCTCTTTTCGCACGATCATCTCGCTGCTCTTTTCAATTAGGTGGCAACGCTGTTAGCTTGTAAAATATTAAAGGGAAATTAAACAGTAACATAATCCGCAGCTCTCTAAAGAAAATAAAATTAAATTAACTGAAAATGATAAACAAAATAAAACAAACTTTTATGTTTTTGTGTCTTGCGTTTTTTGTTGGTTTCTTTCTTCTTTTTTTTTTTTTTTGCTTTTGTTGTTTTTTTTTTTAACTGCGTTTTGAAATAAATCCAAAAAACCATATTTATTCAAAACTGCATTTCATTCGTGTTGTTTTTGTATATATATAAAAAAAAATTTTTTTTTTTTCATTTTCGTTTCTTTTGTATACAAATTAAAAGAATTTTAGCTTTAAAATATAAATTTAAAAAAAAAGCTAGTGTATGCATAAAACTAAAGCATACGAAATTGAACTCAATTAAAAATAAAACAATTACTACAATTCATACTTAATTATAATTGTTTAACTTAACAATTTTAACTGCGTGTAAATCGGCATTTAAAAATATATGTATATATGTATATGTTAAAATGTGCATAAACAAAATATTTTGAATTTTATTTGTTTGCTTGGCGGTAAAGTTATACATAGAGCTCGCTTCGCTACAGTGCGTACTGCCTACAATGGAGCTGTTTAATTTTACCATAACAAATTTAGCATCCTGCATTGTGTGTGTGTGTGTGGTTGTGTGTGTCTTTGTGTTTTGCATGTGTAGTTGCAATAAATTAAAAATATATATTTAATTATGCTTAAATCAAGTATTAATTTGTTTTCTTTTCTGTTCCATTTCGTTCTGTTCGTTCAGCATAATAATAAATGTTTTGTTTATTTTTTATTGGCGCTAAATATTTGTGTAACTTTTTAAAAGTAAAAAAAAAATACCATAAACTCAAACAAAATTAAACTAATTTAACCAATGAGGCACGCATCAGATTTTGCTTCAACTAAATTTATTTTTTAGTTAAGCGCAAAATTTAAATGATGTGCCTAAATTTGTTAAATGTTAATAAAATGTTAAAAAGCTTCGACAAATATTTAGCGCAAAATATACAACATTTGAAAGTGATATACATAAATATATATCGCACAATATACATATATTTATATATATATTAAAATTCCTTTACAATCGTTTAGTTTCTTCGATTTAAGTTTGATCGGTGAGTGTTTTAAGCTTAACGAAAAAATTTGAAAATCCTAAAAATTGCTTAACTACAATTCAATTTCTATAAAATATACATATACGGTATATATATATAGATACATGTGTGTGTATGTATATCCAAAATGTTTTTGCTTAAACCATATTAATTAAAGATGATGAATTGAAAATGATGTCAAGGGAAAAGTATAAATTTTTTACTTTATAAATTTATAGCGTAATCAAAAGTTTAAAATTTAATAATAAAAAAAAAAAAGAAATATATATTTATGTATATATATAGTATATTATTTATAGAGACTATATATATATATATATATATATATATAGCTATAATTAATTGTATAACTATTTGATAAGTAGATGTCTAAAATAACGTTAGTTTAACTGAACACATTTTGAAGTGAGTTTTGCGTGTGTATGAGTTTGAATGAGAGTGTGTGTAGCTGTGTGTGTGAGTGTGTGTGTGTTGTTGTTGTTGTTGGCAGAAATCTCAGTCTAAAAATGCACACACATACGATGTTGTTGTTGCTGTAGCGGTGACTGTTTCAAATAAAATGCATGATCATTTCATAATTATTGTATACAAAAAGAATAATTAAATAAAACTACATGTCTATGCAATGAAAAAGAGAGATAAACTATTTAACATGAACTTAATGCGGTGGTGTTTGATTTGTGAATACATAAAGACAGCAAACAGGAGGCATGGAAAGGAGCGAAATGTCAAGAAGAATCGCATTTAGAGCTGGCACAGCAGCAGCAACAGGCAGAGCAACAACAACAGCAACACCAACACCGGCAACAACATCAGCAGCGAACGTAGCAGCTGCTGTTTAATGTTGCACAGCCGCTGGCGTTGTGGTTGCTGCAACGAAACAGCAGCCACCGTTGCAAGTTGCAGTTGTTGCTGGTGCGGTTGCTCTTTCATGCTGCTGCGCTGCAGCTGCAACATAAGACGCGCCAGACGCCAAGCAGCTGCTGGTAATGCCAACGATACGTTGTTAAAGCTGCTGATGGTAATGGCTCAACGGTTGCAACTGATGATATGCCGCATGTGGATGCGAATGCGGATGTGGATGTGTGTGTGGATGTGTATGTGAAAGCGGCGGATGCTGGTGTTGGTGCTGATGCACATGTGAATGCTGATGTGGATGTGGATGCGGATGCGAATGCGGACGCGCATGTGTATGTGTATGTGGATGATGCGTCAGCGGTCGTGGCGCAGTCTGATGATGATGATGATGATAATACGCAGGCAATGTTTGATAGCCGTGACCTGGTGGTGGCATGGGCAGTGTCAGTGCTGCCGGCGATGCTGCTGCTACTGCTGTTGAGGACGCTGCTGCTGCAGTTGCGGGTTGCAGCTGCTGTGTTGCTACTGCCGCCGACGACTGCAATGCCGGACGTTGTTGGAAATTCGACTGCTGCTGCTGCTGTTGATGTTGCTGCTGTTGTTGTTGCAGCTGCTGGTGTTGCTGCTGATGTTGTGGCTGCTGATGTTGCTGCTGCTGCTCCACGCCATGAGCTGGTCGACACAAGCGCTCATAGACTTGACCCACACGCTGTGTGGCCGTTGCTGCTGCTGTTGTTGTCGCTGTTGCTGTTGTCGTCGCTGCTGCTGCAGCAGCTGCCACTGCTGATGCTGCTGCAACGGCTGCAGCAACTGCTGCACTGCTCGTGGGCGTCTCCAGCAAATGATGATGCCGATGATGATGATGGTGATGATGATGATGCGACTGCGACTGCGATGCTGTCTGATCATTGCTGCTATTGTTATTGCTAATGTTGCTGCTGTTGATGTTGATGTTGCCACCAGTGTTGCTGGGATTGTTTGCCATGTTGACGGCATTTATGCTGCCATTAGTGCCGGACAGTGTTGATGTCATTTTAACCTGCGGCGCTGGTGGTTGCGTCGTCACATCATTGCTGCTGCTGCTACTGCAACTGTTGGCAACTGCAGCGACGCCGGCCATTGTTGCTGATGCTGTTGTCGCTGCCGCCGCCGCTGCAGCAGCTGCTGCTGCTGCCGACGACGACGATGCCGTCATCAGATTGCAGGAGTCAAGTCTTTGTCATTTAGAATTGTTTTGCAGCGCTGCATTGATCTGTGTCCAGAGTTCTTTCTTGCACGACTTTGTGCTGCAAACAAATGAGAAATAGATTTTAAAGTAAGTAAAGAAAGTCTTTGATGCAACTGGCTCAAGTTCAGTGCCATTTACTAACCGCTTGATGGACTGCAGCCAATCCTTGAACTGTGCACTGCCCTCCGGTGTGATTTGGAAGGCAGCACGTGCGGCAACCACAATGCTAGCAAACTCCTCGTAGTCTCCCTGCGTCAGATGATACAACTTCTGGTGAATACATTGAATGTACCTGGAAAAGAAGAGGAAATTCAGTTTAATAATTAATTTATTTGAATTAATTTCTCTACTCACATTTGCTGACACTTTTGGACGAGCGGCGTGAGCGCAGATCTCAAATGTTGCATGACCAACTGATGGTTGTTTCGGCCAAGATAGTGGGCCGACTCAATGGCAACATCGTGCAACACAAACGGGCTAACAATCGAGTTAACAGCACAAATGCAAAACTGATGCAAATATTGATTGCCCAACTTTTTGCTAATCCTCAGCAGCCATTTAACATCCTCGCCGTACGGAGGATTCCTGGCATACTTGGCCTGCGGCCGGTCGTCGTGCACACGTCGCGCCAATGTCTCCATGGCCAGCATGCCTACATTGTACGCAACCAGCAGGTAGCGCATCTGCGTTGGTCTGTAGAAAGGAAAAAGTAAGTTAATAAGTTTGACAGTCTCTACCAATTGTGGTTGCACACTTACGAGAACTGATGCTGTGGTTGTCGCTGTCGCACAGGTGGCTGTGATGGCGGTTGCTGTTGTTGCTGCTGCTGTTGTTGCTGGTGCTGCGGTGGCGGTTGTTGCTGCATAAACGGATACACTGGATGCTGGGCAGGATGCTGTGCTGGATGTTGACCTTGATGCTGTGCAGGATGTTGTCGCAGCGGTACGCCTACGCCCACACCACCCGGTCCTGGCCCATTGGGCGGCGGTGGCGGTGGTGGGCCGTAGTAAGCAGGCGCCATGGGACCCATTGGAGGACCTGGTGGTCCCTGCTGCAGTGTTTGATACGCTTGCGGTGGCATCGGCTGGAATGCACCCGGTGGTGGTGCTTGAAACGCTTGCGGTGGCTGATGACCAGGCGGTGCTGCATGCACTACACTTGGCGGTGGCAACGCTTGCTGTTGCACTTGCTGCTGCTGCACCTGTTGTTGCTGCACCTGTACCTGCTGCTGCTGAACCTGCTGCTGTTGCTGCTGTCCATGCGCTGGGTGTTGCTGCTGCTGCTGTTGTTGCTGCTGTGTGGGCGGCGGTGGTGGCGGCTGCTGCTGTGCATAGCCTGTGTACAATGGCTGCGGTGGTGGCGGTGGTCCAGCTGAAATGTACATCTGCATCTGGCCAGGTGGATAGCTCAGACTATGATGATGCGCATAGATGCTCTGGCAGAAGGTGTAGGGACCGTAGGGAGCCAAGCCCATGGGTTGTAGCGTGGCCACGCCTCCTTGGAACGGCTGTGGTGCTGAGCCGACAACCGGTGGACCTGGCAGTGGTCCACCACCGCCAGCACCACCGGCAGCAGCCGCAGCTGCCGCCGCCGCAGCCGCTGCAGCAGCTGCATTCATCAGTTGTTGCTGCTGCTGTTGGTGTTGCTGCTGCTGTTGATGTTGCTGCTGCTGTTGGTGTTGCTGCTGCTGCTGTTGTTGCTGCTGCAGCTCGTGTGATTCAATGAGTGCACTCAAATTGGCCGCCGAATGCTCCAGCTGCTCGTCGTGCTGCTCATAATCTCCGACGCTGTTGTTGGGCGCATTCCGTGTGTACAACTCGTACCAGTAGCGTGCCACCTGGAACAGCACCTCTGGATAGACACCGCCGTCCTTGGCAGCCGTTTCGACAGTGAGACAAGCACGTTCCAACATTAAATCACTCTGCTCCTTGCATTGCAGTATCGCACGCTGTATCTCGTTGGGATTAAGAGCAGCCGCGTGTGGCAGCACGGACAGAGCCAACTCAGCGGCAGGATAAACCATATTGCTATCCCAACCTCTAGAGGCACGATCCGCCATGCCAGCTGCCTCGGGTGGCGTTAGATGTCCCTCCCACGTGTCGATCAGGAAACTTATGGCCGGTGCACCAATCTCCATGGCCTGTCCCAGTATCCAGGAGACATGCGAAGAGTACGTACGCGATAACCAATTGTTGCTCACACAATTGTGCAGACCCAGTGCATATAGACCCAACTGGAATGCACACATGTGCAGTGCACGATGTGGTCCATGGTGATTCTGACTGGTGCTGGCTTGGGTGAACAGTGAGGTGGAACTATTGCCACCCGCCTTGGTCAGCACATTCTTGGCCAGCTCGAACATGAAGTGGGCACTCGCCTCCGATGGCTGATTGGGTATCGAGGGATAGGCACGTTTGCCCTTGTAACGGCTCTCCTTGCTGCGACTGCTGCTGGTGGTGGTAGTAGTCGTGTTGTTGTTACTACTACCAGTTGTTGTGGTTGCTGCAGTTCCTCCAGTTGCACCCGCAGCACTACCCGCTGCTGTGCCCGCTGCTGCCGCATTGTTGGCGTTGCTGCTGCTACTGCTGCTGCTGTTGTTGTTGCACGCGAGCAACGCTTGTCCCTGCCCCTGATTGCCCGTTTGTGTGGGATTATTACTGCTGCAGGATTGATTGCTGCTGCTGGCCATACTCAAGGCGCACATGCTCAGCTCCAGCTCGGCGCTGGTGGAGCTATGTGGCCGACTATTGCCACCAACACTGCCATAATCATTGGGCAGCAGTTCGCAGAGATTAAAGGCAGCACCACCAGCCCCGCCACCGCCTCCACCACCAGCATAATCGTGTTCATCCCGTCGCAGGGGCTGCTGACTGGGTGTACGCACGGGCGGGTGGCTGGAGTAATAGGCCGGCAGCAGTGTCGACTTGAGCAACGTGTGTATCTCGCGATCCAGCAGCTTCTCCATGATCTTGGCTATCTTGCGCGGCTCATCCTTGTAGTGATAGAGCAGTGTGAGTGCCAAATCGCCGCGTTGTCGTCGCGTTCCCTCGCACAACAACGGATGCTCCGCCTCCGAGACATTTGCCTTCAGTCCCAGCGCGGCTACAGCTGCCTCGAATCCCATGTTCTCCTCGCTGTTGTGCTTGTACATCACCGTATTCGCACGTCGTGTCAAACCAGGCAGTTCACCAGCTCCACCACTGGAGGAACTAGCGGGAAACTTCACCGCTGCTGCTGTGACGAGTGCATCAAAGATGAAGGTGGCCAAGTTGATGGGTAACAAAGCCTCGCCACGTGTCTTGAATGTACCGCTGCGTAGCTGCTCCGCACGCTCACGTATCACCTGCAGCTCGGCCATGCCGAGAGGCAAACGCTTCAGTAGCGCTAATATATCCGCCTCCTGATTGGCCAATTTCACCTCCAACGGTTTGGTGCTTGCCGGTGGGCGTGGCATTTCCAGTGCAAACAAACAGATGCGAAAACCAATATGATAATGCTCCGAGTTCTCCGAGAGCACAGTGCAGAGAAATGCGCACTTGGAGAGCGTCGAGGAGGCAACCACCGTCAACTGGTGAGAAATGGGATTCACATTCTGTTTTTTGCCTTTACGCTTCGGTGCAGGCGGTAGTTCCATCAGCAGATTGGGTGGATTGGCCAGCATCTGTTCGGCTAGACGCACGGCCAGGATGCACGCCTCACGACCATGCCCATGGGCATGCAAACCCTCCGCACGGGCCAGCAATATGTCCCACGCATCCCCCGAGGGACGCACATTTGAGAATATATGCGGTTTATCGCCAGTTAAGGCGCTGCGTGCGGATATTTGACTCATGTTGCTGACGGCTGGTTGCTCGGCTGTCGCAACTGCTGCTGCTGCAGTGCCCACAGTGGCAGCGGTTGCTGTGGCAGCAGCTGATGTTGCAGATGGCAAACCTTGTGCTGCACCGGTCTCTGGTGCACATCTTGCAGCTAGGGCGGCACGTGCAGCTGCTGAGGTGCTTGGCACGGGTGTCAAGTCACCGCTGGTTGCTGCTGCTGCGGCGGCAGCTGCTGTTACACCAGCAACACTTGCGGCCACAACAAACTCATCGCTGCTGCTGCTAAAGGATTCATCTTTCGACAGACGACGTGACACTTGTTGCTGCTGTTGTTGTTGCTGCTGCTGTTGCTGCTGCTGCTGTGCAGTTGCTGCCGTTTTGAGCATAGATGACGTGGAACTATTGCTGCTACCAGATGCAGTCGACGCAGACGATGAAGCCGACGAAGCAGACGATGTATCCGATGTGGAACTCGTCTGCTGTCGATAATCCGGCGTACCTGGCACAGGTAGTGCTGCTGTTGCCGCTGCAGCAACGGCCACTGAACTAACTCCTGCTGCTGATGAGGGCACATCTTTGCTCTGCTGCGAGAGCGCATCGAAACTGCTCTGGGAATCGGATTCGGTAAGGGATTTCTGGCCACGCACAGTCGTCGCACGTTCGGTGCAGTAATTGTGACTGCTGCTGCTGTTGTCGCCTCCAAAATCTTCATTCTCACAGAAGCCCTCGCTGCTGGCACTCGAACGATTGTCATCGCCGCCACCAGCAATAGATGGAATCGTTCCTTGTACATTCACCGCGCCTGATTTGGCTGAGACATTGCTAACCACATTGGACAACTGTTGTTGTTGCTGTTGATGTTGCTGCTGCTGCAGTTGTTGCTGCTGCTGTTGTGCAGTGCTGGCACTGCCTCCACTGCCACTGGCACCCAAAGCGATGGATTCACGATCAACACCAATGCCACAAGCGGCATTAACTCTGGCCAAAAGTAGAACCGAATTTATGGACGGTGGCTCATTTTGGGGTGAACCAAAGAGTTCAGCTCCGCTGGCATCGAAACGCTCACGATAACCCGAACGGTCTGGACGTTGCTTAAAGGCGCTCGCATGTAGACCATGATCATTAGACGCACTAAAATAATTATAATGCTTGTTGTTGTTCATCAGCGCTTGCGTTGCATTCAGCTGGCTGGCATTGGCGGTGGTGCCATCGCCTTTAACATCCGTGTGCTTAAAGCATGTAAACGGTGAATAATATATTGGATTTGTGTCATGCGTATGCGTAACGCCCGCTATCGGGTAATCCTCCCAATCCAAATAGCATGCCTCAATTGCCGGCTTAAAGCCAATAAATAATTCCGTCTCTGAGCGTGAATTCTGCTGATGCTTATTCGTATACGATGATGGCATCATACGACTCTTCACTACACGATCCAGTATCTTTAAATGCCATGCCGTAAACTGTGCATGTAACATATCCCGCTCATCGGGTGCCAATCCTGGATTTAATGCAGCCAAACGCCAGAGCGCAACAATTTCATCGCATAACGAACTGCATGCATGCTGCAGTGCAGTGGAATTTGAGTGCGTATTCGAGTGTTTGCCACCACTGTGCCCATGGGAGCCCATCATGAGTGCCAGCTTGGTTTGGAACCACCAAATCAACATCTGATCACATGCCATGCACTCCTCCGTTATGATCTCCAGCAAGCGTACTGCATTCCGATCACAACGTCTGTACATCTCACGCACTATCGACAACAGATTCCACATGCCCTCGGGCTCTCGTCCACGTAGCGGACGCAGCAGTGAGCTCCATTCAGCCGCGGCAGGAGGCGCTGAATTGGTCAAGTAGTTGACGTCACTGGAAGGAAGAAAAGGTTGTTAATTGGTTTTCAAGGAAAGTGAAGAGTTGCAGAGAGAGTGAGTGGATGGGAAGAGGGCGGGTAACAGAGAGGAGGAAATGAACTTTGGTTTACCTGAAGACAATCGGCGCTGGCAAAATGAACTTGATGAGAATGCGCTTGATGTTATTGTGCAGAGTCTTCTCGTCCAGATACCAACTGGTCTGATCGTTGATCGAGGCACCCGCCGTTGGATCGGGTGCACCACAGACCGTATTAATTGCCGTCGGTTGAGCACTAAGCAGTTCATCCAATAAACGCTGAGCAGTGGGCAAAATCTGTTGCGGCAATTCACTGATCAAATATTGGGCAAACTTTTGCAATTGATCACGTTGCAGGCGCGTCAAGGACTCGGAAACTGGTGCACGCAGACAGACCTCCAGAGGCTATAACATGTAACAGACAGAGAGAGCATGAGATGAGTGAGAAAGCAAGAAAAAGGACGAGATTTATATGTCTTACACAATGTATGCGATGCAAACAGACTGCAACGACGTGGGAGCACCAATAGGCTGATGAGGTGCAGGTGCAGTTGCAGGAGGAGATGCGACGACGATCAAAGGTGACGGCGACATTGAAGAATGTCCGCGGTGTTTGACTCACAACGCTAGCAGATAGATGAAAACCTATCGAAAGAAAACACCAAATTATATAAATTTCCCTAGTAAGAATTATTCATCCATGCTTACCTATCTGCAGTGGATCCTTGACGGCACGGAAGCGAAACAATTGATCGCCACGATTGAATTCATCCGCTGAGCTGTTGGCCAAACAGGAATAGAGCCTTATGTCCTCCTCGTTGTCCGGAAAACTCCAGAATGCAATGCGTAGCTGCAGCTGCTCCGGAACGGGCGGATAAACGTGTTCGACCAGCTCGAAGGGTATGTAGGACGCAACGCATCGTGCCGATAGCTCCGCAAGTGATGACACTTCTGTAAAGCACCAAATGTTATCGATTAAACAATTTTATAATTAAAAGTTGCAAATTTTGTATTAGTTATATTGAAGTTTTAATTGAGTTGGTTTATCTTGGAAGCAAACAATGCAAAATTATTGGTAAGACTTTAAGTTTGACTTTAAAACTACTACAAATAATTTATCGATCGATCAATAAATCGATCTTTAATATATTAACCATTTAAAACCGATACATCAATACAAATTATCCTAACTGTTTTCTATGATTTCAAAAATTATTAACAAAACCTTTAGGGTCATTTTCTGAAATCTTCTGATGTTTATATATGAAGCTCGATATTAATTCATAGGTTTATCGAAAAAAAAAAATCGAGCAAACATCGATCAAAGTATCTCAAAAGTAGTTTACTTTACAAGTAAGTTAAAAAATACTTCTCCATAAAATCGAATGCTGACAAATATTAGAACAATATCCAAGAACTAACTTTTTTTTAACAATTAGTCGCTTTTAACCTATTAATTCGCAGTCTCTACCCAGTGACTTCATCAAACTTTGAGCAATTATTGAACATAATTATTAAACTAAAAACATGTACACACAATACATACTTTATATATGTATATGTAGGTACATATTTACATGTGCATATTTGAACTCGTGTTTGTATGCGTGTAACACATACATTTGTGTTTATCTAGATAAAAAACAGTGAGCGCAAATGTTTCGGGCAATGACCAAATAAATTGAAGGGCAGTGTCTGCAGAGGTCAACGGCGCTTTGCGTATTGTGGTTGTTGTTGTTTTTTTGTTATTATTGCTGTTGTTGCTATTGCTACTGTTTTGAAAACAAAACAAAAAGCTCAATTCAATGTTTGTTGCATGCCACACACAGTTTCACGCTCTCTTTATGTTCTCATAAATATGTACATATGTCAGTTTAATGTACATATGTATGTGTGTATGTGTTTAAATACATATGCATGTATGCATATACACAAAACAGCGCAATTGACTTGTAGATAAACAAAATTCTACAAATTGTCAGGAAAATAAACAAAGTGGACAAACAACCCAACACATTAAAAGAAACAACAACAGCATGCATTAATACATGCATACAGAATGCACATGTACATGCACACACATACATATAAAGGTCGTGTCCATCCGCTTTAGAGCGCGCACATAACAAAGAAAAAGAAACAATAAAAGAGTAGTTGGTTTTTGTTTTGTCCCCCTTTCCTTCTTCTTCTTCTTGCGTTGCTCCTACTTTGGAACAAGAGAAACTGACACAGCATTAACAACAAACATCGCTCTCTGCAGCAGCGGCCACCCGACAAAATAGCAAAGTTCAAGTTCGCCCACGCAAATGTGTGTATGGATGTACACATCCTATATGTTTGCTAATACATTTGTATATATCTATGTATTATATTTAAGATTTTATTAGAAACCGGTTTCGCTTTCACTATCGTTAAGTCTGTTATGCTATTGTTATACTTCTTTTAAGCTTTCGTTCGTTCACATTATCGATATCGATTTCTTAAGTCTTTGTCGGATGGCATTAAGCGCACACACACGCACTCACACATGCATACACTCAGCTGGAGCCACGCACACACACACACAGACAGACTACTTTGGCCAGCGCATCGTTTGTTTGTTTTCGTTCATGCGCTTTTTTCTTTCGTTCGCTATGTCGTCCCAGCGTACACCGTCGCTCAATTTCAGACACTCTGGCACCATTTTATTCAAAGTCATTTTCCGCAAGCGTCAAGAGTTATTATTATTCATGCATGCCTATTCCTTCTTTATTCGCATTTCATTTACTGCTGTGCTGACAGTGCGCAAGCAGGACGGTTCATACACACATACAATAAGTCTTTAGTAGTTGGTAGCAACAACAATTAAACGCATTTGCGTCTGCTGCAAATCGAGTGGTGCAATGTCATTGTTATTGCAACTGTTGTTGCCAGTGTTGCCCCTTTAAAACATAAATTGCTTCATTTCAATGTATAAGCATTCAGGTTATTTAACCAAAGAAGTTAAAAAGAGGTCAACACTTTACATGTTCATGTTTATGCGATTGGCCACGAAAGCGCATGAAAACTGATATCCAAAAATACAAAAATTACATACATTGATATGCGTATGTTTGTTTTTTACTTTGCTTGCAGTTTTCAGCAAAAAAAAAAATACTTAAAAGTGCCACGATACTAATTAGATAACATGTGGCAACGCCATATATGCAGACACACGGACAAATATATAGAGGGGGAGGGAAAGAGATGACTAGTGAGCGCCAACGATAGTTTTTTGTACCATTCAGTCATTGGTCCTTAAATTTATTACAAGTCACGACCTTGTCATAAGCAGGTGCTGACAATACTTATGCATATGCACATATAAAAGTCTGCCAGTTCAAATATGCATATGTATGTATGTACATTTATGAATGTATGTACATTGTACATTATCCTTGAAAAGGTTCCTTGACACAGGCAACAGCAAAGCGAAATTGCAAACGCAGCATACAACAAAACAGAAAACACAGAACGACGTCCAATTGACGTCTTGCGGTTTAATGTACAGATACAACAACATACCTGTGTTGAAATATAGATTCATACACATGTTTTCCACATACAAATGCATAAACACACACATACATACATATGGAAGTATGCAAGTGCTTACAATGTAATAAAAATGCAGCTGGCTCACCTAGTAAGAAGCTCTGTCCCCCGATACTTGGAACAAAACAAAAAACGAAAAATAAAACTAGCATACCAATACTCACGCACACACACACACTCATAGTGGCACACTCATGCATCGCAGCAAAACAAAGGGCAATGAAAAGCAATGGCAGCGCAGTCGCAGCTCTGCTGAGATTACATGTTGATAATGCTGCGGCGGCGCGCAGGATTCGAGCCAAAAACAATGAGTAACGCATACATACACACATATAAACACAAAAAAAAAAAGAGTAAGAGACGGAAGAGTCGCAAGGCAACGGACAAAAGAAAAATGTAGCCGCAAAGTCGTGATTTTGACTTTAGCGATAAGCAAAGAGGATGCAGGCAACAATAATTGTTGTTGTTTCTTTTGTCGTTCCTGTGGCTACATTTCAAGTCAATTTAATATTACATAGATATTAGTTTGCGTATATGTATGGGTTTATGCATGTGTTTGTGACTTCTTATAAACGAAGAATGCAAGGCTAAAGCATGTAATAGGCACAGAGATGCCAGATCGCTGAATTAAATGGTGCTACAACAAACGGTCAATCGAATTTAATTTTGGATCTGCTGTGATCGATTTTCGATATCAAAGAAGTTTTCCTTACTCTGTCTAATGTTTAATTTATAAAAATAATTACTCACCAAAGTATCTACCGCACTGGGCGCCGGATGCAAGTGAGGTTGAGCTGGCAAGGCCATTGCTTGTGCCAGGAGCACCGCATCCGGCTGCACTAAATGTGGAGCTGCCGTTGCTGTTGTTTGTTGTGCTGCCAATTGGACCAATGCCGCCATTGCTGCTGCCGACACCGCTGCCGCCGACTCCGCCCATTCCATTGCCATTTGTTGTTGGCTTCTTCCATCCGCGCCAATTGTTGCACAACGATTCCGCCTCGGAGCTCCAGCTGCACATAGAATCCTCCTCAAAGCGTATCGAATCGTCGAAACTGAAGCGATCCATTTCTTCGGGATTCCATTCGTTATTGCCGCCACCGCCGGCAGCAGCATTTGCATCGGCGCCAGCGCCTGCAGCAGCAGCAGCTCCACCGGCAGCGGCCGCATTATTATTATTATTGTTGTTGTTATTATTGTTGTTATTATTATTGCTGTTATTGCGGCCCGCAGCGGCGGCGGCTACAGCGGCAGCGCCAGCTGCGCCGCCAGCAGAGGCATCGGCTCTGTTGTTGTTGTTGCTGCCGTTGCGATTCGCCAGGTTGAAGCTGAGCTTTTAAGCAGTCCTCCTGTGTCTGTGTGTTTGTGTGTGTGAGAGCTTTTTGTTTTTGTTTTGCACTTTCCTCTGTGAAGATTTGGATTTGCGTTAACGCTGGACGCTGGATGCTGGATGTTGTTAGTGCGCTGCTCCACTCTATCGCTGAGTTGTGTTTGTTATTTTTGCTTTTGGATGGATGTTTGTTTTGTTTGGTTTGTCGTTTTACTTTTTTTCTATTACAATTCTTTCTTGATTTGTTTTGGTTTTGTTATTTGTCTTGTAAAGTGCAATTTCGATATCGACGCTCAAGTTTTTCGTGTAAATGGCGAAATGCTGAGCGGAATTTACTATTTCTTTTCTATTCTTTTTTGTTTATTACATTTTCCGTTTTGTCAAGTGCTGCTTTGATTTGATTTAGAAACTAGTTAGTTACAAATATACACATGAAATGTATGTCATTTAAAATGTTATATTATTTGACACTTTGTGTTTGTTTTCATAATTGTTTTATACACTTTTGTTGTCGTTGCCGTTGTTGAGGGATGGAATTTAAAACACGAAGCACACTCCGAACGCGAATCGAGGTCTGCTGTTAATGTAATAACCCCAAAACTAATTATAGCTGCTCCACAAACTAATTCATAAATTTTTGATTCTAACGGTTTTCAAACTTTCTTTCAGTGTTTTGCTAATTTTCGATTATTTTGGTTTTTTTGTGATTAATGAGCACGGCTAAGGTTGAGTGTGTGCGAGAGAGGGTTGTGTTGATGGAGATGTGACGTGTCACGTATCAGAAATGTCTCATCTCTATTTGTATTCCACTTGCATTCCACTAACAGCATTTGTTATTGCGCGGGGGGAGTGTGCGCGGGTGGGCAAATGTGACAACAAAAATACTTTAATAGAAGAAACTTAAAACGAAGAAGTGTGAATGAAGTGTGAGAGAGAAGTGAGCAAGAGGACAAAACGAACTAAACGCGTTGCGTTGTTTTGCGACAATGTCTGCGAGTCTGCTGCTGCTGCTATCTATTGTTTATTGTCGTTGTTGTGTTTCATGCTATTTTTCACGGCTATGTGAATTTGTACCCCCCACAGCAGCAGCAGCAGCAGAGAGTGAGAAAGTCACAGAGAAGCAGCAGCGTCGCTTGGGGAGCAGTAACTGCGACTGTGTGTATTTGTATTTGTATTTTGTGACTGAGTGTGTGTGTGAGTGTGTCTGTGTGACTGCCAAAATAGAGAACGCCAAAATGGCCAATTGTTGTTGGTCACACAGTTTTGTGTATGTATGTACAAATATACATAGATACGCACATACATACATAGAGACAGACATCAGCATGAATGTATGCATGTATATGTGGCGTTGTTGCTGTCTTAACTGCAGCAGGACCAGCTGCTCTGCTCCGTTGTTGCTACTGCTGCTGCTGGTTTTGGCTTCTACCGCCGCCGTCACAGCCGTTATCGTACCTTGCGCGCGTCCCTTTAGCAACCTTAAATTATTTTTCACATTTATGCCTTTTGCTCATCTTTGTTCGCTCCTTTTTATCCTGCTTTATGCTTGGTCGCGAAACCTGCGCGCGAGCTCGCTCTCTTTATCGCACTCGTATTCGCTCTGGCCTGTTTAGACAGACAGAAACACTGAACAAACGTACACACACATAAACACGAAAATAAATATATATGTTCATATATATATATATATATACTAATGCACCGCTCCCGCACACACAGACACACACACAAACACATCAGCAACAACAACAGCACAACATCAATATATTGATATACATATATCAATGCCTGTATGTGTGCACAAATGTGTAGGATTCTATGTATGAGTGTATGTCTGTGCGTGTGTGCACGAAATGCGTTAAAGAAAACGTTGAAAAAAAAACCTTTTTGTTTGCCCGTTTCGAATTAATTTTACTTTTCACACCACTTATGCACTCCAATTTGTTAGTTTATTAATCAATGCAGAATTTAGTTATGATTTTGGTTTGCATTTGCTGCATTTTTACACAGTTTTTAAGAATTTGTACGGGACTTTGTTTTTATCCATTAGAGTTGTATTGTATCGTTCAGAAAAGTAGAGTTGTCCATCATAGTTCATTAAAGTAGTTCACTAGTTCAAATGTAAATAGTTCAAGTGAACTAACATCGAATCAGCAGCGACTCTGTTTGAAAAACCCAATATTATCATATGGTGGGTATTTATTTTCCCAACAACATCATGTCCACCGGTATTTAAAGAAATTCTGGCGTTGTCGACTAAATAGACGACAATATAGTCCAAGGACTTTATTTTCAAATTCTTTGGAACCAGGGATGAAGTATATTTTTAAGTGCCAGGGTCATCTTTTCCCATAAGTAAATATGTTGTCCTTGATGATTTGTATTAATTGTTCGCATTTTAAATGTCCTTTTAATGTTTCCGACCAACCAGTTAAAAAAGGAATTGCAAAACTGTGACTCATTTTGAACTGTTTGTAAATAGGTCAATATAAAAATCGAAACGAATATTTAATGCTTAATAATCTGCGAGGTGATATTACACTTAAGCCAGAGTAACTAAAACTTGATTTTTAACCTTTTAATTTAATATATGCTAGGATTATTTTTCAAATTTAGTTTTGCTTGAATAAAAAAAAATCCCTATAAGGCTGCCACCCGCCGATAATAACTTGCCAAGTGGCCATCGATAGTGGCGGGAAAATGCACGTAATCGATATATAAGTATAATCGATAGCTAATGCTTGCAACAAATAGCAAAACAATTCGCATTCAATTTGTGGGTGATTTCCAAACATAAAAAGGCGCAAAAAACAAAATCGAAACAGTGAAAAGATGCCACTGAAGGCCGTTTGCATTGAGTTGCGACCAAACCTGTGCAGCGGCCATGTATTTCTGCAGTTCGATCACGATTTGGGCGACAGCAACAAAACGCGCGTCGTCATCAAGGAGCACGATATTCAGATAACAGAAAACAATGATGCCAAAAATACAGTTAAAATTCACTTGGCCAACTTTGGCATGGACATGCAACAGATCTCAGGGTTTGTGGCCAGCGGTGCACACATAAGTTTTCGCTTTAATTACACACAAATCGATTTGGAGGCACTCGAAAGCGCCGGTGGCCTTCAGGAGGAACCGAAGCCACGGCCGCTGCTCCTGAATTTTGGTGAAAAAGCGGATCCAATGTCACTGCACTGCGGCAAGTGTCTGTACGAATTGGTCCCCGGCTGTAGTTACCAACGTTTGCGTGAATTTCCCAGCGGACTTATCGATCCCAGTGAATTCTTTTGCCATAATCATGGTGACAGTTCGTCCAAGACAACGACGCTAGTGCCCAAACCCCAAGATCTATACTACGGCCTCAATCATATAGTGCTGAATGCAGCTGTGCTGCAGGACACTGTAATCAATGCCGCTGATCATTTGTATTGCAAGCGTTGCATGCAAATGTTGGGACACAAAATACTCGAGAATGCCGCCATTAAGCTCTGGGCTGATGCACTGCGTTGGCTGCCAGCCAAATCAAAACAGCAGACGGCGGAGCGTGTAGAGCGTCTGCCCCGCCAGCTATTTGAGCATGCGACAGTGACACAACTGATGCTGCGTCTGCTCAATCAACTGTGGACACACTCGTTGCCACAATTCTGTCCAGGAGCGAATCGTGCATTGTTAGTGACCACAATGCCCAATCGGCGGCAGCAGTATATGCTCATCCAGGTGCTGGAACGACAGCTGGCCGTGCTGCGTCGCCTGTGTCCAGAGGAGCAACCCGAACGAACTGCACAGGACTTGCATTATTTTCGTGCCTGTAAACTTTATTATCGTGTCTTTGATCAGAGCTTGGACGAGTTGGAGCAGCAAATGGAGCTGCCCAGGCTGGCCATATCACCGGGACTCTTTGTGGAGCTGCAGCAAAGGTTTAAGCGTCATGCGCAGCTCATGCCACGTCTCTGGCGCTACAATTCTTCGGAGGAGCAGCTGCAACTCACGTATTTCTTCTATGAGAGCGAGGAGCTGGAGCAGCACCAGCAACTCCATGTTCCTCAGGTAAGCAGTGACTAGACTCAAAGATAACGAAGCTTAAGCTAATCCTTTGACAGCCACAGCCACAGCGAGTAGTCAAAAAACGGGAGGAGCCGCTGAAGCAGGAACTGGATGAGCAGCAGAAGAAGACGCAGGCACCTTCACAGGAGCTAGAGGAATATGAGACTGATGCCGGCCTGGACGCAAGTTTGGATGAGACTGATAACGAGGATAGCGACGATGAGCACTCGGATACGGACAGTGATAGCAAATCCCAACTGCGTCACAAATCCGTGCCCATTATGCAATACGAGCAGAATCTGGTCAAGCGTTGGCTCACAAGCAAACAGAAGCAGCAGCAAACTGCTCCCGACAGCAGCTACTAGCCATATTTATAGCATATATAACTAAACATCGGCTGTAAGCGCCGATTTAGTGGCTACTTTGGCAGCTTCCCCAATGAGTTCCTTGTTTGCGCGCCCTGTAAGCAAAGGCAGGTGGCTAAGGTTTGTCGAAAGTGAGTGTGAAAAGGGCAAACAGTGGGCGTGTCTTAGTTAGAGTCGTCTTAGCCAAGTCCCACTGTACTTGCAGACTATAAAATCCAATTTGTTTGAATTAATTTGGAGCTTTAAGCCACGTTCACAGCGCCCAGACTTAAGATAGTGTCGCAAATCGGTTGAGTAGAGCAGTTTTGGAATTGCTAAGGCAAATTAAGTATATATTTTCGCTATATGCCTAACAAATCGGTTTGGAATCAGAGAATTATATAGACATATATATTTTTTAAAAAGGTTTTTGGAAAATTAGAAACGAAAGAGTTTTCTAAGCTATAAAATGCTATATACTCCAAAGAAATCGTGGGACTTGGAGTTTAATAAAATTTAAAGAAAGTTTTTATATAGTTTGCTGATTCCAAAGTGATCGGTTTCTTGCTATTTTGTAACTTGTAAAAGTTGTTTGTTTTTTCAAATACCCAAACTGATGAAATAGTTATTTATATGGCCAACAAATCGGTTTGGAATCAGAAAATTATATAGACATATATATTTTTTAAATAGGTTTTTTGAAAATTAGAAACAAAAGAGTTTTCCAAACTATAAAATAATGCTATATACTCCAAAGAAATCGTTTGACTTGGTGTATAAAGTTGGAAGAAAGTTTTTATATAGTTTGCTGATTCCAAAGTGATCTGTGTCTAGCTATATTGTAGCTTGGAAAACTTGTTTCTTTTTCAAATCCCCGAATTTATGAAATAGGTATTTATATAGCCAACAAATCGGCTTGGAATCAGAGCACTATATATTTTAATTAAACAAGTCTATTAAAAACCAAGTTCAACGATTTATTGGGTTTATTTATAACTATTTCATAGTTTAAACAATTGGTTTGTTTTTCCAATAAACCCCAAAAACTGCCTGCATTGCGTACAGGGTGTTTTACAGTCGTTGCCGCTGCCACTAGCTGAATTTTTTTGCTGTTTTGTTTTTTATTGTTTCTGTTTTTTGAGTAAATAACTTTTTGTGTTCAATTTTCTTAATTATTTTTGATTTAAACTTGATTAATATTTAGCAACAAGTATTAATTAATTAATTAGTAACACGTACTTACTAAATAGATTTGTATATCAACTATGTATGTGTATATATATCGTATATATATATAAAGATATATATGTATATATCTTTGTGATTGAAAATCTCGACTTAATTTAATTTCGAATGTGATTAAAATTCAACAAAATGGAATTGTTTGATTATTATCAATGGAATTTCTGTAAAGTATTACCAGCCACGCCCCCTCTACCGCCTACCAGCCGCTCACTTGGCCATGCGTCGCATCTGCTTGGTCTGCTCACTCATGGCAATCTGAGCGTGATCCGCCTTATTGAGCAGTGAATCCAATTTGTCCAGCTGTCCATCCATTCGCTGCTGCTGCGCTGCCTTTGCTGCGCTCACCTGTTCCGCCGTGGGTGGCGCCATGGGTTGCGGCTGGCGTTGCACCGGCTGCTGCTCCTGCGCTGCTTCCTCGCCTCCAGAGGCCGCTGCAGCGGCTCCGCTGCTGGCGCCACTAAAGCTACCGCCACGCGCAAAGATGTTGGTCAAGCTGCCACAGGCGGTCTGCTTGAAGCGATTCAGTTTCTGCTGCGTGCTCGACAGGATGCTGTTCAGCTCGTCCAGTTTGCCGCCGGTGGCCTGCAGGGATTCATCCTGCTCCTCCAGCAGCTGTAACGGATAGGCACAAAGGGAGCGTGTAAGTGAGTGGAGTAAACTGGAAGGACCCTGTGCCACCCTGGAGACTTTAGCTCAGTAGGGAGTGTTTAAGTTGGGTGGTAGTGTTGGTAACAGTGCGTCAAGTAATTATTTCTACATGGAAACAATTTGCGAGTGTTTCTTACTTGGAAAACTATGTGGCAGTGGGGCAAGAAAGTATTCGTACATGGATAAAGCAAGATAATTGAGTACAGTGGGTCTAGAAAGTATTTCCACATGGTTCTAACTTGGAAAATTGTACAGGAGTGGGTCAAAAAAGTATTCGGACACGGCTAATAACGTTTTAAAGCTGGAGAATTGAGTACAGTGGGTTTAGAAATGTTTCTGTCAGGAAAATAAATTTATAACAGCTGTTAAAGTGGGTCATAAAATTATTCTGACACGTATAAACCTTGCAAACAGCTGTAAATGTGTGTACAGTAAGGCAGGAAAGTATTTGGACAGAGAATTAACTTGGGGGAAGTTTGAAAAGAATTGACAATGCGTTAAATAAGTATTTTGTCACGGAAATAAGTTTGTAACAGTGGGTAAAAAATTACTGTGACATGGAAATAAATGAAAATACGTTGTAAATGTAAATGAGCTTAGTTTACCACACTTGGTAGGCACTGTGACAGCTATAAAGGTGTGTACAGTGGGTGAAGAAATAATTCACACATAGTAATGCCATGTGAGAGTAGCTTCTTCTGGGATTCTAAGGCCTTGGGGAGTCTTATAGCTCTGTGGTACACTTTGTAAGAGGCGGAAATGTGTGTACCGTGGGTCACAAAATTATTGTGACAAGCAAGTACATTTCATTTATGTCGTTTTTTAAGTCATCTGCTTCTAAGACACCGAAGGAGTAAAATAATTTAGAGGCACACTTAGCCACAAAGTTTAGTTAGGTATACAGTGGTTCAAATAATTATTCTTACAATAACTAAATTAAAATAACTCCAGCTTGCACTCAGTGGCACTTCGCTGTTTACCAGAAGTTGAGGTTTTGTGCCCTGTTACAGTCTGTGCAATAATTATTCTGACCACCAAGAACTGTACACACAGACTGTGCTCAAAAATAATTAAAACTGCGTATCTAATAATGGATTCTGCAGCATTTCCTGACTAAATTGAGTGTCACTGTTGTCAACAGCCACGCTAGTGACGAAGCCTTTTGGGTATCTGCAAAAGCAGGATAATTTGCAGTCGTGCACACTCTACTGTAAAGTTCTGCAGGCACTGTGTTTATAGAGCACTCACAAGTTGCTTTTTGAAACATCAATAAATATTTTTAGCACAGTGCAGGGCAATCAACTGCCGAGTACACTTCACTGCCATGCGGTGACTCCGTTAAGTACAACTCTTGACCAGAACTGACTTAATCTCTATGGAGAGCAGTCAAACTCCGTTTACTGGGTATACAAACGGGTTGCTCCAGTCACCTGCCAGCAGCCACGCTAGTCACTCTCCAGCGAACACACTAGTGACGAAAGCAGAGTGCACTACTGTGAACCATTTACTGAACTTAACAAAACTTTTGCCCAGAAATCCGTCACTTCCGTTCAGTGTGGCAGATAAACCCATTTTACAGGGTATACAAACGATTTGGTATGTCCAACTACCTTCGCTTCGGCTGCCTCCTGTTCGGCTAGCTGGTGCTCCAAACGTTCCCTGCGCCGCTTATCGAATGCCTCCTTGTCTGGCGGCTGAATCCCCAGTAGCTCGGCACGCTGACATTCCTCCTCGTAGCTATTGCAATGCTCGGTCATGTCCATGATGCGTCCGTTGTCTGGCTGCGACTAATGAATACCCATCGATTTTTGTTTGTTGCCCAAAACAACAACTGGGCCACGACGCATGCGTCTTAGCCACAAAGTGGAAAAGCAGTCAAAACACACACAAACGAACACACACACACACATAAACACACATACAGCTGGGAAAATTCCGTTTTTAATTGTGAAATTCCATTGATAAAATAAAAGCATAGGAAAAATCCCGTTAAAATTATGACTACGACTACGACTCGGCACTACGTTCGTAGATCTGTATGTAGGACTCGGTTAGCGTGATCATTTGTGGCAGGATTTCGGTGACATGCAGGTCCTGCATCTCGTACCACTGTCCATTGGCCTTGTGCAGTATGTGGACACGGTACGTGCCCTTCTTGGGATCACCGTCGTGCACGATGTTCGCCACCAGATTGTACTTGGTGTCCTTCAGGTTCTTGTCCCGCTGCTTCATGCCCAGAATGTCCCCAAAGTCCACGTTTCTGGGGAGTAAAAGAGAAATCTTTTAGCACTTGATACTAAATTTAGAAATGGAACTTTCATCAGCTATAGGCACTTACTTGATAGGGAAATTGACAATGGTGGGATTCTTCTCCAGAAAGAAGGTGTTCTTGGTGAACCGCTTGATGTACAAAATGATGAACTGCGGCAGCTTGGTGATCTCGAAGCGCTTCATAAAGTTATCCTTATACGTTTTGTACTCCTTCTCGGCGCTGCCATTGAACTTGCCCAGCAGCTGGTAGAGATTCACCTGCGGTATGATATTCTCACGGAATTCATCGGTGAACAGCGGCGGCGGGGGAAGATCACAGGTCAAATAAATGAAATTTGTATGCTCCACTTGATGCTTGTACTCGTCCGTGGATAGCAGTTGCTGCTTGGCGGCATCATCCAGCTCAACCGGTGGAATCTTTCGTGTGTAAATCTTCATTTCACCCAAAAAGATTTTATACAGAATGGATGAATTCGGTTGCTTGTTGCCCTTGAGGGCGCGATGCAGTGTGTTGAGGAACCAGGAAAGGAAATCAATGGGATCACCCTGTTCGGTGATCTGGAAACGTTTGCTGGACCACAGCACAACCGCTTGGAGCATTTCGTGGGGAGAGACGTGTGCCTTAAAGTTCCTGGGATTCCACATTTTACGCATAAGCTCACCGAAACGCTGGACGAGCGTAAACATTGAATCTCCCGGTGGTCGCTTAATACCCGCATAGCTCTGCTCCCGCAGAAAGTAATCTCGCAATGGACTCACATGGGACAGCGCGTGTAAAACGACATTGCAGTAATCGTTGGCCTTAATGTTGTTCAGTCCCACTACACCAGGTAGGTAAAGCACACCGTCGACGGTGCGTGAATGTTTTGGCTGCAGTTGATCCAGTTTGGCAATCTCCTGCCGCAGAAATGTTGGATTCAACACGTATTTGATGTCATCCAGTGAGGAATCAATGATCTCGTAGTTGTCGGGCAGACAATAGAAGCGCAGTGTATGCAGATTGAGAAACACATGATGCGCCTCGCCCACCGAGTGTGTGTAGGCGTGTGTGTTTGTGCCACGTCCCTGGAAGTACTTGCCACACACGAGACAGGCGTAAACGTTTATTCGCGTCAACGAAATGGAGCACAATTTCTCAAAGTCAAAATCGAGCAGATTGCGATTGATTGTGTCCAGATAGGGGCATACCCTGTATTTAGGATTGAACACCGACGGCGTCTCTGCATGAATTAGTAACATTATAAGCATTTAAATAGTGTATAGTTGTTGGTTTTCAATTTTTACCATCATCTTCCAGCAGCGTCTTGTGTTTCGTCTCGAGCTTCACGCGCTTCGCTGCAAGTAAATGGCAATAAATGAGTTTTAGCCCATTTTGGCACTTGGCCTATACAATTTGTTACCTGCAGGTTGTGTCTGTGTCGTTTCCATTGACAATTGTTTAAATGGTTTCCTCTGTTTACGTTTTGTTTCAGCGTAAAATGTGTTTGTTTCTTTTATTGTTGCCGGCCGCTTTCTTGTAGCGATGTTTACGTTGCACTTATCGATATATCGATTTGGCTGCCAGCGTTGCCACTTTGTTCGATTTTTGTTTCGCATATGTTAAGAGGCGGGAGAATTCAAAAGTCTTGTTTTTCATTGCACTTTTTATGAATTGCATAAAATAGGCGTAGGAAAAAGTGATCTTTATATAAATTAGCTGGAAAATTTAAGTAGCGGGCATAAGAGAAAGCGGTTTCTTGAAATAGCCGAACCTAGTTTCAAATTTACTTGAAAAATTAGAGCTTTAATTAAGCATCCAACTTGTTTTTAACTTTTTGGCATCTCTAAATTTGTTTGACTCTAAAATGCTTATGTAAAAATGTATGTATGTATGTAAGTCCATATACAGATAGATTCATTAAGATTGATAATTATGCTACATTTTAATGGTTTACATTTTGTAAATTCTTATTTATGTAAATATATCTGATATTAGTGATTAAATTGTTATAAAACTGAATATAAACTTCTGAACACAGATGTAAAAAATGCTTTCTAAAAATTCTTAATAAATTTTAATAAATTATAATTGTTACTCAAAACTTTACTCAAAATTTTAATAAACTAAAATTATTTCTAGAAACAAAAAAAAAAAAAAAATACACATAAAATCTACATAATTGGATTAAATTTAAACAAATTTTCTTATGTCATAACATAAGCCACGTGCAAAATTATTTAAGATTAATCCAAGACAAACTTGTTGCCAGTTGAAATCAGAATGTAAAGGGTTGAGGTGAAAAAATCAAGTGTTATGCAACTAAAGTGCAAAATTGGGCTTTTTATTTTTTTTGTAAATGTTTTTTGATGGGCTCGTCAGCTTGGACTTTCGAGAATTCTAGTAAATTTTTTTGCAAATTGAATCAACGCTAATTGAACGTTGCGAGCATTTTTCCTATTTTGTTGTTATTACTAAATCGCAGCAGGTCGCATCTAAAGGGGAAAGCAAAACTGGCACTAGAACTGCCTCTGGCACTGGCACTGGCACTGAAACTAGCACCTGCCCTCCATGCGTTCTATCTCTCTCTAGCGCTCCCTCTCTCTCTATCTTTCTCTAGGCATGAACCCTGCTCGCACGCAATCCAATTACAACAAATTGAGGCAAGCCGAGGAGGAGTCAATTGAATATGTCGTATGATGATGACTGGCATTGTTTCTAATGCTTCTAAACCGAAGGAAAATTTAACGACGAATAGTTAATGCTCTTACGAGGAAATGTGGCAAATAAAACTAAATTTAAACTACAAAAAAGTCCAGCTCCAATTATTAATTTAATTCCCTTCTTTTCTCAAACAAAATTTACCCCTAGACAACTTTCCCGACAAAGTTAGAGTACCCTTCTTAGAGGGTACACACGAGATCACGAGATCCAAGCCTTTTCATAATTGTGTAGCGCCCTTGAACACAGCCGTTCGGGGGCTGGTTCTGGTAGCTGGATTATTGGATAGTTGAAAGTGGTGCTGTCACCACAATGCACATCACAACTGTGGGTGGTTAGATAACTTTATTATGGCACTGTATGCCTGGCACAGAGTGCGGGAACCCAACCTAGCGCTACTCAAACCCACATAGAAGTTAAACTAATGCGTTCAACTGTTTAAAATAACATAAATTGCTTAATAGAGTTATAACACCTCAATTGAGGACACATACAAATAAATATATGTAAAGACATTTATGGTTTCTATTTCTCTCTGGATGTGGAAGCAGTAAAATAAAGGGAGCAACTAAGTTACTAACTCAAGTGACTTAGAAAATGAAAGCAAAAATGTCGAAGAATTTGAAATTTTGGTCCAAAAGTGTGTAAACTCGTTTAATAATTAATTAAACTTATTTTATAATAAAAATGTATTTATTGACATTTTACTTTTAGTTTTCATTACTATTTATTTATTTATTTATTATTTTTATTATTATGATTATTATTATTATTAGTATTATTATTATTATTATTATTATTATTATTATTATTATTATTATTATTATTATTATTATTATTATTATTATTATTATTATTATTATTATTATTTTTATTGTGAACATGTTGTAATTATTTTCCTATTTTATTTTTGCCCATTTTTTAAATTTTTTATTGCTTTTAAATTCACAATTTTTTAGTCTAAAAATTAATTTTAAAATTTTTTTAATATTATTAACCCTCCAAAATGCCCCTGCTTAAAGATTTATTATTTATTTATATGGTAAATATTATATAAAAACAGACACGCCTTCCTCTGTATACAAAGCAGCACCATTTTTAGTTCACTGATCTAAAATGTGTTCCAAACCAAAATTACCATGTTAAATTAATCAATTGAGCATTATTAAAATAATGAGCACAACGCATATTAAAGTTAGTTAGTTTAGAGTTTATTTCAATGGCTGTGCGTATAGTTTAACCGTAGACCCCATTAAACGACGGACCCAAAGAAACGACCAGCGTCGCAATTACTTATACGCCGTGTGGTACAACGAATCGAAGTGCCTTCACCTACTTAACGCATTTCATTTGATTTGGTCTGCAAACTGAACTTATCAGCAGACTAGCACTACAACAATTTATCCGTCAATCCATCCATACGTCAGCGACACGCGTCTTTCTATCAAATTACTTTATATTCTGATTAGAATTTAACAGTTTTTCATCGTGTATTACGTTTTTAATTGACTTCATTGAAGATCAAAGTTTGCGACGAGACAGTTTATAGTTTCAGGGCCTGAATGCGTCGAATTTGGACTGCACGTACCTCCGCCCGAAAATACCTCGTAAAAATGCCAGACAAATTAATGCCGTCGCTGGACGCATGCGCAATTCACGTGAACGGTGAGACGATTGCAAATAACCGTGCATACACTGAGAGAATTGTGGTCAGACATTCAAATGTTTATTTAGAAAAATCCACAAATTGTTGTGTCTAGAATATTTTATTTAATTAACAGTAATATTTTTTTATTATTATTTAATAAATACTTCTAACACTGAAACCTTAATTTAAAAAATTATTTACAAAAATAAATTTTATAAATTTAATAAAAAATATAAAAAAGGGGTAAATTGAATGGTTATAAAAAACTTTTTCTTTTTTAGTTAACAACAGTTACCCATGTAAATAGGTTTTTAACTACAACTGAACTCTTTTAACTTAAATTGAAATAAAGAATTTTTATTTCACATTTTGTTAATTTTTTTTTACTTAACATAAAACAATTTTTTTTAAAGCTGCACATAAAATAAATAAAAAACATTCTTAATGAATTATTTTTTTTTAATGGATTATTTTATTTGGATTTTCTTAAAACCCCTTCAGTTTCAGCTCTTATTTCGGTAAAATAAATATTAAAAATTAAGTAAATTTAGGTATAAATAAATAAAAAATATTTATTTAATAAACTCTCTTTTAGTTTATCACTTAACATTTATTAAATAAATGTTACGATAAGGTATAAATAGATATTCAGTCTTTATTAAAAGCTCACTTTTATTTTATGACTTAACATTTATTTTATTTTATTTATTTTTATTTTTTTGCTCCACATTTTATTTAGTACACTCTTTTTCTCAGTGCAGTTGGCTGTGCTTATTTTTATAGCATGTTAATTGTTCATTAAGAATCGAAATCAAATTATTTAATTTTATTTTCTTTTTGCGCGTTTATATTAGTTCGTCTGGCTCATTTATTTTTAGCTCGATTGGCATTTAGTATTATTAAGTATTGTCGTAGCGGTATTCTAGGAAGTTCCCCTCCACACTGTAATCTCTGAGTAATACTTAGAAATTGACGTTGAGCTTGTAAAACTTTAGTACTGATTATTTGTTTTAAATCATTGCCAGTTGTAAACGTTGCGTATGCTTAATATGAGGCACGAGACGACGGGTTCAAGGCCAAGGAGGTTTGAAGGGCTGGTGGTTCTGGTAACGAGCCTAAGAGACCACAGACCACAACTCTTTGACCTACGGTCTCTTTCCTTGAGCTTGAATTCATCACTCAGTGATCATATGTTTGTTGTATGGACTTGTAGGCAATTAGTCGCCACGACGCGACATCTGCTCCAAGGTGTGAGAATCTTGAATGGGTAATTAGCACATGGAGCAGTTCGTAAGTAGAAACCGTAGAACCATAGAACCGTCTAACCGTAGTACCGTCTAACCGACCGTCCGTTATGTTATTGTTTTTGTTGTTATTTTGTTATTTTTGTTTAGAAGCCAAGCACCTCAGATCACACCTCTACAAACAACCGTACACCCCTCGGTTGGTTTGTTTCTTGGCCATGTCTAAAGTCGAGCAAACTCGCTGCTATATAAAAGCAGGGCACTAACAGCGCTGTCCGACAAACGAAATCGCCACAGTCTGGCAATCGGAAGGAAATTCCCAAGATATATATACATATATTAGATATCTATAGTAAAGACGAATCTAAGTTCGGATCGTTTTTTATAATCTCTGTTTTTATTTGAAGTGCGCGTGTTTTCTGTTCTTTAAAAAAAATATAATTTTTTAAAGCTTATTTTAAAGCAACCCTGAGTTAAAGCAACAAACTGGTATATAAATTTAACCTATATATAAACTTATATATACAGCGATCACTACAAACGTTACGACAACATGCAGTCATCGTAAGTTTTGGCACAAAAATAGCCACGAATTTGATATCGCTCATTAAAGTCAAAATTAGGCAACATAAATTAACTCATTCAAACTACTACTCAATTACTTAACCAAACTATACTATGCTATAAAGTATAATATATATATATATATTTAGATAACCGGCTTGATCAGTGTTCTGGTTCCATTTTAAATTGTTCAAAAAGTGTTTGAAGTATTTAATCAAAAAAGAGATAAAAATTAATATATGTATGCATATATAAAATCAGATAAATAAATATATATATAATAAAAACTAAAAGTCTCTTTTAAGAGAATTAAAATTTAAAATATAGTTCCTAGTTTAAAATTTAAAATATAGCAATTTTAATTTACAAAATTTAATATAAAAAATTTTATTAAAATCATATGTTCAAATTCTATGTTATATTTTAAAATCCTAATTAAATTTTACTGCCCTTCTAACAATATTATTTGAATTTCGTAGATGTACTCGAAAGCTCAAAAGGCTCAATAAAATTGAAACTTAAAATAAATGTTAATTGAATAAATTATTAACTAATTAGCAAATGCCAATAAGGAGCCCTTTATAAATAAAACTCATATTCTCAACACTTATAGTATTAATAAATATTTTTTAGTCTTGTAAAAACAAATTCTTTGAGTTTTTGCTTCCAAATACAAATTAAATTAAAATGAATTAAATTTTCTTAGTGCACACGAATAGCGATTACTTACGGTAAAGTCTCGATTCCACAGCTAGATATGAGCAGGCGAGTCACTTTGATGCATATAAAATAATGAGAGGCAAACACACACAAACACACACAACGTTAACGATGACAAGGCTACCACAAAGTGATTAGAGATGGGAAATAGATTAAAATATAAAAAATAAATCGTGGCTCAAATCGAAATTTAATCAGAAATCAAATTTGCAGACAAATATAGCATACTTCCAAGCGTTGTAATAAATTAAGACCTTGGCAAAGCACTATGGGGAAAATGACCACTTTATCTGGCATTTAGACGTTTTTTAAAAGTTATCAAATTTGCATAAAATTGGTGTTAACGTATTAAGAAAACATCAGAGTGTTATGCCTCAAACTTAAAATGTTAAAATTAACAGTCCCATGTGAGAATAACAGCTGTAAAGTCAGCTGTTGCAATGGAAAGCGCGCGCTACTAAGTTTTGTAAATTATTGCATTGAGTTTCGTGGTCAATATTTTGTGATTGGAACACAATTAGAAGAAAATCAAGTTATGAACACTGATTTGGCAGGTTTGCACTGTTTGTTTATTATCAAAAAATTTTCAAATTGTGCGTGTGTATATTAATATTTTGTTGTTTTATAAGAGCATCTAAATCTGGATTTTTAGCAACAAATTTCAACTTTGGGAAGGATTATGTATAAGAGTTTAGAATTGTTTAGGTGTTTGTTCAAGTGCTTGTTATAGTGTTTTCAATTCTGAGTTAACTGGTATTTGTCTTAATTTCCTCTTTTTCCCTCTTTTGGCGCAATTCGCATTTTAATTAGGTAACCTCAATGTTTCCAACGTCGATTTCTTTGCTGTGCGAAATAGCGAGAGGGGACGGCACGGACGAGAAAAGGCAATTCATAGATACTTTGAGCTGCATGCGTACAATAATGAGGATTTTAAAAGTAAAGAGCCACCAATTTTGCAACAATTTGCATTATATTTGGATTAAATGGATAAACAGTATAACAACTTTGCTTTACAATAAAGTAATAGGCGAAAGGGCTCAAAAACTGCAAAAAGCGGAACTTTCCAGTTTCATCATAAGATTATTGTGCACTCAAGGCAAATTATGAAGAGAATATATATATATATATATGTATGTATTACTTATGTATGTATTATTTTCATTACTTTGAGCTGCAAAATGATGAAAATAAGGAAAATTAACTAAAAAATTGTCTTTTATCCAAATTTTGAGGGCGCAAGGGGGCGTGGCAAAAATCATATCTGCACTGTAAGCATGTATAGGTGACTGAATTTGGAAAGCTTATATCTACAAATGCACGTAAAATATACATTTTTAGATTATTTGGTCAAAAGGGGCGTTGACACGCCCATTTTTCCAAAATAGCTTTAAATGGTCTATACCAACATAATAAAAAAAACCGCAGTGAAAAATGTCTTCTGGTTAACTCACAATAATAAATGCCAGATATTGTGGTCATTTTCCCCATAGTGCAAAGGGGTGACTAAATATTTTGTTGGATAAATATATAAGTTTATAAGCTTTAAACTAAAATTAAAGAAAATGTTTAACTAAAAAGTTAGGAGTAAAATGTAATCATGTTGAATTAAATATTTTGTATTGTTGTTTATAAATGATTTTTACATGATTTTTAAGCTTAAAAATGAAAAAATAGTTGTAAAATTAAATGCCCTATATTAATATTTAGGAGCTAGTGTTTAATTACAGAAATTTAAATTTCTTTTCAATGATAGTCCTACAGTTTTATCTTTATTTTCTACTTGACTTAAATAAATATATTTATATATATCATATTTATATATTTTCTTTGAAAATTTATTTAAAAAACTTACCAAAATCTTTATTAAGTACTTATATATTAGTTTAAGCTTTCATTCTTTTTAAATTAAGCTACAAAACTAGCCAAACTCAACTGTTTAAAATTGATATTTATATTCATACATTTTTTTTAAGGAGACATGAAACTGCACATTTTATTCCTTGTTATAATTAAATGCTAAGCGTTTCTCAATATCGTAATCTACGTAATTTACTTGCTATTTAGTTTATCGTATGCCTACGATATTGACTGCGCTTGAGCTTAGCGCTTTGCTCTCTTTCGCTCGCTCATATCGAATGCACAGTCACGTGCGCATCTCTAACCGGAACCGGGACTTTTTGCTCTGCTGCTGCACGATCGACAGCAGCAGCAGCAGCAGCGGCAGCAGTAGGCAGTAGCACAACAAAAAGAAGTAGAAGAAGAAGAAGCAGCAACAGCAGCAGCAATAGAATCGAGTGGATTCTGCTCGCAGTTAGAGGATGCGCATGCGTCAGTGTTGCGTTGACAGCGACAGAGGCGGAAGCAGAGCAGCGAGCAGAAGTCAACGCTGCTTTTGTTGTGCTTGTTGTTGTTCTTGTTGTTGTTGTTGCCTTTGCTTTTGTTTTTGTTCGCTTAGTTTGTTGTAAGCTGTACGTGTACTAGTAGTAATAACAAATTGTTGCTGCTGCTGCTGCCGTTGGAAATTTGTTTTAGTTTCTGTTTTTGTTGTTGTTGTTTTTAGTTTGTGGTTATAAATTGAGTTGGAATATCGCAATCCAGCTTAGTCGTGTTCCAGTAACGGTACCGCGCGCAGCAATCCCATTCGATAAAAAACCTCCCAAAATAATATCCCTAAAAAGGCAAAAATAATAAAACAGGTGCGCTTAAAAGTGCCTTCAAAATTAAATTGTAAAACATTTCGAGTGCAACAGAAAATTAATTTTTTTTTTTCCGTTTTTTTGTCTTGTATTTTTTATACGATCTTATTGGGAAGCTTAGTATGTCTGCTAGAATTTTGGAAGACTCGCCCAATGCGCGCATCAACAAGACGATATTGGATCGTTATCTGACGCTCCCACTGGACGATAATGTCGTCCAGGCCACCTACGTGTGGATCGATGGCACTGGCGTAGATTTGCGCTGCAAGGATCGCACACTCGACTTCATACCAACAAGTCCCAAGGGTAAGTTCATCCCAATGTTGGCCAAAAGACCATAAAAGTTACAGCAAATGTCTGCAAGGGAAAAGTTTGTGATTCGTTTTGGATAAAGAAAAAGATTTTAAATTTAAAATTAGTTAATGGGACTTTTAGCAGCGCAGGTCGTCTGTAAAAACCCTGTACTTCTATTTCATTTAATTTATGTTTAAAAATAGGTTCTGCTGAAGAGTTAATAATTGTCAGATAAATTATACAAATGTTTTTGTCTATACTATAAAGCATATAAATAAGTTAGATTATTGATAATAAATCTTTCTACTATACTTAGTATTTTCATATAGGAATTTTAAACATTTCTGAAGGTTTGTGATCTAAAAAATTTAAAAAAAAACTTAAAAAAAGAAAATATTGTTTTGCCTTGTCGGATCTGTGATTTTAAAATTGTAGCCTCTAGCTTTTATAGCCACTCCTGTCAGTACTTTAGAGTTATAGTTAACCACTTAATGATCTCAGAAAATCATCGCTTCTTTTCTTATCCTACTTTTTCACTTATCTATAGTCTTAAGAATGTTATTCCTTTGCATCTCTCCTACATTTCCCCTATACAGGGTCTAACAATTTGGGCTTCTCTGCTTTCCTCCTACTTTTTTCAATATACAGGGTCTAAAAAGTGGCGCTTCCCTGCATGTCTCCTACTTTTTCCAATATACAGGGTCTAAAAAGTTGAGATTCCCTGCATCTCTCCTACGTTTTTCAACATACAGGGTCTAATTAGTGATATTCCACTGTATCTCTCAAATTTTTACAATTATACGTGATCTAAAAAGTTGCTCTTTGCTTAATCTATCCTATTGTTTCCCCATACAGGGTCTAAAAAGTGGCACTACCAGCATTTCTCCTACTTTCTTTATTATACAGGGTCTAAAAAGTTTCACTTTATCCCTTTACTAAATAGATCTAGAAATGCTTTTCAACTCTCTTTTTTTTCAACATCCCTATGCAACTCTCCTACTCTTCCCCCTATACAGGGTCTACAAAATCAAGCTTTAGTCAAATACTTGATTATGTTTAAATTAATTTGCTTAGCACTCACAATTGCTTTATCTGATTCCAAATCGAACTCATTGCTCGAGTGTAGTGATAAAAAATCAACAGCAACGATGACAACACAATTAAATATGCTGCGGAACGACGTGGCGTATGCGTAATATGCACAATTCAGTCCAATCGTTTGACAAAACAAATGCTGTGACTCGGAAGTGCTTTCTGAGCACACACATTTCCCAATTCGGTTGCTGTTTTCCTCGTCGCTTTTCCATCTTTGGTTTATACACTTTGTTTTCCACACAAGTGACTAAATGCGCACAATTACAAATCGCATCTGATAAAGCAGAAGATGTCAGCTGCAGATATATCTGCTATATGTTTTCTAGACTGGCGACGAGACAGACGCTGCTCAACAAAACAGAGCAGAGCATAAAAGATTTAAAAGATATAAATATATATAAGACTATAATGGAAGAGAAAGGAACGACTGTTCACTGAGTCAGACTGCAGTTATGATACCCTGTACTTATTGGAAAAACTTATGTCAAGAATTTCCATTTTCTAAACAGAAAAATTTATTAATTCAGTTTATTTTCGACGAAAAACATATTAAACAAAAATAATAAGTAAAAATAAAAATAATAAAAAAAAAATTAAAAATAATAAGTAAAATTAAAATAATAAATAAATATTAAAAAAAGTTTAGAGTTATTTTCATAATTTACCCAAAAAACATTTTTTTTTTTTTTTTTTTTTTTTTTTTTTTTGCTAAACTTCCATATTTAAGTTCTCTGTTTATCTTTTTATGATTTATCCAACTATTACTTATGTCAACACAGTTTTTTCCAGCCATTTAGGTAGGTTCCCTGTAGAAAAGCTTATTTATCATATTTATTTTACTTAAATAGCTATTTTTTGTAGGCTTATAATAAAGTGAAGTATTTTATTTGCCTCGAAATAGAACTTAAAGTAATAAAGAAAGCAAGTACAATTTAAAACCCATATGCAAATTAAACTTTCAAATAAAATTAGCTAATATTTTATTTATGCTTATGAAAAAGAGCTTCAAATAAAGCTGCCAATAAATTCTCTACTGATATATACAGTGCCTCACAACTGAATAGGTTTCGCTTAGGTTTAGGCAGTTACTGCTTCTCAACCAGAAGGGTAATTGGAAAGAAACAAATTTTTTTGTGAAATAAAATTTATCAACAATTAAAAGGAGAAGTGCAATTTTACTTAATTTAACGTTTTAAATTCATTTATTTTTATTTTTATAAACGTTACAAAATATGCTTCCTTTTTGTAACTTATCTGAATAGGTTTGGTTAATAAAACTATAGCTTAATAAGTAATATACCTAAATACATCGTTAGGAAAATAAAAATAAAATGAAAAAAAGACAAAATTATTTAAAATAATATAAAGCATTCAATTATAAAAATAGATAGAAGATTTTTTATTTTATATTTTACTTCAAGTTTTAAAAAAATTCGTTAAAAATTTTTTTTTTTTTTTTTAAAGTAACTAAATAAAATTATATAATTTTAATACCTTTTAACAAGTTATTCAAGCTAATACACATATATTTTTTTGTCGCTGCCACGCGCACATTAAACGTCACTTGGAGACGTTGCGTATGCGTAATATTTGTGCCTCTCTCTCTCTGTCGCTCAGTCGCACGCACGCAGCTACAAAGCACCGTTATTGAACTCAGAACATGGAAATTGCTGTTCATTGTTTGTGTTTCAATTACACAAAATTACTTGAATCGCCGTGAATAAATAAGTAATGAAAGCACTGACTGAAAATTGGCCAAAAACGTTTTGTGTGGGCCAATTTGCGACATCCTTGGCAGTGCATGCACAAACATGTCGAATGCCACATGCCACATGCCACATGCCACATGCCACACGTGACAGCTATTTGTCTAATGCAGTTAACCGACTTTTATATATATGTATTTGTATGTAGTTACCCTCATGTCTTATGGGTAACATCAGAATGGGACTGTAAATGAAAACGCAAGCTCAAGGTAACAGCTGACGGTTAAGGTTCCAGCCTCTCACTCCCACACGATCTTTCTCTTTTGCTCTAGCTGCCAGAGTGTAGGGTGCTATAGGCTTTGTGTGCAGTAGGTACCGATTTTAAAGCCAAAGAGTCTTTTGAAAGCTATACATGTATTGTTAAAATCTAAGTTTAGGTCAAACAAAATGTAGTATATATATAAAAAAAATATAAAGTATATAGGGTATTTCCCAGTTGATCACACTTTTGCTTTATTGCTTTTTTTGCCTGAGTAAATCATTGAGTTATAGTAACTTTTAAAGGGTCAGCAATATTCCGAAAAACTGCTTTATAAAGTCAATTTATGCTTTATCAGCATGATAAGCAAATTTTAGTCATTATAATTGATTTAATCACTAATTAATTATTGATTGTAGTCATCTAACTTAAACAAATCAAACAATGCTCATTATTTCCAAGTCAAAAAACTCAAAATCAATTGAATAATGCAATAATGCGGGAAAAATAAAAACTAATAAAAAATTAAATTTTTAAATATTATAAAGTCGATTATATAGTAAAACAGTTTTTTAAATTTTTGAAAAATATTTTAAATATTTCTAATAGAATTTTAATTTAATTTAAAGTGCACATAAATAATTTAAATTTATTTTTATTTTAACATATTTGACTTATTAATTTTGTTGACCCTTTCTAACCACTGTGCTCACCCTGCACCACTGTGCACTACTAGCATTGCTTACTTAGCATCTACTGACTTTTAATACAGCCTCAAATTCAGTAGCTAACTAATAGCTATTGTTATTGTTGTGAAATTTAATGCATATAAATGCGCAATTACTTATTTCACTCATTAACATTTTATGCATAGTATAAATAATTATATATATATGTTAAATAAAAAAATTCCACAAAATTCTTGAAAAGACAGGAAATTTTTGTTGCAGTTGTTGCTGTTGTTGGAGGCGTGAAACTGGCACAAGTGCAACTAAAAACGGAAAGCAATTACCACTAATTATTTAGTGTATCGCATTTCGAGTGCAAATTGCCAACTAACTGACAAACGAGGCCGTTAGACGACCACAGAGCGCATTGATAATAGATCATCAGATCGAGAACGAGATCACGAATCATTGTCACTCACGGCATATAGGGAATATATGCACAGTGGATCATGGATGGAAGCTGACAGATCAGGGATATTTTATTGGAGCTCAGTGATAACATTTGACAGCCCATAATTGATAGATTAAAAGATTAAATCATAGATCATTAATCAGCGGGCATTGAAAGTGATTGACAAATTCAAAATCAGGTGGTTTGCGTAACAGATCAGGGTGATATATCGGAGTTAAGCGATCATATATGACCATGTGAAATTTTAAGCTAATTTTAAGGTAACAAATTGAGTTGGTTATCGAAAGTGGGTCACTTAAAATAAAAGCTTTCTTAGTTTAAAGCAATAGGTTAAAAAAAATAAAGATCACCGAAAACGATTTGGGGATCATGATAACTAATCAATAATCAACGTCATCTCAGTAAATTACAGATAATAGAACACAGATACCAAAGATAAAAGTTCTAGAAAACTGATAAGATAAGACGGCTAAGACAGTGTTGTAAAGTACAGAAAATGGTGTTGTTTTAATTTTTGATTGTTTTAGTTATTGTCAGATTTATTTAACCCGATGAGAACAGGGTCAAAATATGTCTGCCTCTCATCACGGTTACCAAAAGAAGAGAGGAAATCTAAAGCAGTCTTATCCTAATGTCACCCTGTCAGCAGGTTCTCGTTCTTTCACTTCCTAATAGATAATTGTCCTAGACATATATATATGTATATTATATATAATGTATATGTATATGTATATTATTTAGATCATAGATTATAGTTAGTAGATTAAACAACAAAGTTAATTAACTTTAAATGCAAGATAATAAGATCATTTAAAAACGATCTAGGATTAATGATCTCAAGGAAATAAATACCTTATATATATATATGTATGTATATATTATATATTAATTTGTTGACATTACTATTATTTATAACTCATAACTCATATTTATCGGGTTTTAGTACGAAATCTATTTAGTTTACAGAGCACCTGCGACAATTTACTTAAAGATAAAAATTACAGAACTATTTATGTTAAAAACCAATAGGGACAGCAAAGTTAACAGGGATATTTAACATTTAAGGGCACATGACAACATAGCATAACAGAAGCAGTCGATATTCATTCAATTCAAAACCTTACAATGGATAACATTTCGAGTTTAACATCTTTACAATTAAGATAGATTTTTTAAAGAGATCTTAAATACTCATAGATAAAGATCACAACACACTAATTGCCTGCTCATCAAAACTGATCTTTGCGATTGATTTAATAATCTACAAAAGAAAACGAGCAAACAAAAATTCCTACAAACATGAGTACTAAACTCAAAGAATTCTTCGTGTTCTCTTTAAATTTCCACAGAACTGCCCATTTGGAACTACGATGGCAGTTCCAGCTACCAAGCGGAGGGCAGCAACTCGGACACCTATCTGTATCCGGTGGCCATGTACAAGGATCCATTCCGGCGTGGCAACAATATTCTCGTGATGTGCGATACGTACAAATTCGATGGAACTCCGAGCACCACGAACAGGCGCAAGACGTGCCAGGAGGTGGTCAACAAGTGCTTGGACGAGGAGCCCTGGTTTGGTATTGAGCAGGAATACACATTCCTTGACTTCGATGGCCATCCATTGGGCTGGCCCAAGAATGGTTTCCCAGGTCCTCAGGGACCGTACTATTGCGGCGTGGGAGCAAATAAGGTGGGACAGCCGTACACCAATTAGGGGGAACTCCATTTATTCTCGAATTGGTTTTATTTCTAGGTCTATGCCCGTGACATTGTGGATGCCCATTATCGTGCCTGTCTCTATGCGGGCATCAAGGTGGCCGGCACCAATGCGGAGGTGATGCCCGCCCAGTGGGAATACCAGGTGGGACCCTGTCTAGGCATCTCCATTGGTGATGACTTGTGGATGTCGCGTTTCATATTGCATCGCATCTCCGAAGAATTTGGCGTAAGTTTTAAAGCGGTCTAAAAACTTAGTACTAAAGTTTTAGTACTTTGTTCTAAAAAGAGGTTTGAAATTTAATAGTGCACTCTTAGTACTTAGTACTTAAACTGTTTGGAATTTTAGTACTTTTATCTAACAGACCACTGTAAAGAGGTCCCTTTATCATTGTAGGGTTTTAGCACTATACATAATATTCCTAGTTTTCAGCTCATATGATCTAAAACTTAAAACATGTACAATTTCTTTTAAAACACATAGAATTCTAAAGTTTTAGTACTTTGTTCTAAAAAGTGGTTTTAGAAGTGCTTAGTTTACATTATCGAAATGCTTTTCTTGTGAGTACTCAACTTAAAACTGATTCAGATTTTAGTATGTTCTTAAATGGTCTAAGCTTGAGAAACTCGTAATTTTAGATCGTTAATTGATTTGTTACATTTTTAAAGTCTTTGATTGTTTGATTTAAGTACGTTTTGTACACTGATCTAAAAATGTTCTAAAATTTAGAACACTGTTAATTTTCTAAGCTTTCACTATAAAACCATATTTGAGCCTTTATTTAAAGTTAATTAATCTTTTTTTGGTTTCTACTATACAGATTGTGGCCACTCTGGACCCCAAGCCGATGCCGGGTGACTGGAACGGTGCCGGCGCACACACCAATGTGTCCACAAAGTCGATGCGCGATATTGGCGGCATTCGGGATATTGAAAAGGCGGTAGCCAAGTTATCCAAGTGCCACGAACGTCACATTCGTGCCTACGACCCGAAGCAGGGAGAGGACAATGCACGTCGTTTGACCGGCAAACACGAGACGAGCTCGATTAATGATTTCAGTGCCGGTGTGGCAAATCGTGGCTGCAGCATACGTATTCCCCGCGGTGTCAATGACGATGGCAAGGGTTACTTCGAGGATCGTCGTCCCAGCTCCAATTGCGATCCCTATTCGGTGGTAGAGGCAATTCTGCGTACCATTTGCCTGGATGAGTAAAGAACAAACGAATCACTTGACCTGAACTTGAATCTTGACCCGGATCCGTACCTGTACCCGCACACGAACCCGCCGTTATCCTCCCCCGGAGCAAACCCAGGCGTAGCCATAAAACAATCCTAAACATAAAAATATTTTAGTTTATAGGTAATTTTTTTTCTCGATTGAATCTTAAAATTAAGCAGATAAATCAATTTTTTTTTCTCTCTTTGTTTATTGTTGAACTTTTGTTGTTAGGTTTTAGTTACTATAGTTAACGAAAAGTTAAAGAAAAAGAAACATGATTGTAGATTTTAAACTGTACGTCGAACGATCAATCGAATCTAGCTTCATATTTATCAAGAAATAAAAACAATCCTAACAATTTATACGCTATATGAACACCAAAAACCGATACAAAGAATTGAAACAATAACTTTAAACGATATTATTTAACTACATTTAAAACTAAACTTATATATTTTATATATATATAGATATATATACCTACTCTCTAGCTAAGTAAATGCACTACAAAAAAAAAAAAACATGGAAAGCGTCGTTTTATTTTGAAATAATTTAAGGTTTTCTTTATAAAGAAAATTATATAACGATATACAGTGATAGCTTAACTCGCGGACAGCTTCCTCAAGCGGACAGCTCCCTCAGGCGGACAGCTCCCTTAGCCGCAAGAAAATTATATAACGATATACAGTGAAAGCTCTACTCGCGGACAGCTCCGTCAGCTCAGCTCCCTTGCGGACAGCTCCCTTAGCCGCACGAACCTTATAGTTTCTTAGCATGATTTTCATGGGTTATTTGGGTCGACAAAAATATTGGAACCGTGGCTGTCCGGCCAAGGGAGCTTTCACTGTATAGTTTTTCGTATATTAAATTTCTTTATTTAGGTAAAATTGTAAGTGAAATTTCATGAAATCGAAACAGTAGTTGAGTTAAGTGTAACACTGGCGCCATCTACAGTTAGGTAGCACTAGCAGTTTATAAAAAGAAATCAAGCTAAAGAAAGGCAAAGCTGCCAATGTTTTTTTTGCCGTAAGCTTGTTTTATGAATCCTTCGGTTCTGCTGTTTATTTCATCCATTAGATTTTTTTCCACCAAGTGAAGAAAATTATAACAGCCAAGTATCCGCCGCCAGAGCTGAGAAGACTTTACGGATCCGTATAGTACCTTTTTCCATCACTCTTGCCAGAACTTTGTGCGACAGTTTCTCGAATTTCTGCCGAGCATGCTCCTCAAGGACATCAAGAGTCTGATAACCCTCGGCTTTAAAACCCCATAGAGGAAAGTCTGCAAAAGTTCAATCGGTTGATATTATTATTATTAATCGGGTGATAATTCCGCGCTCTTTAGAAGTAAACCTATTCATGGCTTGTCTTATTTTTTGTATTATTATTTTAGAATGGAAATTGGGATCACAGGCTAGTGTCGTGCTACCTAATAGGCAACTTAATCTAGTCAGAAATTAGTCACGGCTTGTCGATTTGTACTCTGTTCTTTTTTTTTACTGCAAAATTTAGAGTTCTCTAATAAGGTGATGTCTATTGACCCAACTCATTTGTTGCCTGAGTTTCCCAGTTCAAAAAAAAAAACAGCTAAATTTTCAAATGCCAGCCAAAAGCCGCTTCAATTAAAACACACACTCAAAAATTGTAATTTGAATAGTTTCTGTTTTCTACCATTTTTATTTGTATTTTATTTACTCGTTTTTGCTCGTATGTATGTATATATCCTTGTGATTTATTTATACTAAAATGTATACGAATCTTTAGCATTTTTAATAATTTTTCATTCATTCTTATTTATGTTATGTGTTTTGTGTTTGCTGGCCCAAACGGGCCTAATAAATTGTTCAATTACGAATTGTTGTAGTTGCTGTAGCTAAACAACGGTTAATTAGTTAGTTTGAATACCACATATCGGTACTTTACTGTACGTGTCCTGAACATTATTCGTTTTGATTTACTTTTATTTGTTTTCGTATTTGTTTTTGTTTAATAAATTTTGGAACAATTACAACACAATATTTGCTACGTACATTTTTTGTAATTTTCATGCTCATGTTTTTAGAATTAAACAAATTCTCACTTTTATAATTAATAATATATATATTCATGTGTTTTTTCTCAGTGTATGTGTGTGTTTCAAGTAACAATAAACAAGGCATACAATTAAAATAACAACAAATAAACAAACAGAAAGTCTTCAAGAATTTCAAGTTAAAATAAAAGTGATTTAAATAAAGTAATGTATTTATTCAATTTTTTTGTGCTTGTAGTTTTTAATACCATATGCACAAAGTTACTGCTTACTTCTGTTATCTTTTATTTTTTTAAGATTTATTTACCAATTAAATTCATTAAAATTCAGAGGGAATTTTACGTTACACATGGTATTTAAGTGCTTTACAGATATGTTTTTATTTAATTATTTGCTATTTCTGTGTTTTGCTTGTTTATTTTATTAATAATTCATTAACAAAAGAGTGCGTTAATTTGTTGTTTGCTGATTTATGAATTTGTGCGACAAAGTTGTGTGTTGTACGAATTTGTTAAGACATTTATTAAAATATTGCACTTTTCAGCAAGAGAGAGAGAGAGAGAGAGAGAGAGAGGGGAAAGGAACTGTGTCTTTGTGTGGGAATCAGTGTTGCCGTTTTGGCTTATTTTCAAGAGCGAAAATCTGGCATTTTGAAGAATCGAAACAGCCAATTTATAGCATATTTAATATTTCACTTTTGCTGTCATAATAAAGTTACTCAAATACCGATTAATTGACAAAATAACAGTCTGGCAACTATTGAAGTCTTACATCACTAACTTCTGCAATACTTCCATCTCTAACTATCTTGTTAAAATATAAAATTTCTGCAATACTTCCATCTCTAACTATCTTGTTGAAATAGCTTGTCTAATTGTAAAAATGACTAAAGAAAATTAAAAAAAAAGATCAGAATTCAAGGAATGCCTAAAAAAGGACTTGACTATTTTTTTCTGTGATTTAGCTTATTTTGGCTAGTTTTTTTTTTGCTAAAAAACGGCAACACTGGTGGGAATGTGTGCTACTGTAAGAGCAGCTGGAAGAATGCTTAAAGCTCTTGATAATTGGAATCGTTTTGATAGTTGTGGAAATACTATTCAATCGGCAGCACAAGTTACACAGACACTGGAAAGGAAGTTGTTACAAACAGTAGTTTAATCATAAGAATTTAAGTAAATATTTCAAGAGAGCTACAGAAATTCGTGCACAACTCTCTTAAATTACATAAACTATATTTAAACTGGGAATTAGATTACTCTGCAACTCTGCTTAAATCGGTTAACATGGAGTCTGGCTTTAAGTACAATTTTTAATAAATGTTTGTGGAGCATGTACAGATATTTTGTGAAACAATCGTTAGAGGTGGGCATGGGGGCTGGGTTTTTGTCGGGTACCCGTGGGTGGCCCATGCCCAGCTCTACTTACAATTATGCTTGTCTCTTGTGCACGTACTTTACATTTATGTATTTATATAGTTAGTTGTGGTCTTGTCATGTAGTGCGAAATCAAAAAATTTGATTCATTTCTCTTACAGTTTTGTGGAAGCGCCTGGGCTGCATAAGAATACATTCGGTATTGACTTTAGTTGTTTACAGACTGTGTTGAAATGTCTAGTATTTAAGAACGTAAAAACAATGCTTAAAATTAAAAAAAAAAAGAGAATTTAATTGAATTATTGCACTTGGAAAGTATTTCAACCTAAATTACATACATTTACTGTGTCTTATTTCGATAATGCTTAAACTATAAATATTTTTTAGTGTGTTGTCATTGCTCGTGTTAAGTTGAAATCAGCTTGAATTAAATAAAAAAATTATTTAAGTAATTGATGCGCTGTAATCAAATATCAGATATCAATATCATATCATAAACATATATTTTTATATATAATATATAATCGAATATCGTATTTGAATATCGTTAAGTTAAGGGAGTGTTTTTATGCAATCAATTGCTTTTTATCTCGAGGTTCTGGTTCGCAACTATTTGGAATAGTTTTTGTGTAATTTTTTGTTTTTTTTTTTTTTTTTTTCTAAATTTGTTTTACAAGTTTACAACTCTTTTATTATTTTGTCATTTAATTTGGCAACGCTTGTTACATGTTTTTGAACATTACTAAAAATGATACTAGAAAAAACTCATTTCGCACTTTGTTATGGATTATCTTTATATATGCTTTTGGGGGAGTACCCATTTGGTAAACTGTTTCTGTTTTGTTAGGGTCTAGAGTTAGATCGTAGGACACACACACACACACATACACAAAACTTAAATTACTAGATGAGGAGTTACAAATTCGTTACGGACATGTGTGACAATGTTTTCGTGATTTCGTGTTCAATTCTTTATCGTTATCAAAATATCAAACTACACACAAGACATAGCTTGAAGAGGTAAAAACATAATATCATATTATATGTATGTATAAATTAAAAAACTATTTCGACTTGCGAGTTTCACATAAATACATCTATCAAAAGCAAAGAAAACAAAACAAATATGTTTAAAACTCACACATAGTTTGTTTCTTTCCTTTCTTTAGATTTGCTTGTTACTCTTCAATTTAAAACTTACATTAAAAGTGTTTTGGGTACATAAAATCCATCATTTGCATTTAAATGTAGATACAATACTTGCAAGTAAAATACATATGTATCGTTTAAATCGTGTATATATATGTATAACTATTATATATGCTTGTAAAAATGGTAAATTGTGAACGATCAAAGCAATACAAATTAAAAAAAAAAGGTTTTAAAATAAACTTTACGTTCAAATAAATAAATATTAGTGTTATTTGCTTTAGATTTTTAGTTTTCTTTCTCTACTCGTGTTTAAACATAACAATATACAAATATATAATATATAAATACATATAAAGTTTGCAAAAAAAATAATAGAAAGTACAAAAAAAAATTGTAATAATAATTATAATAATAATTACGGTTATAATGTATTTGTTTAAAACATAGGTAAACATGTGTATCAATAGCTTTATAAATAGGTAATATTTTTAATTGAATTTCAACTAATTTGTTGTGGTTTCTGCTGTTTGTGACCCGGCACTTGCATGCATGTATGTGTATATACATCTGCCACGCCTCTTATAATACATAATGTATATATATATGTATATGTATATATTGTTTTTATATATAGTAGATTTCCTCCTATAGTTTATGTATTATTGATAGTTGTAATTGCATGCAATTATTGTGTATTGTGTCCATTTCCTGTTTATGCTTCCGTTTCCGCCTACGCAGACGCTTCTCATCCTTAGTCCACTCGTTCTGCTCCCGCTGCTGATCCGTATATTATGTGGAGAGCTCGGTGCTGCCACGTCGTACCATATTGAGATCGCTAAAGTCTATCTCTTGTGACTCAATCGATTGTATTGATGCGCTGCGCAACTTGTTTGCCGGAAATTTGCCACGACTTTTCAGTGCCGTCAACTGCGAAAATGTGAAACAATTTTCGATTAGTAAAACTTTTCAGTGAAAGTTGGTAGAGTATTCAATAGGGTCTATGTATAGGGGGGTGTGTGTGTGTTGTGCATGCGAAGCGAACACTTAAAGTTACAGTTAATAAAACTACTTAAGAAAAATGTATTTAATTTTTAGTGTATAGTAACTACACAACATGCATTTTAGAATGTCATTAAATAACAAAAAAAAAAAAAAAAAAAAAAAAAAAAAAAAAAAAAATTGTTTGATTAAAAAATAAATATAACACAATTTAATTTTACAAATTTTAAATTTAACAATTTTAGTTGAAAAAAATTGTGTTCGATTTTTTAAAAATAAAAATTAAAACTTAAGTCGAGTACACTTGAACATAATGCACCCTGTGCGATACAGTCAGCAAATAATAAATAAATTAAGTTTAATATATAATAATTAAAATTGTAATTTGTTAAAAATATAAAAATAAAATATTCAAAAAATTATGCCAAGCATTTAATTTTAGGATAAGTTATTTAACACACTTTACAGTGAAACATAACTAATTTCAACGCTGAAAAATACTGTTAACATGCTTTAAAAATATTTTAAAAATCTACACATGACTATTCATGCATGCCAGAAAGCAAGAAAGCATGCATAGCTGCAATCCAACCGATTTAAGGTAGCAGACAGTTATATATAACTGTTATATAAACTACAAAAAAAAAAACTATAGAGAATTTGCCACAAATATGAGAGAGACAGAGCGATAGATAAATCGATTTCAACACGAAAACGAGTACAATACTAACAACGTATGGAGAAAACAAAAGTAGTAAACGAGTTATGAATTTATATAGACACCTGATATTAGCTTTTTGGTCGTTATAATGGTTGCCGTTCTCAAAAATTGTGTTGAATTTGCTGTACTGCGATTAATTTATGATGATTTTCTGTTGACTTTGTTATTTGTTGTATTTCGTTTTTAATTATTTTTCGCTTATGCTTTTTAAATACTATTTTGTTGTTATTTCTTTTTGATTTTTAATTAGCTTAGCTTATCCATTTCCACGGTTCAGTATCGGGGCTGGTTATAGGCGTAGGATACTAAAAAACCCATTCAATGAAAGACAACGAGATTAATTATCGTAGCAGTTACCAAAAGTAACAGAAAACTAAACGGAAAACGGAAAGTGTCACAAATAAAGCAAAAAATAAAGTAAAATAATTTTTAATAATCTTTTCTTTTCTTACTGCCACACTGAAGCGTTGTTTGCTTGGGACTGAGAAAGCAACATTGCTAAAAATGCCACCACTTTCATTAGTTTGGGTGCAAATTATTGTGTTATAATCAGGTGTGTGTAGAACTGTGTGTAGAAGTGTGTGTAAAAGTATGTACACGGTCTGCGTAAGCTGCACTGAGTGGCTTGAATTTTTGTTTTGATCTTTTTGGGTGCGCTGAGTATTTGTAAGCCCATAACCAAAAATGAACAAAAACATAAAACAAAACAAATAACAGTAAATTGAAGTGTTGTTAAACTGTTGAGCAGACAAACCTCCGCCTTCATGTCAGCCAACCTGTCCTGCAGGTCACGCACTTTATCCGAATCATCCAGATTGGCACGCAGCTCGCCCTCCGCCAGCATTTCCGAGTTCTGCAAGGGAAGCATAATTTAGATTAATAAAGTCAGATAATGATATCATATAATATAATCATATAAATTTTGTACATTTCGATGTAGACTACGGGCTGAGATCTCAAGATGATTTTAGAGTCGCAACTTCTAGAAGACTGACTAGACATTTTGAACTAGTTTATAAACGTGTCCTTAGTTTATATGATGCAAGATATTATCACATGTATTAAGTACCCGTTTGAAAAGAAGTTTAATAGGTCTACACTTCAACAGTTTGTGTTTACCCATATGCAGACCAAGTTTGTTTCGATTCAGGCAACTATATGTGTAGCTTTTGTAGCAACTAGTATGATCAACTTTTTAGTATACCAAGCTATTATAACCAAGCTCTCACCTAATATATTTGCCTCTAGTTTAAATATAATGACCACGTTTTAGACTAATCGGGCTACTATATCATGGAGAAAAATAGGTTTAAAACTCGCTTTTAATACGAAAAAGGATTCTTATTATTTATCTTTATCTAGCTTTGACTGTTTGCTTTGACTACAAATGCTTAACAATTATGAATATTATACCAGAATACTCAAACAATTTTTTTTTCTTTAAAGTTACTTCAAGCAAGACCGGCTCACTACGGGCCACTAAGTGGCCTATGCACTGCCTTCCTTTGAGGGCGTCCGGCATAATCTAACCTAACCTAACCAACTTTAAGTAAATATACTGAATTTGTAATCTACCGATCCCTTTTCTACAGCTTGTTATACCCGTTATTCGTAGAGTACAAGGGAATCGTTGGAAGGTATGTAACAGGAAGAAGAGGGCGTGGCAGATGTGGTATAATAAACAAGCAGTACAAGTTTGCTTTTTGACACGTCCACCTTACAGTTACAATTACCATGTTTTAGTATAGAAAACTTGGTTTATCTATGCTATCTGAACCATATGTACATGGGTAGTATACAAGTACATGTACTGACGAAGTTTGAACCAAATCGAACTGCTATATCGTATAGCGCCCATAGGTACAAACGGTCGAGAATATGCTCTAAACATGAATTTGTATGAAAATGTGCTGTGTTTGCCAAGCTATCTTATTTGTAAAGTCGGGAGGCGACTATAGCGTTCTTGTTTCATTTTGAAAACACTTTGCTGCCTAGGACAACTACTCCAGAGTAGATAATATTAAAAGCTTCAACTTAGCAACCAAATGAGTTCCTCAAAGACGGCGCACCTTAGTCTCAAGTCGCGATATTTCCTGCTTGAGCTCGGCAACCGTTTGGCTTTGTTCCGTAAACTTGATTTTGACATTCATGAGCTCATCCTTCATGCGAGATTCCAGATCCGAGTATCTGCGAAGCAAGTGGAAACATCAGTTAATATGGAATTTGAACAAACTTTAAGTGTAAGAAGACTTACCTGTGCTGCTGTTCACGCGCCTTGTTGGCCAATTCCTTCTCCCGTGTGACAGCCAATTCGAGCTCTTCTTTGAGCTTCTTTTGCTCCTCGTCCTGGCGTCGCAATTGATTCGTCGAGACCTGCACCTGTGTCTCCAGTTCCATAACCTTGAGTCGCAGCTCCTTGAGCTCGGTGAGCGTTTCCATCTCACGTATGCGCGTCGTCATTAATTCCTCCTCGAGCTTTTGTGTATGCTCCGTTGTCTTGGAGTTGTCAAAGAAGTTTGTCAATAGCTTCTTTGGTGTGGAATCAACGGATGCGGTGCTGTGCTCATTACGCTGATTCTCAGCCAATTGACGGTGCCATTGTGTGCTCAACTCTTGGACACGCTGCTTGAGATCCTTGAGGGATAGCGATGCCTCCGCTTCACGCAATTTACTGGCTATCAACTCATCCTGCAGATGTGCCACCGAATTATCGGGTGTTGTTTCCCTCAACGTTTTCTTATCCTCCTCCAACTCTTCGATTTTGGTCTTTAGATTTCGTATCTGATCTTCACTCTCGGCGGAGCCTTGTCGCACCTTAACCAGCTCCTCCAGCAGACAGGAGACCATCTCATCGCGTTGCTTCAATGCCTCCTCCTTCATGCACAGCTCATCGATTGATGACTGTCGCGAGTTGTTCTATAGTTGAAAATTAAATGCATTTTAGTTTTATTGTTTGTCATTAACTCAAGAGTTTAAGAATTGCATGCAAAGGTTTAACTAGCTGAATTATCGATAGATTTGAGACTAGCTTGTTAGTAAGACAAACTTGGGGGCGTTTTATTTAATCTAAAAATATAGGGATTCTATTTTAAAGAAAATTTTAATAATAATAATAATGGGAAATGTTTCAACTTAACAAAAAGTTAAGGCTCAGAAAAAAAAAAATAAATAAATAAAAAAACTATTAAACTATATTTCTTAGACATTGCAAATTAATTGTAAAAAATAATTATAAATAATAATTATTATGCTTTTTCTTTTTAATCAAAATAATTGTACACTTGGAGAAACGGGTGATACACCAATTTATTCTGCTATATACAGTTTAAGTGAGTATTGTTTTAAAATATTTTAGTATGGTTTGGATTTTTATTTTATAATTTATACAGTTTAAGTGAGAATTCTTACAAAATTTTAGTTCGAATTGGATTTATATTTATATTACAACGCAACAATGAAATTTTGCTTATATTTTACATAGAACAGTGCTGGCATTTTAGCTATACAGTACTCTATATACTATCAATTTAAATGATTAACTAGTAAGAAAGGTTAGAGTCGAGTCAACCGACTGTAAAAGACCCCGTGCGCATTCTAGTGCGCATTATTCCATACAAATAAGTAATTGTTGACCAATTTGCCTATGGGGGCAATAGGTTATAGTTGTCCGATCCCGATCAAACTTGGTGACAACAGTTAAAAGGATATGATACATATAAGATGTGAGTTTGGCTGTCTTCATACAAAAGTCCTACTTTTAACCGATTTGTCCTTTGGAAGCTATAGGTTATAGTTGTCCGATCCGTAACAAACTTGGTGAAAATAGATTTAATGGTATCATACACATATTGTGTGAAATTGGTCCCGATAGCTTTAGTCGTTTCCAAGTTATAGTGTTTGAAAGAAACTTGATTTGCGTGCCATACAAACGGACTTTCATTCAAAATTTAGTAGCTCTAGCTCATATAGTCTCGAAGATCTAGGTGTTCATATTGACGGACGGACAGGCAGCCCGACAGATGGACAGACGGACATTGCTGTATCGTCTCGACTGTTGATGCTGATCAAGAATATATATACTTTATGAAAAGCTTTCGGAAAAGCTTCCTTCTACCTGCTAAGCACATCTCCCTTCTAAAAAACTTAATAGAGCCCTCTCCTCCTTTTTTAGAGTATGGGGTCTAAAAACATTGATTAAGAACTCTTTCAAAAAGATTTCCTTTTAAAAATATATAAAATATGTACATATTTCTTTAATCACTGTGTTTTAAAAGTTTCTGAAACAAAGCTAAGATTATTTTGTACTTTAGTCCTATTCTAATAAATATTTTATTTAAACCCCTTTTTCTTAGCTATTTCCGGCCAAACTGACAACACTGTTCCGTACTTTTAGCAAACACAATGTACGATGTTAGTGAATGAGTTTAATATTTTTGCAATCGCTATTTACATGCACATCAAATTGCACTTAATTTAATTAATTATTTAGACAAAGACAAATACTATATAGAAATTATAGTTGTTAACAAAGAGCAAAAAAAAAGCACGCACATGTTTGGGTTAATAGTCAACAATCTAATGTACAACTGAACGATAAGGGAACATGCAAAATAACTGTACATGACACGCATACACAAGTAAAGATTATATATACATATAGTGGAGATTATATACAGATATAGTATATACTATATAGTCTGGTACTCGCTACTTGCGATACTTACGCTATCGATTGAAACGTTCTGCAGATTCGTGTATTTGTGTTTTAAGTATGGATTATCATTGATATTTTGGATTGGATTTGGATTGGAATGGGTATATGTATATGTATATATTGTATATATATGTTTTTTAAGCACCATAACCATAAGAAACAGAAACAGAATGAAAAGAAAGACAGATAAGGATTAACAACGCTTTTCTATACGATTTCATTTCACAATTTTCATTTTTTTTAGCACAATTTTCACAATTTTTTGTTTTTCTTTTTTTAATCAACTTTTTTAGTTGTTTTTCTTTTTAGTTACAAAAAGATGTGAGCAGTGGAGCGAGTAACTTACATTTTCCTGTAGCCGCAAACTGAGTCCACGCACCTCCTCGTTCGCATTCTCCAGTTGGTGGGAGACTTCCAAGTAGGAGCGTCGCAACTGCATGAGCTCCGTTTGAATGGCATAGCTGTTTGGATAAAGAGAAGAATATAGATGATTTAAATGTATAAAGAACACACTAAGGAAATGTCTTTAAATTACTGAATAGTAGCCTTAATGGTTAAGCATAAGTTTGAAGTCTGTTTGATAGTTAAACTGTTGGGTCTGGTGAACCTCAAGCGAACCCTCTGTACGGAGGTCCTACTTTTCACTAGTGGGATAAGGACAGTATAGATGATTTATTTATGTAAAGTACTGTTTGCAAGAAATCTCTTTAAATTACAGAATGGTAGCCTAAAGAGTTAAGCTTAAGTTTTAAGTTTTAAGTCTAGTGAACCCTCTGTACGGAGGTCCCTTTTCTCACTAGTGGGATAAGGACAGAATAGATAATTTATTTATATAAAGTACTGCCTGTTAGAAAAGTCTTTAAATTATAGAATATAAGCCTAAAGAGTTAAGCTTAAGTTTTAAGTCAGTTTGTTGGATAACAAGTTGGGTCTGGACGTAGTGAACCCTCTGTACGGAGGTCCTATTCCTCACTAGTGTTAACTACAGTCTACAGAAGCTGCAAATTTTATATTTTTTTATACAAAATCATAAACCATAAATCTTTCTTTAATATTTAACTTTTCTTTAAGTGAAGTTGTAAATTTTATTTAGTGAAATACTTAGAAGAGAATTTTATGCAAACTTTGTGGTTTGCTTTTGTCACTAGTCTGAAAGAACTTACTTTACACAATACACTTGATAAAGATTAAGGAATTTATTGTAAAAAATTGAATTTAGGTTCAAGTTTTCTAAATTTCTACATAAAAGTTAAAAAATGTAGCTGCCTATAGGCAACATTTCAGTAACAGGACAACCCAAGACACCTAGGACCTGAAAATTAATTTCGGTTAATATTTGTAGCTATTCTAGTCATAATAGGCAATCAAATATTTCTTAGGTCTCTCCATTGAAATTCAGTACTGAAAGGGTTAAGGGTTTCTTCCTTCCCTACTTTATCTATAAAACTTTACAGCTACACAAAATTTAGCTTTTTATTTAGAACAACAATTTCAATTTTAAATTTTGAAATGCAAAAATTTGAAGTACAATTTAACTGACGCAGTTCCTTGACTCGAGAAGCAGATCACTTTTTTTGTAGGTACGGCACTCACCTGGTCTCCTCCTCCTCGGCCCGCGAGACTTGTCCGCGAACCAAACGATCCGCGAGTTCGGCACTCTCTGCCTCCAGAAGATCATTACGTTGTTTAAGCAAACAGTTTTCCCTTCTCAAGCGACGCAATTCAACCATTTCCTCCTGCTCCTTTTTCTTCAAGTCTTGATACTCTTTCTCCATTTTCTTCATGCGTTTCGTGTTGATTTTCAGCGAATAGGCCAAATTGAAAAATCCCTCGGGATCGGCCTCCACACGTCCGGGTAGCTCCTTTTGAAAGAACTTTAGCATGGCCTCCATGTCGAGACAGAGGAGTGCTTCCTTGCCGGTTAGCAGCAATGCGAGTGCCACCTTGAATATGAATTCCATGCCCTCGCTAAGGAAGACATCCATGATGCGGCAACTGAGATTCACATTCAGTGTGGTCGTATAGAGGGTGAGGAACCAACTGGAGGCATACATGGTCGTTTGGAAGCCCTGCTGCTGGAAATGTATATGCATTTCGGGTATCTGCTCCTGCACCAAATTCTCCAACTGATACATGCACAAGCCCAGCTCTGACATCGATGGCTTGAACATGTGACGCATGCGATGTTGTTGCATTATCTGCACGAGCACCGCGAATGCCTCCTCCTCGGGCATTTGCATGAGCAGCAGACCGACTATGAAGCCCGATCCCTGACAGTAGCCAACCTCACGATCGTGCAATGAATACGCTTTGATCACATTGAAGAGCGCCTCCTGACCCGGTCCGTCTTTCTCCTTAAAGAAATCCACCTCGGGATAGGTGCGTGCAATGTCACGTCGTATGACCTTCTCGCAGGCGGACGTGGCCTTAATATATTCCGCATATTGTTTCTTATCGGCATCGGCAGCGCCACTCAATTGTTGCCAGACAATGGCACGAAAGTGATGGGGTATTCCACGACGTACCAGCTCCCGTACACATGGATTCTTGCGCTTCAGTGCACCATCCCAATCATTGAGTATCGACGCCCATGTGGTCCAGATATCCTCCTCGGCTACGGAATTGCCGCCTGAATTAAATAAAGAGTACAGTACAGGAAAATACATTGATTAAATATATACATATATATATAGAAATCAATACTGATCACAAAATCTCTCTCTGTTTGACGAGTGCTTGATTTGTGGGACAAAAACTTACTTGATGTTAAGCTGATTTGACTTGTGTCCGAGTTTTTGCGACTGTGCGTTGAATGCAACGAGTTGAGACTTTTGGCATCGCTCTCGATGAGCTTATTGGCCGCTTCCAGTTTGGCTAGCAGATCCATTTCTGATGTGGGTAGATTCTCTTCGCCGTTTAGGACTTTAACATCCATTTTCTTGTTGCTCTCCGGTGGCGTCGCCGTTGTGGTCAGTGTCATTTTCTGTATGACGATACTGACGCGACACCTTTAGCTGGGAGTAATCCTTCAAAGCACGCTACTCGTTGCGCTTTACTCGTTGCGCTTTACTCGTTGCACTCTACTCGCTACTAGTAGGCGAAGCAGTCACTCGCTACTTGTTACTCGTCACTCGCTACTCGTTACTTTTTACTCGTCACTCGCTACTCGCTACTCGTTACTTTACTCCACTTCTGCCTCGTTGTTGTTCTTGTTGATGTTATTTGCTGAACTCGCTTCGTCTGCTTACACTCGTTGTTGTTCAATTCGTTCTCGTTGTAAATTTCTAGCTCCTTTTTTTACTTGCTGTGACTGCTGTTGTCCCTTTGGGCTGAGATCTCAACGATAACTCCTCGGATGCATAGCTAAGCTCAGCTCAGCTCCACGTCGCAGCACTTTTCGCTCTGTAAAGAGTTCAAATAAAATAGCATTGACATTTATTGATAACACTTTAAGTCGATCAAATTAATGGGGTCTCACACACACACACACATATAATATAAGAAGTAAGTATATACATATATATAACATACTTATGGCCAGCGAGCAAAATTGACAAGTTAAGCGCACTTATCGAAATACCAGACTGACAGACGTCGAGTGAAACTGAATTATACATTTCCCTATCTGTTTTGCCGCCTGATAAAGCGCTAAACTGGCGAGCCATTATAATACTATATATCCAAACAATTCAATGCAAACAATAACAACAATGAGTGCGAGTGAAAAGGCTATAAAGAATAAGAGTTAAAGTTTAACTACTTGTATTGTTTATAAGTCAACCGACCCCAAAAAGAAATGGATCAAAACAAAAATAGGTAAACGATAAAGAGGTAAAAACCTGTCTGGGCTTTTACGTTCCGTCGTTTAACTATCAACAACTGTCTACATATATATAAATACAAATATATATAAACATTTATCTGTGTGTGTTTATCGGAATGGTCCACATTGGTATTCAAACGATTCGAATGCATAATTCGGGTGTGGGCGACGGCTTAGATTGAGTTTTGTTTTTGTTTTTGGCCGCTTGACGAGTCCCTGACCGAATTGTCTGTTTTGATGGTCAGGGAATCGTCAAGGGAACTCACTAAGTAAACAACTTTATGTGTTTTTTCTTTCTATCTGTCACTCTTTCTTCTCTTCTTTTTTTTATTTTCTTTTTTTCAGTTAGCAACATTAAGAATCGATAATGTCAATGGCAATCATTGAGTCAATAACAAACAATTGCATTTAGTTCAAGTAAACTTTATTCATTGGCTTCAAATAACATCAGCAAACGATTAAGTTGAAATTATTTTGGTACCAATGTAAATTTATTTGTATAAAAATTATATTAAGCACAATTAAAATTTAAGTTAAAATTTAACTAGTGGAATTTAAAAGTGTAAGATGTTTTAAATATTGTATAATGTATGTAATCTTAAGTGACTGTCAATATATTGTTAAGCAAGTAATGTTAAGTATCGATTAAGTAGTGTCGTCTATGTTAAGTATCATTTATAGTGTTAAGAACCTGCTGACAGGATGGCATTAGACTGATCTTCATTAGCTCTCCTTCTGATCTCATCGAGTTAAATAAAATCTGACAATAACTCAACCAGCGAAACCTAAATAATACAAATTGTCGGTATTTTACAAAAGATAAAATAAAAATATAATTAGTAGTAATTTTTTAGTTGGTTTGAGACACTTTAGTACGCATATTTTTTATATAAAACTTGGTAGTTTTATCTCCTCTGCTCTTCCAATTGAGTGTTGCTGGTGATCAAGAATATTTTTACTTTAAGGCTTCTGACAAGCCCCCGGCTGCCTGTTACGACCTTTTTTCGACACAACTACTAGTACCTGTGCCTTATAAATCATAAATTTTTTGAAATTTTAAATTTCTCTCGATAACTTTCTCACAGTAACTCAGCCAACAAACACTAGATGGCGCTAGTGCAACTTCTGACAAACAAATAATTAAAAATTTCTAAAAGAAACTTTTGTTTTGAGCAGACAGTCGTATTAGTATTAGTTAAAGTTTGTACATCATGAGACAATTTCATAAGAATTGTTGAAATTTTTAATCGAACAACTTTTCTGTTCATTCAACAATCGAATTGACGTTCTTTATCCCAACAAATATTAGAAAAAAGTATTTTCCGAGTATTTTTAATAAAACCATAAATGTTTTACAAAACCAATGAACTCATTGTTTTTATCAAGTATAAGTAAAAGTTTTGTGGTCGCAGGTGTCTGCCTTAACAACTCACCCATTTCATTAATGAATTATAATACGAAATTTGCCAATTCATTATGAATTTTTCGGACCGATAACACCCCCTCAGCTGATTACGTAATCATTGTGTCTGTTTACGCCAAATATTATGATAAATATATTATAATAATATCAGCTAAGTAGCAGTCTTTTTGTTTAGTACAAAGTGCAAAAAGTTTTCCTTAAAAAACTAAAAAAAAAAAAACTAGTTTTAAAGACAGACATTATCAAAAAGCCCCCCAAAAAGTAGGACTAAATCAGTTGACACAAAATGTACGTAATTTGTGTAAGAAATGAGTCAACAACTTAAAGGTAAACTACGAAAAAATTATGAATCAGCCCAGAGACAAGAAATTTCGTTGTTTAAAATTCTTAATACAAAATGTTTATGATGTAAAAAATAAAGAAATAAAAATATATAACAACAAAAGTCATGTAATTGCAATAAGTAAGCAACAAACAATAATCGTATTCTTATCGACATGAAGAATGGGAAAACAAACAAAACATAAATAATGAATAGGAAAAAAACAAGGAATAAATAAAGATATATCGAACGGTATTTACACAGAGCTAACTAGTATTAGGTCGCTTATCTTAAGATATTGTGCATGAACATACAGGTTTGCATAGGTGTGTGTGTGTGTGTGTGCAACACAAGTGCAAACTGATCGATAAATGTATCTTATGACCCAAAGTCGAGTAACACCAAAATGTCGCAATGCCGACAAACTTATGGGGAATATCGTTTAAAGCAATTACACACTTGTTGCCTCCCACACACACGCCCACACACACACACACACATACACTCACGCAGAGAGGCAGTCACCCCCCTAAACACACACAGTCATGCTGACGGAGAGAGAGCGAGAGGAAGAGAACGCATTTTGTGGGGGCTTGAATGGGTGCATGGTTAACAACAGTTATGAAAGCGGGAGCGAGAGAGAAAGAGAGAGATAGTCGCGCAACGGCATAACTATACCCTGTAGAGTAAACAGCAGCAAAGGGGAATGACAACAACAGAAATTTAATTAAGTAAATCTAAATATGGAATAAGAGAAAGAGTGCAAGTCAAATATATTTATAAAATAAGAAGAAATAGAGGGGAAAAGCATACCAAAGCTACTCATACCCTTGAAAGGGCAGGTGAAACAAACTGGGTAGATTAAACCACAAAGCTGATTCAAAAAATAGTCTAAAAAAAATGATTTTAATTGGAAAATTTTTAATAAAACAGAAAAAAAAGGCAGAAAAAAGTAGAACGGAAGACCCAAAATAACAGGGTATCAAACAGTCACAGTGACTAATTAAGTTTATACATTGTAGAAGAAAAAGCTGAAAAGGTATTACTAATCGAGTCAATAAACTGACACTAAGCAGCTAACATGAAAGGAGAGAAACAACTGAAGGAAGAGCAGGATCACCAAGATCGCAAACAGTCGCAATTAGCACACCATTAAAATTCTTTACTTTACCCCAAAACCAAAATTAAATGAAATAAAATACCCGTTTGCACTTTAAAATGTAATTACTGTCTAAAATAGTACTCTTAAGTCATAAACAAAAGTTATTACCTTAACGACTTTAATTTAAGTCTTTTACGAAGCATTTTTAAGCAGTTGATTAATCAAACGTATTATTTTTACAGGGTTACCAACGCTGTCATCAATTGTGGATTGATCGTGGAGTTATAGGCAGAAGTGCAGCCTACAGAAGATCGGCATTAAATTACTCTATAATTATTTGTTTGTTTTTAAAAAAGTTTTTAGGAAAATTAAAGTATAAATCAAGAGGGACTAAATATATTAAGTTATATTTCCAAATAATTAAAAAAATATTTGGAATAATTCAAAAGTTAACTTACACCTAAATTGCTAAAAAAAAATCCAATTCTATATTAATTTCGTTAAGTATACAAATCTAAAGTTAAGAACATTTATCTAGAGAACCAAAAGCGTTTGCCTGGGAGCACCGCAACTCTACTCATTGAAAGAGCCATTCAAACGCTCCCACCAGGAGATCGATTACCATTCGTGCAACGCTCCCAAATCTTAAAAGACTTCAAGACGAAAAAACCTCTGCGCCCGAACTACTAAGGGCCACATCTGATCTATGTACTGTACCCGCGAGGCTTAACCTAAACTAACCTAACCTAAAGGCTTTTTTTTTTTAATTTTTTGTGTTTTCAATTTTTATAATTTTTCAATTAATAGTTTTAAACTTAATTCTCCAATGAATCATTACTCATTTTTAAATACATTCAACCCTATAGTGTATTAAATCGTCGACTTGCCACAGAGTTAACTCTCCTATTATTATTGTTATTATAATATTTTTTTTTTGCTTTTGTTTAAACAGACATAAATTGTCATGTTTAGATCAATCAAGCGCAGTTGCCGACAAACATTTCCGCGAGCGAAAATGAAAAACAAGGAAAACAACAACAAAAATTGCACAAAATAACAATAAAGAGTGTGTTATGATGATGATAAGGTTAAATGCCGCAGAGGAGGCAAAACTAGTGGGTTCAAAAAAGAGCGGGGATTTAAATGGGGTACACACAGCATACATATACATGCACATATATTTGAGACATGTATTTACATAGTAGGTATATAAATGCATTTGCACAAATTCAAAGTCGAAGTCGTTTTGCAAATGCGGTTCAATGTCGTTCGCTTGAAGCAACAAAGGAAAATATTTGAATGAAAAAGGAGAGACACAAAGAGAGCCACAAAAAGAGAGCAAGGCGGGGAGGGAGCGAGGTAGGTAAAGAGAGCGAGAGAGAGCGCGCGCGCGTCTAACTAACAAAACAGTGAGTACATTTCGTATGCATGCCTGTGTGTATGTGTGTCTGCGTACGTGTGTGTGTGTGCAACAATACAGTTATAAGCCGGTCGCGCATACAACATTGAAACTTTTTACGATACGATACAACAACGTTACGATATGTGTTGATTAGATTTCGAAACACAGTTTGGTTGTGCGTGTGTGTGAGTGTGAAATCAAATCGGGCAAAAAAAAAAAATAAACCCAATCTCTGTGGCGGTTCCATATGAAAAAAGGTTAGTTTACTCAGTACGTGGAGATACGTGGAGTCGAGCAGACAGGAGCGTGAAGTGCGCTGCGGCAGCAACAACAACAACAACAAACTACACAACGAACAACAACCAAAAGAGCAATACCCAAAAACTAACGATATACGCGAAAATACAAAAAAACAAATAACAAAATAAAAGAGAGACAAAAAGAAAGACAACCAAAAGCGTAGCAGGTAATAATTAAGTTAATGAAAACAAAACATTGCCAAGCCAAAACTTTTTTAGTTCAATGTTTTGGCATTAACCAATTAACCCAAAAAGGGCTAAGAAGGGTGTTTCAGTGTGGTGGCAGTGCATGCAACAGGCAGTAGACGGCTTTGTGTACATTTTATGCAGTATCTGTTCTAACAGCATATTTGGGTGTCTTTAACTATTTTTTTTTTGTGTGGTAAACATTTAAGAGGTTGTAGGGTGTTATAATTCAGTGGCAGTGACAAAAAGAAAAAGATTTTATTTTATAAATTTGAAAAAAATTGCATCACTTATATTATTTTTTAATGGATATTTGTGACTATGTTACTTTACGTACATTTTTTTATGGTACTATGGTACTTAGGTACTTTTTTCACAATAATGGGAAATTTATTATTTTACTTTTTTTTTGAGTGATGGACTTAAAGTGATAAACAAATCCAATGAATCCATTTTGAAGTAATAATCTTCTAGTGTTTGATTAATTAATATTATTTGATTCTGAAAAAAACGGTCTCAACTGAGTGTTTTTGGACTTGCAATACCTTTATATAAAAAGCTTAGTCAATTTCGTATATTATTGTGAAAACACCGTCATAAATTAATAGATAAAAGTTATAACGAATTCTGGTTAACATTTGATAAATATTTTTGTATGTTATTGGAAAGAAGTACACTTATCAAGTGACAATTTTTGTTTGAAGCCTACAAAAAAGCTTAAAAGTGTTTAAAAAAAATCCATTACCAACTAAGATAATGCAGAAGAGCATTTGTTTGAATAAAAATTAAAAAAAAACTTTTAATTACTGCAAAATTCGAACTTCTGGTGAACTGTTGAATGTTTAAAAGGGTGATTTAGTTCAGTGGCAGCGTATGCAAGAGGTATTTTAAAACCTTTATGTTTCAGTTTAAAATCCGTCTTTTACCCACTGCAGACAGAAATAAAAGTCGCAATTTCTAAAGTTTATACAAAGGTTAAAAAAGGGTATTATAGTTTGTTGACTGAAAAATAAAATTTCCAATTCATTAATCATAATTACACTAATGCTCTTAAAAGTGTCTGAATTTCCACAATTAATCACTTATTGTTTTGGGCTTAAGAACTTGAAGGGTGTTAAAATTAATAAAAAAAAAAAAAAAAAAAAAAAAAAAAAAAACAATAAATTTACAGTGAGTCAAGTAATTGTGTTGATGAAGAAAAGTAAATTTACATATTCAATTACAAAACTATTAAAAGACCAACTGTTAACAAGTTACCCCTGTGCAAGGGGTGTTATAGTTATGTGCTAAAGTTTGGAACGAGCAACATTTTTGAAAAAATATAATATAATATAATCAACTTTTGACTTTTATGTGAACTTGATAAACTATAAATAAATACCATAGTTATTCAAAGTAAATATCTCAGAGTCTGGTCACACTGTGCGTATTGAAATGTTGTAGTCTGGTCACACTGTTTAGGCCTTTACATATCAAATACAAAGCAATAAACTTCATTGAACTCGAACATTAAAGCAAAAAACATACATAAAATAAATAATTCTACACAAAGGGCATCTGAAAGTCTAGCCCACTCCAAGCCTGCAGTTATTAATAATTTTTGCACTGATTTCTTGTGTTCTCCGCAGGTTCAAAGTCCAATTGACCTTAACGAGTTGTTGCCCCGTTTCCGTCGAGACGCGACGGCGACAAAGACTAGAAGACTCGGAAAATGACAGCGATAGCAGTTTGCTCACAACAGGTGGAATCAGTGGAACCAATGGAACTAATGGAACCTACAACACCAACCACACCACCCACACCGACGACACCAACACCACTAACACCCCAAGTCGAGCTGAGTGAAATATTTTATGTGGAAAATCGCAGACGCCGACAAAACATTAAAATTCAAGTGAAACTTTGTGTGGATGGAGTTTACTTGCGTCGCGAGACGGAGCAGAATAATCATATAAATGAACAATTGATACGGATTGATGATATTATTGGTTCCACTTGTGGACCGAGGATGAAGAAACGCACACGCGGTGGCCTCAATTCATGCAAAAATCCCAGCAAAGATACACAAGACGATGTCGATTTGCCAGCAGTCAAGGAAACCGGCAACGGCAACGGTAAGAAGAAACAAGCGGAAGTGGACAACAGTGCCTATCTCTATATCTATGCGTATCTGAAGAAGGAGAAACCGCTGCGACGTGTACAAACCTTGAGAATTCTACGCTTTCGTTCATCCGATGATTATAATGAAAATCTGAGCACCGCTAAGCTGTGGCATCAAACGATACGCGAGCATAAGGAACGTTCGGGTGCGGGTGCTCCTGCAAGTTCGGGTAAAAAGATTTTGATATTACTCAACCCAAAGTCGGGGTCGGGCAAGGGACGTGAATTGTTTCAGAAACAAGTAGCGCCGCTGCTGAAGGAAGCCGAGGCGCAATACGATCTACAGATCACAACACACTCCCAGTACGCCATGGAATTTGTGCGCTCTCGCAAGGATCTGCTGGAACGTTATGCGGGTATAGTTGTTGCCTCTGGTGATGGACTCTTCTATGAGGTGCTCAATGGGCTGATGGAACGCATGGATTGGCGTCGTGCCTGTCGTGAACTATCGCTTGGCATTATACCCTGTGGTTCGGGCAATGGTCTGGCCAAAAGTATTGCCCATCATTGCAATGAACCCTACGATCCCAAACCGATTTTACATGCCACATTGATTTGTGTTGCGGGCCGTGCCACGCCCATGGATGTGGTGCGTGTGGAGCTCCATCATCGGGATAAACATTTTGTCATGTACTCGTTTCTATCGATTGGTTGGGGTTTGATTGCGGATATCGATATCGAAAGCGAACGTTTGCGTTCGATTGGCGCCCAACGTTTCACGTTGTGGGCCATCAAGCGTTTGATTACACTGCGCACATATCGCGGAAAACTGAGTTATTTACCAGCCAAAGACATTGAATCCACAGAGGATATAGATGTATCGATACCCAAGGCTGTCGATAACAATCGTTTGAGTCAAAGTCGTTCGGTAATGCGTCGTTCGTTGCCCACAGCGAATCGTGTGACGAGTGAATTTAAGGATATACCCGATGAATACGATGTGGAACTACGCGATGATTATCATAATGATATCGATCAGTTTGCCGATGCCATGTCACTCGCCGATCAATCAATTTATCGCCAAACCGATAGCTGGCATTCGGCCGTGTCACGACGCACCGCCTACTATTCGATAGGTGGTCAGAGCACACGATCCAATCGAAGTCGCCAGAGTATCGCACAAAAAATCGAGGCAGCCAATGCGGAATTCCATCAATTGATACCAACGGGCACTATGCCGGGACTCCAGTTGCCGCTGCCCTCGGACCAGGGCTGGCTGCATGAGGAGGGTGACTATGTGATGGTGCATGCCGCTTACACCACACACTTGGCCTCCGATTGCTTCTTTGCACCCGAGTCCAAGCTCAACGATGGACTAATCTATTTGGTGATCATACGCGCAGGAGTCGGACGATCACAATTACTCCATTTTCTGCTCAGCATGCATAACGGTACACATTTGCAGGACTTGGATGCAAATATTTCGGTTGTACCCGTGAAGGCTTTTCGCATTGAGCCGAGTGGCAATAACGGTATTCTGACGGTCGATGGGGAGCGTGTGGACTATGGACCGATTCAAGCGGAGGTTTTCCCTGGCCTCATCAATGTCATGACCACAAAGGGACAGTGAGTCAGTAACAGCAAAAAAGAGGGCTATAAATGGGCAGTAAAAGTAGTTGTCTGTGTGTGTGTGTGAGTGTGCCTGCGTGTGTGACTGGTTGTGTGTGTGAGTTGCTAGTTTGATAATGCACTTGACTAATCGATTAAGACTGTATTTCTATGTATTTTTTTATTTTTTTGTATTTTTTAACTTTTATCGATCCGTCAATTGTTAATTATTTCTAAAGAAAATATAAAAAAAATGTTTCATAAGTTTCTGTAACATTTGCTCAACAGCGATAAAAAGAAAACATTTTAACAGCTGTTAAGCTTTTAACAGTGCTTAATTTGTAACATGTTTCATCACTTTTAGCAGCTGTTAAGTAATAGAATAAATGAGCTCTTTACATTTTGTTTATAACAGCTGTTAAGCATTAAAATAACAGTATTTCAGTTCATAACATAACTGTTAATCAACTAACAGCGCTCAATATGCCACATGTTAAATCAACTCTGACAGCTGTTAAGCCGTAAAGTAACAGTGCTCAACAAATATCCTAACATATCATACTTAACAACTGTTAACCAACAAAGTCAATAGTGCTCATAAATAATCGTTGTTATGCACTTAGACAACAGTGCTGCACAGTTCATAACATGCCATAAATAACAGCTGTAAAGCCGTAAAGAAACATTGCTCAGCTTTTAACAGCTTTTAACAGCTTTTAAGCAGCATAACAGTACACCATTCATTTTAATTATAAAGTAGCAGTGCTCAATAACATACCAAATTTAACAGCTGTTGATCACCAGAAATAGTATAATCATAAATAAAGACTGTTAAGCAACTAACAGTGACCAATACATGTCAAAACATTTTTAACAGCTGTAAAACACTGTTTCAACGTATCACACTTAACAGCTGTTAAGCAATACATTCACCAACACACTTAACAGCTGTTAACTGACAAATGTTAAGCGTTTAACGAAACTGCGTATACCCCAATCAAAACTTGTATTCTTAGAAACTTTTGTATGTTTTTCGCATATTTAAAAACTAAACATTCCATGACAAACCTAAACAAATGTTAGTAAATTAACATAGCGAAGTTAACAGCGTGAGAAAATTATAAGATAAATATTACTTACAAACACAAAAACAATTTAAAAAAAATATGTTTATTTATAGAACTTATTGTAGAAAAATCGACAATAATAAAAACAAAAAAATTAAACAAATTAACAAAGTGTGAAAAATGCGCAATGTTGTGTAATTAAACAATAAAAGTATTGAATTTTAGTATTTACATTTGGGAGTAGACAAATGATAAATCGCGTGTATTTGTCGAACTCATTTAAAGTATTTATTTACACTGTTTAACATAGCAAAATTTGTTAACTAATCAACAATAAAATCGATAAAATCGTATCTTTACACAAATAAAAACAAACTTTAAAAATAAAATTTGTTTTGATCAATTAACAGACTTTTTTCGGGGCTTACAAAACTATTTGTTTTGATGGCCCAATACATGTTGGTTATTTAATAATACTCAAGTCTACACTGTGCCATCCATCAGCTGCAATATTTTGTTGATTAGATTGCAGAGTTATATATTTTTTGTTGTTGTTGTTTTCTTTCGATTTTTGGTTTTGTTATATGACGCAGATTGAAGCTCATAAAACCCTGAGGGATTTGCTGGCCCAAAATCCACAACTGGCAGCGAATGCATGGCTTTATCTTTATTATCATTACATATGTATAAAAGTCTGCCATCTATATATACAGCCTACAAAATTATTGAATGCCATTTGAAATTTTTGAGGAGATATCAGCGACCTGGTCTGGGGCAATGGTCGAGTACTTTTAATAGCTTAACTTAGTTGCCAAACATATTTTAATTCCATTTTGATAAGACAAATTAGTCGAATTATACGGTAGTTAGACAAACTTCTGGTCATTAATGACATGCAGTAAAAGGTTTTTAGTGATTAATCCCGAGATGACAACGAACTGATCATTTTCACAAGTGTTAATCACTCAAATTAGCATTACGAAGTGAAGAAAGAACTTATTTTTAACTGACAGTTGTTGGTCTTAAATTAAATCGTATTTTGATTTATTAAAACAACAGTAAATAATATTTATAAGCCTTTGTAATATATTTTTGTTTATGTATGAGTGATAAACAGATGAATTACTTTTTCGTGGAAAATTTGTAATTGATGGGAAAATTAGGGGATTAAGTACTGAGATCATTTCATTGTTGAGCTTACTGTATAAGCAGTCAAATGAGTTATGGGTAAAAAATGCAGGTTTCTTTGCGTAAGCTGAATTATTTAATAATAGTTGTAAATAATCTCCGTAAAGTCAATGAAAAAATTCCAGCATTTTCCACTTTTTAACAGTTTCAATTATTTTGAATAGTCTAGTTTATCATATTCATAAATTTTACAGGGTATATGCTACTTAAAGTCAATGAAAATTATTTCTAACTTGCTAGATTTCGCAATTGACAGTGAAATTCGTAAATAAGCAATATTTTCTTTCTTTATTTTCAAGACAAAAAAGATTTTTGCTACCACAAATAAAGCTGCAGTAACTAACGAAAACGTTAACATAATAACTACAATCAAACATTGTTTAAAAACTCCAAAAATCAATATAAACTGTTATTTTATCTCTTGAAAGTCTATCTAAACGTATTTCATTACTATGCACACATTTTACGTACGCCACTGTAGCCATTTCTCAAGTTACACAAACTGTAGCATACTTTTGGGCCGTGCCCAAAATAAACGTAAGCACACAAGTGTAGGCGACACACATGCTCTCTGGTAGGTGTGTGTGTGTATTAATAACTGCTAATTAATGGGATCATAAAGCTGAAGCTAATAATTAATGTGCTGCATGTGGCAAAGTGGCAACTACGTATGAAGTTTTCTCCAGACGCTAAAAGCTTAAATTACTTAAAAAATAACTAAATAAATAAAAATAAATGAAGGCAACAGTTTTGATACTTCAAGTATACATATATTTGCAGACTTATTTCCAGTCTGATTCATTCATAAAATATACACATGCATGTGTGGACCACATGAGTGTGAGTGTGTGTGTGTGTGTGTGGGTTTGTGTGTGCCAGCCAAGAATCATGCGAACCAAAAAAAAAAAACTCGAAAAAGCAGCTAAAACGACTTGAATTCATTTCGGATGCGGTTTCAAGCAGACACTCGAGTTAGTCAAGTAAATACATGTATATATACATAGATATACACATGTATACCGTTAGTAGCTTTTGTAAAGACATTTATAAATAGATATCCACACATAAATTTGTTGAAACTAGTCATCTTTTATTGTTAATATATTGTTAGCATACACAAATTGCATTTCATTTTGCTGCCAGCATCAATCTAAAAGTGTCACCCCCTCCTCTCCCCTTTCCCTTCTCCACCTGCTGCCTTTTCCTACGTTATCTATTCTCTATTCCACTCCCCCTTTCCTTTGTGCGGCCTTCAACTTTCCCAACATTTTTTCCATTCTTTCAACATCGTCACCCGTTTGAATCTGCAGGCAGAGAATTCAGTTTGTGTGTGGGAATTAGTCACAAACCTGCTGGTGACGCTGACGGTGACTGCGCAGCCGATGCCAGCAGCGACAGAGACGGTGGCTTTAACTTTTGCTTAGTCGAGCGTTTTTGCTCTGTTCCCAGACATACCACGCAATTTAAGCTACAAATGGGGTATGTTGGGTTAGGAAAAATAAACAGTGTACAGTACAGTGTAGCAGATACCCTACAGTAAATAAATCATAAGTTAGCATACCCCAAACTGTCTTGTCTAATGCAGAGTATATACAGTGAAAGCTCTACTCGCGGACAGCTCCCTTAGCCGGACGAATTATATAGTTTTTTAGCATGATTTTCATACAAAATCTGTTCTCTTAGGCGGACATCTCTCTTGCTCGAACAAAAATACTAGAAAAGTTGATGTCCTTCCAAGGGAGCTTTTACTGTAGTTACCAATTAAACTAGTGTCTAGCTAAAAAGGTATACTTTACCTCCACAAACATACCTGCAGGGTAGCTTACGGTTACATTCATACATGGACTATTAGTCCGAAAGTAGTGTATAACCTTGCTAAAGCTGACCTTGCTTAAGATTTACCTATAGGGAATTTTTGAACATAATTTTTTAATGGAGGGTATTAAAAAGAGGTATACCCCAAGCACTCTCACAGGGTGTTCAAACTAAGCATCATAAATATAGTCAGCACTAGTAAGGGAATTTTTACCAGCATATTCTCCTACCCCGTAAACTAAATTACAGGGTATATAACAGTGGCATACCGCCTTTATTGCAGCGTTTTTTGAAAGTTGAGATGAATAATGCAGTTGCGATGCGATGGATTTTGTATCACGTTGTTTCAGTTTACAATTCAGCAAAATTTGCACAGTTTTTTTTTTATTTTTTGAGTTAATTTAATAAAATAAAAATTGGAATTATTATTTTGCCATGCATTGAACTGTCAATGCTTTCAAAGTTAATTGATAAAAATCCGAGTGTATATATTTATTTTCTTTTTTTTCTTTGTTGACAAGGGAACATGTTAACTTGGCTGAGTGTATTTTAAGTGATTCTGTCAAAGCAGTCGCTCTCAAAGGGCGTCACTTGTTGTCATGCTTGTGACCTGAACACATTTATTATTTTAACCTAATTAAAAATAAACTAATGGGTAGTGCAGGGGGTTGGGGAGTGGGCAGCTGAGCTGAAGGGCAGGTGGCATTTAGCAGGTGTAACGACATCAGCATAAATGTCACGTGCTTGCGACACGCCCAGAACGCCCACCCCAACACACAAGTGTTGTCAGCGCTTAGCTGTAAGTACTCGAGGAAATGGCCAAAAATACAATGACCAAGAAAAAGTTGTTAAATGGGTTTCTTTACATAATCACGTATTTAACTGACTTCATTTGCTGACTCATTTTTTTTTTTTAAATCTACTTAATTTAACCATTAATCATGTATTTAACCACAGTAAGTTTCGCAAAACATTAAAAAATGTTTATGTATTTGCAGACATATTAAAATGCCTTTAAATTTGTTGCAGTATTTAGGTAAAATTGTGAACAATTAACAAAAATTTAATTTTTTCCAAACTAATATAGCATCACTGCTAAAAAAAAGCTAAATTGCCAACACTAATAAACATGCCAAAATTAATTTATTCACTCTCTTTGACTTTATGCCACTCCTTTCATCTCGCTCTTCCCACCATGTAAACTGACCAAGCCCTGAAGCAGTAACCGTTACTTTATGTGTGTCTGTGTGTAACAAGTATTGCAAGGATAGTAATTCATGTGTGTGAGTGCGAGACAGCTGCCCAAAGTAGAATGAAAGCTCAAAGTGAAGAGAGATAGAAGCAAGTGTGTAGTGTACTGTGGTGGGGGGAAGTAGTCACGTGCCAGACAGAAAACAGAGCAAAAGCGAATGCACAACAACGACGACGACGATCGGCTACAAAAAAGGTAATTTTCAAGATACAAAAATATCTGGAACTTAATGGTATCTGCTAATGAGTTGCGTATCGGGCCACAGAATGTGGAAGTAGACATAATTATACCCATACAAATAGACAGTGCATGTATATGTGTATGTGTCTGTGTATGCAAAGTGGAAGTAGATAAGCAGAGAAAAAAGGCAGCAGTGATTGCTGCACTCATTTAATCGACAATCAGCAGCGAAAAGCACGCGCTGTTTTAGTTCTATTTGAATACAATAATATTTTATCGCTTCAAGTGCAGAATGCATTCAGTCCAAAGAGACAGACACAGAGAGGGAATAAGAGAGAGAGAGGGCGCAACAAAGAGCGAACTTCCATTACAAAATGCTTTTGAACATGTGTGCACATAAAGTGTTTCAATAAAGTAATTGCACACCATTCAAAGCAGAAACTTTAGCCAATTTTTCAAATTCAAATTTATTTTTAAACTTTAGGGGAACATCTACTTAAGCCGCATTTTATTTTTTCCGGTACAAAAATAGCCAGCAAAATAAACAATTTGTTTCAAAAATATAAAACAATCTTAGAGTCATGGATTATTCTTAAATATTCTTGTTCTATAGATTTGACTAATTTATTTTCTTTTCTATTTTTTGTTCGTTCATTCTCTAGTCGCTTATAAGTTATTTTAAAAGCCATTTGAGCAAACTCATTAGGTCTGTGTCAATACTTTATTGATTCACTGTGTGTAAATATTATATAAATATTGTGTATTTGCAGCTCTTGTCAAATGGGGGCGGCACAAAGCGATCAATGCACCAACAAAAGCGACGCTGGACTTTTTCTTCAGTTACATGAACAAGAACAAGCAGACAAAAAAACAAGTAGAAAAAAACGAACAACAACAAACTGTTACAACAAATGCGATTGCAATTAGGAAATGCGCCACACAGCTGTTTTCAGCCCCAACCACCCTCAACGCCTCGCTCACACCAACACACACACATACTTGCTCTCTCCCACTCTACACTGTGTCGCTCTCCCACTCCACTTACGTCAACTGGTTGTCGCTCTCACACGCCCACCTACTGCTACTCTTTGCTTCTTTTCAGCTCTCCAGACAACATTTCAACATCAGCATCGACAACAAAGAGAGCAAAAGCTTTGGCTCTACAAATGTAACAAAATAGCAACAACAACAACGACAGTTCCAATTGATCATATCAAAATGAGGCCGAAAAATTGTAACGGTATTACGACAACACGACCAACAACAAACAAAACGTTGAAACGCACAAAAAAAAGCTGTGTTTGAAAAAAATGCAATTCATCAAAAGCAAACTTCAAAATGCCGGCACGTCTGGTACACACACTCACATACATATGTAGTTATATTCGCATTCATGTTACTTGTGTGTGTATGTATGCATGTGATGCATTGGCAAACGCGTTGCAAGAAGTCAACACAATAAACAACAATTTGGAAGTGATTGGCAACAAGCAAAACAATAACAACAACAGCAACGAATACAGTTGGCAACGCTATAAAGAGTGGGGGAGAAAGAGTGCAAGTCAAAGACAGTGTGAAAGAGTGTGGGGAGGCAGGCGGAGGAGAAGACAGCGCAACTGGCGGCTATTGTTTTGTGATGTTTTTGTGCTGTTGCTCATTTTACATAACGGCTTTTATTTTTGCAACGGACAGTGGGACAATAAGAGAAGGCAATTATGTGTATGTGTGTAGCCACCTGTGCATTTGTATGTGTGTATGCATGTTATTATGTGTAATTTGTGATGCCATTGCTACTTTTCGGTTAAACATTAACAAATGCTTATTGTTGTGTTACTTATAATTGTTGTTTATCTCACACAGACACATACATACACGTACAGAGACGTGGCTCAATTCTCAAGTGCAAATCGTTTTTAACATAGTTTTTTGCGGCGTTTTATTTTTTTTTTTCTGTTTCGAGAAGGTCAAAACGCTTCAACACCAACTGAAATTAAAAACAATATAAAAAATAACAAAAACACCTACATAAATTGTTGTTATTATCTGTGTACAAATGCAAAACAGGCCAAAACACTTGTGTAGATAACTTCAAAACTAAAAACTAAAAAAACAACAACAAAACGGAAACCATCTAAAACACCAATGTACATAGTAGAAAGGCTATAACTTCTAAACAAATGATATATGTATGTATGTACGTGTGTGTATGTATGTATTTGCTGTCTACGCTCTATGTGAAGCATGAACATAAATAAATAAGCAGAAGAATATCAAAACGCACGCGAGCTGTATTAACATACATACATACAAGTACACATATGTAAATACATGCATGTACATATGTATGTATGTTATGACCATACACCCATGCAAGGTGGCATCGCTGCGCGCACACAGAAAAAGAAAGAGAGCGAGCGAGCCAGTGAACGGGTGAATGAGATAGTACAAGCGAAAGATAGGGAGAGCTAGAGCAGTCGAAGCGATGAAGTTGAATTGAAAGATACAAGGTTACAACAACAGCAACAATAACAACGACAACAAGACAACAAAGCAGCTGATGTGGTAGGAAAGGAGTACGAAAAATAAAACGCAAGCAGAATTTTCTCCAATTGGAATTTTGGGAGGCTGCCACTGTTTGCACTTGCTATTGTTGTTGTACAATGTACACATATATGTAAGTATTTGACGAATGCGCGCAAACACACAAGAAATGCAACTGATGATAACCGGAGGAAAGAAAGAGGAAAGTAAGAAAAACAGCAACAACGGTATTAAAGTATAACTAGAAAGTTTTTTGTTTGCAATTTGATGACGTTTTATTAGCGTTTATACCGCACACACACTTGCATGCATGTATGTGTGTAGACCACTTTAAGCTTCCATGTAGGTTGGATTTGGGGCGTATATGTGTGTGTGAGTGTATGTTTTCATGTACACACAGTATGTACGTAAATAGTAAACACACCTGCTTCTTCAGCACTCACCGTTATTTCTTCTTCTTATTGGTATTCTCGAGCGAAGATGGCGAATTTGCAGCTAAGAGACGACGAGCGAAGCGACGTCGTCGGTTCAATCAAATGTACATCCAACTGCCATGGAAAAGTTGGGAGTGATTGAACGACAAGGTGTTTTATTAAATTTCACTTCAAATTTTTATGAGACCGACTTTTTTTTTGCTGCTGCTGTAAACGTCACTTCTTCGGGTTGCCCGCAGACACGAACACACAAATCACTCATACATACATATATATACACACTGGCTATTTTCTTGTTGGGAAGTTCGTTTTTTTAAATCGCACAGCAGCCAATAAATAGCTTTTCATTAAATACACTCAATATGTGTAGCTGAACTTGAAGCTACGGATAAAAACAAAATAAAAAACAATATCATTCGCAATCTCCAATAAATAATTCTTTCTTTTGGCGTTCGAGTTTTCAATGTTTGCTGAATTTATAAACTGAAGCTTCCAGTGTGACTGCACTTTTTAAACAGTGTGACTGCACGACGAACACAAAACTGCCCCCAAAACGTAAACATTACCACTATCAACGCTAACAGAGCGCTCTGCAAGTTAACATAGTTACTCCGCCGATGAGCAGCAAAACAGCTGCTCCACATAACAGCGAACTGTTAAATAACTTTAAACTCAACAATGTATATATTAATTACATTTAGTATATTAAGCTCATATCCAATAAAATATTTAAGAATAAATTTATTGAATTCCGATTTAATAAATGTGCACAATAAATTGTAAACCGATAAAAGTTATTCTGCTAAGGGTTAGAAACGCATGCTATCGGCGGTAGCCTATCGCCCACATTGTTATCGTTTTCGATAAGCTATCGCCTTGGCTTCTTAATCTACAATTCGTTCTTGACATTGTGCAAACTAAAGAAGTTAACGCTTGCTAATATTTGCCATTAAATAAATATTAAACATCATGGCAGAAACAGAGCAATTACCAGACGGATGGGAGAAACGCACTAGTCGCTCAACTGGTAAGCTACTTAGTTTTTATGCAACAACAAAATTACGCACATTTTTGCGCACCGGCAAAATGAAATAATGCATGTTTTGTGTATTGTTCAGGTATGAGCTACTATCTGAACGTGCACACAAAAGAGTCACAGTGGGATCAACCCACCGAACCAGCCAACGCCGGTGGTTCGGGCTCCAGTAGAGGTGACAATCTTGACGAGGTGCAGTGCCTCCATTTGTTGGTCAAGCACAAAGGCAGCCGCCGCCCGAGCTCCTGGCGCGAAGAGAACATAACACGCACCAAGGAAGAGGCACAAATGCTGCTGGAAGTGTATCGCAACAAAATTGTCAACAAAGAGGCAACATTCGAGGAGCTCGCACGCTCCTACTCCGACTGCAGTTCCGCCAAGCGTGGCGGCGATTTGGGCAAATTTGGACGTGGTAAGTGAAATTTATCAAAAGGAAAAGATAATACCTAAAATGATTAATTTTCAATTTATTTGTAATTAGGTCAAATGCAGGCGCCTTTTGAGAAGGCCGCGTTCGATCTGAATGTGGGTCAACTATCGGGCATTGTGGACACCGATTCTGGCCTGCATATCATACTGCGCAAATCGTAAGACACCCAAAACTTGGCACGGAACTTAGTTTATAGAAAACTGCATTAACTCATTAGAAATACGGAAAAACACGAAACATGGCATACGAAATAAAAAAAACAAACGAAACGTGAGTTTTTGGTTCAATCATTGGGGATGGGAGTTGGTATCGTAACAGTGCTAGAGCGGAGCAAAGCCGTGAAAATACTATCGTTTGTGGTGGACTTGTTTAAAAGTAAATTTAAAAAAAATAGTATTTAATTTAAAGATGTAAAATTTGACATATAAATGAAAAAAACTTTTACAAACGCGTCTTGGGTAAAAACAATGACAAAATCTTCTCATTTATTATTGCTCTATACCGTAATTAAAACTAATCAATAGATATTTATATTTAGGAATTAGTTATATGTGCTATATAGTAGTACTTGTAGCAGTACTACTCATTTAGTTCCAACTTTTTGGCCAACATTTTGGCACCCGATGACTTTTGGGATTTGAGCACCTTAAGCAAGTCCTTTGACTTGAAGAATTCCTGCAGTGTCTGCTGCAAAGTGGGACAGTTCTCCACGAGAGTGACGAGCACATAACAGGCCCGATTAATGCCCAGCCAGGAGCGTAGCTAAAATAAGATATGGAAACCATGTAGTAGTCTGGCTAGAAAATATATTTTCTCTACTTACCACATCTTCGTTCAGGCTCTCCAATAGCTTCACGCCGAAGGGCGTACCCTCACGCTTCAGATCGTTTTTGATGATCTTCTTGAGCACAATATGCATGCCGGCATCTTCAATTCCGATCTTGACAACGCTCGGTTCCTCTTTGGTCACTTTCGGTGTGACTTTTTCCACTTTCGCTTTCTTCACGGGCAGTTTATCTGCAGCATCATCATCGTCGCCCTCATTGTCGTCATATTCATTATCTTTTTCAGCGTCTTCTTCATTGTTTTCCTCAACAATTGCTATCTTCTTGTTCTTTTTGCGCTTCTCGGTGGCTGCTGTGATTATGGCTTCGGTATCATGTGGTTTCTTGGCCTCCAGAGCTGGAAAATCGACCAGATGCCAATCTGATTGTGTGATAACCGGCGCCAGTGCAGCCGCAATCTTCACGTACTCCTCGTTTGAAACTACAATTCAGGAAAATTGTTTATATAGCCCATAGAGCAACACAACCCAGCTACTTACTGTGCTTGAGAATGACGGCAGTGGACAAGCCAATGATGGGATTGGACAACCAGAAGGCGGGATCCTCAGCAATGGTTGTGGCAATGGGTCCTTCGGTCTGCTCCAAAATCTCCTTGCGACGCACATCCTTATCTTTCTTGGACGAGGCCAAACCCTTATCCAGATCCTTAATCAAACCAGGATGGAAGCACTCTGTGTCTGCCGGTGCAACAAACCACAGTATGACATTACGTCCATGGGGACTGGCAGCCAGTGTCTTTAGATGCTCATGCAGTGGATCATAAACAGATTTCTTTACAGCCTTAGTATCGTCCAGGGAGTTGAGCAGCAGCAGCAGGAACACATGTCCCTGTTCGTGCACGGCAATCTTCACCAGATGCTCCTTGATGCTCTTCAGTATGGCCTAAAAAGGGAATACTTTAATTTCTATAGTCTTAAAAGATGGAAAAGTTGACTTACACGACGATTCTTGGGCGTGGCGCTCTGCAGGCAGAGGCAAGAAGATGCAGTGCCCTCCTTGGTGGTCAGCAAATGTGGAATCAAAGGTGCCAAAGCAGAGACCGTTTCCTCCATTTTCTCCTCATCGATTTCCTTGAAATACTCCAGTATCACCGCATGAACCAATGAGTTATCCAACAGCTTTTTATTGGCAACATGCTCGATATTAGCCTTGACGGCGCTCATAACGGAGGCCTTCATGTTGTCGACATTCTTGTACGCATCACTCAGTGTCTCAACCGTCTGGTCCTTGGACACTTTATACAGATCGCCATAGAACTCCTGACGCATATAGCAACGTTGCTTCTTGGTGGCAGCCAAATAGATCTCATCCAACAGTTTACTACCAATATTATGTCCAGCCAAACGCACTATGTGGCCCATAACGCTTTCGGCCATCTTGGACTTGGTCGCTGAAGTGCCGTACTTGAGCATGCACTGGACACAGAAATGCGAGTACTTCAATTGACACATGTCCACGACGTGTGGCATCAACTTGTCGCAGAGTTCGGCACGCAAAGCTGGCGATGCGTTCTTGATCATGCACTGCAGCACACGTGCTGTGTCATGGGCCTTGGCCACCTTGGCGATGGTGTCACCCACATTGAGCAAATCGAACATGTTCTTAACCAATTCATTCTTGTTCTTAGTGCGTTGACTGCAAAAAATGGGGTTTAGTTACTAAAATGGTTACAATTCACAGTAGTTTGAGCACTTGCAGAGGGTTTGGGTGCTGCTTTAACTCTAAAGCCCCTAATTAGGGTGAAACCTGGATTATTCTCTAGGGAACTAGCAAAATTCCCACTTTGAGGTCGAGGGTTCAATGGGTTTTTTAGGCATAACTCCGTGGATTTGCAAGATATCTGCAGCAAAGTCACAGAATATATTCTGGGTAGTGTCTTACACAACTAGAGACAGCTTTGGTTAAGATCGAACTACTATAACATATAGCTGCCATATAAATCAGAGCAAAAAACAATCAACTTTTTATTATAACTTTGCTGTTTGTCAAGATATTCAAACTAAACTCACAGATTATGCTAAAAGTAGTGTCTTACTCCATTTGACTACGTTTTGTTCAGATCGTACTACTATATAACATATAGCTGACTTATGAAATAGAGGATACTTTTTTGTAGTCAAAGAAATTTCAACAAAATTCTTCGATTGTTTACTTAGAAATGTCTGATAGTTGCAAACATAATTTAGTTATGTTTGGACTACTATATAGTATAGCTGCCATAGGAATAATAAGATCAAATATATCGTTTTGTTTGAATTACCCTGTGGTTTTTAACGATATTCAAACCAAACACACAGATAATGCATATGTTACAGATGAGCACAAGCTGAAGAGTCTAACTAAAGTTTGGACTACTATATAGTAGAGCTGCCATAGGAACAATAGGATGAAAATAGATTCCGCATAACACTCTTAGCTGAGGAGATAACTAAACAAAGCGCACAGACTTTGTATTTAGAACTGTGCTACACACTCCGACTAACTAGGCTCAAGAGAGTAGAGTAGTGTCTACTATATAACAGACATAGTAACGATCGGTTTGAACTCTACGAAGTGCCTGCAGTATTTCTAGTGCCAGAACTCACCATTTCAAATCTTCGTAGATTTTCTTGACGTCAACAACGACATCGTATGTGTCCCGGGTACTTTTGCGTTTCAATTTCAGCTCCTTTTTCTCCTGTTTGAATTTATTCCAGTCCTGTTTTTCAGCTGGTTTATCATCGTTTGCATTAAATTTTCCCTTTGGTTTATTCACTGCAAACTTATTCTTGCGCTGTGCGTTTTTGTCCACCTTCCCGAACTTCACCGGGCTCTTTTTTGCGGCTGGGGAGCCTTTGTGGGAGGCTGTGGATTTTTTCTTGACCTCGGAGATGGACATTGTTAAATGTTAAAACCAAACAAATCAAATAAATACGAAGTTCTGTGTTTGGTCTCAAGCGGCAACACGTGCGAAATGATTATCGATAAGCGACTGCCAGCGATTTCGATAGCAACAAGTGTGATACTCACGAGCCAGTGTTATTCGCATATCGATAAAACAAATTTTTTATCGATGGCAAATAACCGTATTTATTTATTTAGCGTATTTTTAATACCACCAACACATAAATTCCAAGCAAAAGCATTAAAAATAGCCAAAAACCAGTGTAAATATCGATATAACTATCGTTGATACAAATTTTATCAACCGCAATCAGGTACAGTTGCTGCGGTGTCCATGGTGTATACATAAAAAATACTGAACAAGCTCCGCGTTCATTGCGGCATGAACCGTTCAGCTGAACCGATTCAGTGAGAGAAAAAATACGCCACAACTCTAGTGGATATATAAATAATTGTACTATTTTTTTTCGCGGCAAAAAACTACAAACATTGTTTTTTCAACAAGATTAAAACATGGTTAAGCTGGGCAAAAAGAAATTAGCTGAACTGTCCGAATCGGGCAAGAAAAAACCGGCTGGACATGCGGATGGTGATGAAAACACGAAAAACGGTGCAGGCAATTCGGGCGATGACGAGAACGAAGTCAATAAGGAATCCAACGATAAAGCCGAAACGACTGCAAAGAAGCAGCAAAGGGGAGCGGTAAAAACAGTCACACAGGACGATAGCGAATCAGATGAAAGCGATGATCTGCCGCTTAATGGCAGCAAGAGCTCCTCGTCCAGTGCACCACCCCGCAAAAAGCAAAAGAAGACGCCCAAAGCAAAGGGTAAAACAACAGCGGCGCCGTCAACAGCAACAAAGAATGACAACAAAAAAATGCCAACAAAGTCCAATGAAACAAACTTCGACGATGACGAAGATGCTGATAATGACGAGGAAACAGAATTTGAGGTTTGTATTGCAATTTACATACACACACACACACACACATACTTAATACGATCATCACTTTCTCATTTGTTTGCACACCTACTCTCGCACCGACACGCACACAGGTTGAGGCCATTGTTGGGCAGAAATCAAAGCGCGGTGAATCCTTCTTCCTGGTGCGCTGGAAGGGTTATGGCAAGGATCACGATAGCTGGGAACCAGAAGCTGAATTAAATTGCGATGCTTTGATTGCCGAATATCGCAAGGTAAGAGAATCAATGAAAATCATTACTACAAGTTGCGTTGCTCTTCGTGCACCATAAGTGCATGCATTAGAAAGAGAAGAAACATGCATGCGTGTGAAGAGTTTGGCAGATATCCTACTTTGTTTTGCTTGCGTCAAATTCGCCAAGAGCCATAATGGCGGATCTATGATCAGGTGATCAATGCTGATTTACATATACACACAAACATGTATGTATGTTTATGCTCTCTGTTTTGGTATCCATTTCTGTTGCTAAGCAACAGCATAGCACTATCTAGTCATCTTTGTTGCACTTGCACTCTTTCGGTGTTCAATGCAAAACGATTCTATGGTGAAATAAAAGTGTTGAACAAATTTATTAGTGAGTCGCTATAACGACAGTAGCTAGGAAGAGTAAAATAATGAAGCTTGAGTTTAAAAAGTTTTTAGTCCTTTTTTTAATGTTCATACTTTGTTCAAGTATTCTTTTTGTTTTTGTGCCGTGAAGTTGGCATTACTTGGTTTGGCTTTCATTTTATTTCACCATGATCGTGGTGAATATTTTTACTATTAACCAGTGCTGCCATAAAGTAGAGAAAAAGGCTAAACTTTTCTAGTAGATAAAGAAAGTTACTAAAATAAAAAACAAATAATAAAAATCTGAAAACTGTAGCTTAAATTTTGATAAAAAAAAATTGTTTTAAAAAAAACGCTAAATTTCCAAATTAAATAATTTTTCAAACATTTCTAATTTATTACTTTTTTTTTTATAGTCGAACTCCAAGAAAACCGACGCAGCTAAAAAATCAGCTATTAACGCTAAAAGCAGCGGCGGCCGTGGCCGCAAATCGTTGACCAAGAAATCGGAAAGCGATCCGGAAAAAGAATGGGCAGTGGAACGTATTCTGGACTATGTGAATGACGATGAGCACGGTGGCTTGTATCGCATACGCTGGAAGGGATTTGGGGCCAAGGAGGATACCTGGGAGCCCGAATCGAATCTGTCGTGTGAGGGATTGATTGAGAAATTCAAAAAGGGACTACACGAACAGCGGAATGTGGATGCAAAGCATTTGAGGGAATCCCCCAAGAAAACAAAGCGACTGGTGAATGAGACAGCGCCACGTTCCAATTTACACAATCGCATCGAGCGCTCTTCAAAACGGGCTGCGGCCAAAAATCGGTAAGAAATTCACTCACTATCTCTATATAGAAACTAATTTTGCTTTAATTCTTGCAGTGTTTTTTATGGCGAAGAGTGAAGTATAAAAAACGTGAATGCGTTGACAAATTTGCAATGATTTTTTCCGGATTATTGAAGAATAATCCTTAAAAACTTGAAACGCAATTTTAAAAATATTCCTAAGTTTAAGTTGATAATGAAGATAATGCTGTTGGAGTCAGTATCAAATCCATGCAGTCGTATGTTCCTAGTTTTTAAGCCCAAAAGTAAAATGTGCCCCCTTTCGCCCTGACCTCTCAAATTACCACAAACCCAACAAAGAAAAAAGGAAAATAATGTATACATAGCAGTTAATTATGTATCTCAATGACGTCATAATACTTTTTCATTAACCCCCCCGTAGATATTTAAGCGGAAAAACCATATTACTTAAGTTTCCTTTTGATAACATTTTTAAAGCAAGAAAGCAGCAAAAATTTCGTTTTTTATAAGTTGAATTAAATCACAAATGATTTTCATGTTATGGCAATTAATCATTTTAGTAATACAAATGAAAATATGTTAATTTTACTTTTCTCTTCCGTTTTGTAATAATTTATGTCGAAAAAAAATCACTTCACTCTCTGTTGATCACGAGAGTCTCGAAATGAAGCAATTCGGAAAACAAATAAATGACACAAACAAGTGTGAAAATTAATAAATATTCAATAGATGGAGAAGTGCTGCTCCAGCTCTATTTAGTTGATAGTATTAAACTGGATTTTTTATTTTAATGGGTGCTCTACTATATAAGGGTCTTATAAATTGTTTCAGAGCTCGTGTGTTTTTGTTAATATTTTTATATCGGATGAATATATAGTGTGTTATATCTGCTATAGAAATAATCTGCTGAAAATGCATTGAATCAACTGACTATATTATATAGCTGAAATTAGGATAAAAATGTGGCCGTAAGATCTTGTTAGAAATATTAATTTTGTTAACGTTCTGGTCACATATTGTCTATATCCGTTGACTTTACTATTAACTCTCTACTTCCTCGATTTCTTTTTTATACCCTTGCAGAGGATATATTGTTTTTGTCACGAAGTTTGTAACGCATTGAAAGAGGCGTTTCCGATCACATAAAGTATATATATTCTTGATCAGCATCAAGAGCCGAGTCGACATAGCCATGTCTGTCTGTCCGTCTGTTTCTATGCGAACTTGTCTCTCAGTTGTAAAGCTATCTTAATGAAACTTGGTACAGATGTGTATTCTCTCTAAACGCAGATCATTTGCAAAAATCGGACAGATCGGACAACTATATCATATAGCTCCTATAGGAACAATCGGTCGAAATACATGCAAATGTATGAAAATTTTCGTTGTCTATTGACCGATTTCAACAAAATTCACGGAGAATAAATTTCTGATCGTGTCCCATCTGACCAAATTTCATCTAAATCGGACTTTTATATCATATAGCTACCATAGAAATAATTGGTGATTGAAACCAAACTAACGCAATAGTCATGACTGGAAGGGTATTTAAGCTTCGGCGAGCCTAAGATAAACTTTTTTCTTGTTTTTTTTTTAAATAATGTTTGTTCTGGAAAAATTTTGGAATCGTACAGATTCAGGATCTATAGGGTCAATTGTGAGCTGCTAAAGGTACCAAATGAAAGTTGGTGATTTTCTTAAATAAATAAAACAAATAAATTAAACAATATCGTTTAAAAAACCCTAATGGGACATCAAATAAGGTTGCCCGTCTGCAGGCGGTCTTGGGGTTAAACTAAACAAGTTTACTAAATTTTCTTACTTACCAGCTGTCGAAAAAGTTTCAGACCACGTTGGAATAAATTATTTATATAATTGATTATCCCCATTATTCTTGAACCTTTGGGATCTTCGCCTTGCTTATTGAATTGTTCAGTTGGTAGACACGAGAGTGAGCGAGAGAGCACACAGAATTTAGGCCGCAAAGTCTTTAAAGGAATCTCGACAATAATTTGAGTAGCACTAGGTCTAGCCTTGTTACTTGTCTAGCTGCACAATGCCAATAATACAGTAATAGACATGAAGTGTCCACTTGACAGCTTATAAAAAGACTACTCTGTGGATTCTAAATCTCAGAAACTCCGAGCTTACATAAACAACTTTCAATCTAAGCCTTAGATATATTAGTTCCTTAGTCCTTAGATTAAGATTTTGGCTTGCTAATTAGACCACTAAATTGTAGTACATTTCTCAAGTTGTGCAAATATGTAAGACCTTATTCTACTATATAAGCCAAGGAATATTGCACTAAATTGGTTCTCTCATCACTTCGTGTTAAAAATTTCGATCTTACTTGGTTTAAATATTGCAAATCTTTTACAATAGAACTTCTGTTAGGTGTATAGATTTAACAATTTATGCGCTTAAGTAGTAATACATAATCAGAGCTACTTTTATATACAGTTTAAAGCGATTGCTTCCAAATTATATGCTATTGATATTAGATGCTGTTTTAAAACTTAACTGAGCTGAGTTTTATTTCATTTATTGCATTTAATCAGCCATTTGTTTGTGTGTGTGTTTATCTGTGTGTAGTGTTGTGTGTATGTGTGTGTGTACACAGTTGAAATTAAGCTAGGAAACTTAGAGTCCCGCCTGGAGACCAAAGCCGGGTCCTTTTGGCTCCTCGCTGAGAGAAGTGGGCTTGCCCATGGGTTCGCTAGCAAAACGTCCATTGCGTGGACCAGGAGGCGAGATCTTATCCGCCTTCAGATCATTCAAAATCTCCTGCATATCCTTGGAAGTCAGATCCTCCTAAAGAACACACATTAGCAACATGTTTGGGAGAATATTGGGGTTTATTTTGCACTCACATAGTAATCATCGTTGACGGAAACCATGGGCGCATTGACACAGGCGCCGAGACACTCAACCTCGGAGATGGTGAACTTTTTATCCTTTGTCGTCTCGCCAACGCCGATGCCCAGCTGCTTCTTGCATGTTTCCAGTATGGCATCGGAGCCGCGCAGCCAGCAGGGCGTGGTGGTGCACACTTGAATGTGATATTTACCTGTTGGCTTGCGCATAAACATTGTGTAGAAGGTGGCGACCTCATAGACACGCATATTGGGCAAACCCAGTATTTCGGCCACCTTGTGCATGGCCGATATGGGTAGCCAGCCGTATTGACGCTGTGCCAGATCCAGCAGCGGAATCATTGCACCACGCTTGTGTCCCTCCGGGTAGATGCTCAGGATGGCGTCCACACGTTTCTTGTTCTCGGCACTGAACTCGAACGGTATATTGGGATTATCCTCGGGTGTGTCGCGATGCACGAACAGATTGTCGCTACGCTGTGCACTGCTAATGGCAATCGACCGCAAGCTGCCGCGCTGTAATTACCAAACATTTGTTATTGTTTTTATTCGCTTTAGTTTTTTTTTGCGCTATGAAAATTACATAACTTGCAACTGCCAAAACAGTTGCTATTTTGGCGTTTTAACGCATTTATTGCATTTTTAGTACTTACGGCAGCGGCCAATGTTCTGGCGGCACAATTCGACAGCATTTTATATGCTTTCAATTCGACGTAACGTAACGAAAATTGTTGAATATAATTGAGTTGTCGGTGTCAATATTGGCAGCAGTGCTCCCAAAACGACGATTTCGATTGTTTCGTTGTCAAATCAGCTGGCGGCCACAGTGTTGCTGCCAAACATATCGATAAATTAATCAGTCACTGTGTTCACGATAGTCACGCGTACTACTGAACTGAAGCATTCGCAGCGGCTTAGCTTATCGATATCACCGGCAAAAGTGCCAAATTGGCGCTGTATGGAATTAAGAAATAATTTTTATTTGAAAAAGTGCATAAGAAAGTGTTAAATGTACCAGAATAACACACTTTGTAGGGAAACATAGTTTTACGCTTATATTTGCGTTGTTTAACGAAAAACACGCACAGCTGACCGATTGTTCGAACAGCTGTTAGGCGGTTGGCGCCACGGCACAAATTCAAAAAATGCGAAAAAAGAGTTGTACAAGTTTCAGTACAAAAAACTAAGAAAACAAATAAGTTGCGATTGTCTTTTCCTCTTACTGATTTATTGATGCAACATTTAATTCATTTAACCAACTAATTTATTATGGCAAATCTGTTATCTATAAAAAATCTTAGCTGTTCTACGGAGCCCCTTAACTGAATTTCTCCTTGAACAAACAAAACAAATTATTACAATTTTATTTTCTTCTAGTTTATTTGTTTTTGCTTTGTAAATGCAGTTGGTTAGTTGAAGGCTTCTGTGTGTTGTCACGCATCCTGCTCATAGTTCTCCGTTTTCATATCGTTCAGTCCCAGCTCCTCGTTATCCTCGTAGCTGCGATCAAAACGCTCCACGGTTAGATTCTCGTCGGGCTCATCATCGTCTCGCAACGATTGCACATAGGTATTGCCAGCAGGATCCTGTAGGACCAACGTGATGACCTCTTTCATTTTGAGCACTTCATCGAAGGTGTTCAGAAACCGTTGCATCTGCTGCTTGGACGGCTCATCAGCGGAATCATGGAAGACAGTGCCATCCAATTGTTCCCGCATGGCTACTAGCAGACCCTCGACAGTCGTGAAGCGTCCACAAAGCGCATGCGGACCCACATCCATGTCCAGCTCCGGTATGGCCAAACTGCAAGTCTCCGATTTGAGCACATCACGGGTTAAATCCTCCTTGCTGGTGATGCGCACCTTAAAGCGGATTCCTTGTGGTTCCACGCCACCACCGGACTTGACTTCGTTGGTCTTGTGACCGCAAGCGCCACAAACGGTGGCCATAATCACCACCTCCTTGAAATGGGGTATATTTGTTAGCTTCATGTTGGTCTCACACGGCGCCTGGCAATTAGGACAATTGGTAGCAAACTGCAGAACTTCTCCATGCAGATTCTCAATGGGCCACTCGTCCTCGGCAATGGGCTTCAGTAGATGCTGCTCCTCATGGTTCTGCTCATAGAGACCTAAGTGAGGGACAACAATAGTTAATAGCTCCTATGGGTCTACGCTTGGTTACACTTACCCAACTGTTCGTTTTGCTCCTTGGTGCGGGTGAAATGGGATGTTTTGAGCTGTGGATCCGTTGCCGGCGCCAGTGGATTCTCTATAAAGCTATTGCCAGAGATATCCTCAAGTAGCACACGGAATGGTATTGATAGCTCCTTGAGACCACGCAGACGCTCGATGTACGCATCGATGGATGCCGCCTCGGCGGGATGATCCAACCGTCGCTTGTCCTGATCCTGTGAGAGACCCGCTATCGTGCGCTCAATGATGCCCTCGACAGTGGTCACTTCGCCCTTTTGTGACTGCACCGGTATCTCCAGTTCCACCTCGGGTATATTTATGCAGGAATTATCTGAGCGCACAACACGACGATTTAAATCTGCTGGATTTTGTACGCTTAATTCGATGCGAATGCCGCTCTTTTGGATCTCAGATGCAGACTGCATTTCATTGTTGGCATAACCGCAATGTTCGCACTTAAAGGACATTAACACAACCTCACGGAAAAAGGGGATTTTGGTGGGCAGCAGACGTGTCACTCCCGTTTTAAAGCATTCCATGCAGGCCGACTCAATCTCGACCACCTCCACCGCCTGCTCGCCACTGATGTCCTGGAAGATGGGCTCTTGCTGTGCCGTTGTGCTGGTGCTTTCGCCCACCACCGTTGTGCTCTCCACGCTGGACATTTTTATGTCTTTAATTCTCGGTTTTGCAAATGAAATAATAAAAATAATAACTACTGTTGCCGCACACAACGTGCAACCAGTGCTCTCGATTGTTCTCGATGAGTGTTGCTTAATTGCAAAATATTTTCATGAATATCTGTGACTTGTCACGACATTTAATAATATATCGATAACTACTGCAAATATGTTATTCGTTGTGTTTTTAAAAAAAGTGCTTAAAAATACCTATTTATTATTCCAACCTGTAGTTCGCTACTAATTGGATGTCCAATTTGCATTACATTATTTTAGTTAAAAGGAGTAACCCAAAGGCATCATTGCTTTGCAAAATCATAACAAATATGCAGTCTTTTCTTTCGTTGCAGTTTCGTTTAGCTTTTGAATTTGGGCAAACACGTTTGAAATTCGATTTTGCAACAATGCAAAAACAATCATATCGTTCTGACTATCGCCCAATCATTTTCATCGATGCGATGTGATTTAAACCCATCACTAAGCGCGAGAAGCAGCAGCGGCGGCCAGCAGTGCTGTGTGTGTGTGTGCGTGTGTGCGCGACGAAAAGTATAAATCGTAACGAGCAGAAGAAAAAAAAACGTGTGAAAATTTATAGAAAGGTATTGCAATAGAATAATTAATAAAATGACAAACTTATGGTCAAACAATATGCAACGCAGAGACATTTGAAGGACTTTCTGTTTATGCGTGTGCGCCTATGTGTTGTGTGTGAGCGTGCGTTTGTGTGTGTCTGCAAATGTGTGTGCTTGTGTGCGAGCAGCAGCACCTGGGCGGTAGAGTGGAAATTTTGCGTTCAAGGACAACACAACGACAGTGGCCACAGCTGCAAGTGTGTACAGCGTGATGCCTACCACATACCTCTCTTCCCATTCTTTGCACCCACTTTCTGTGGACACTATTTGAACTCTCGACATGCTGCTCCTCGGCACGTCAAGCAAGACACTCGCCCAAATATATATTTTCACCAGGCTCAAGTATTGTGAAAATGCATTGCAAAGTTAGCGACTTTTGAAAGAGCGCGTTTTGTTTTTTCCCCCTTTTTTCGCCAATCGTTTGTGTGCTGGTGCAAAAAACACGGTTACAATAAAAGCACAACAACAAACATTTGCAGGGCAGCATTGCAAAAGAAACAGATATAGTGTAAAAGAGCGCATTTTAAAATAGAATTTTTCACATATTTGAATAGAAATTTAATTTTCAAAGAAAGCAACGTATATATGTGTGTGCGTGTGTAAATACATATATACATCTGTGCGCGTGTGTGTGTGTGGGGTTGCCAATGTTTTTTTTTTTCGCTCTGAGCGAGCATGCGCATACCAACGCATGTGCTGAACGCTCTCTGATGCGGTCTCTTCCACCCGCAAAACACATGGGCCGCCAATAGTGAGAGCCGCAGCGAGAACAAAAACGTTTGAAAAAAAAGCAACGTACAAACGGCAGAATGCGAAATAATAAAAAAAAGGTAGAAAAGAAAAAAAAAACAACAGCTGCGCAGATTTGACAAAGCCGTCGAATGGTCAGGGATATAGGGCGCGGAGGGGAGAACATCTTTCTGATGCCCATTTCCAATTGCACGGGGCGCATAGTCGACAGTCGCGCACAGATTCTCGTAAACAAAACGCTAGAAATTTGCGTACCACGTGTGTAGTCTGTATGTGGGTGTGTGTGTGTGCGTGTGCGAGACTATACATACGAATGTAGTAGAGACGTGTATTTACGAACACACATACATATACGTGTATGTACTTTGTTGCAACTCATTTGTTGTTGTGGTTAGTTTATTACCGTTTCTATTTTTTTTTTTTTTTGTTTTCGTTTCTATATTTTGTGGGCTTCTAATCAACATTTAAATTTACGGCACATCCGCTGCGGGCGTTATTACTCAAGCCCGCGTGTGCCTTTGCCTGTGTGTGTGTGTATGCACACACACAATTGTATGTACATAGAAAGATTTGTTGCTGGACCCAATTAGACTTATGTGCCACTACTCAAGGCTTTTTGGCCTAATGTCCTTGCGTGCATTGATGGACAAATTGGTTCATAAAGCAACACAAAAATAAAGTTTGCATTTTGTTTTTTTGGCATTGGCTCCCAAATATTGTGCGCCTGCAGCGCGAAGTTGACGCAGGCGCTTGCGCCGGTATGCGAGACGTGCAATTTTTAAAAGTATGTGTGTGAGAACTGTCTGTATTATATACATGTGTGTGTGTGTGTGTGTCTATCGATGGCACGTGCGTGTAGAATCGATTTACGTACATCTTAAACAGCAAGATCGATGAGCAAATTTATCGCTTGTCAACAGTAAAAATTCAAGCTTAACTGTGATTTCGATATCACTTCACTTGAAGTATTTTTTATCGATTTTAATAAATTTAAATATAAACGGTATAATTGCCATATGTAAAAAAATACTTTTGTGTTTGCAGTGTAAGATTTGTTTTTTTTTTTTTTTTAATGTGTGCTTTAAAGCTTTAGTAGTGTGTCATCTGCGAGGTCCCCGTGGCCAGCACACACATTGGGGAAGTGTCTTACTTTAATTATTTATGCGGACGCATTAAAAATACATTCATGTGTGTTGTTTCACATGTACTCAATGCTCTTGAGAAAACTTTGATTGCAAAATTTTACTGTCTGCAAATTACAAATGTAAATAGGACACTTTTTTTTTTTTTTTTTTTTTTTTGGAAATGAGAAAATGGCCGTTATGGTTCCCCAAAGTATGCAGCATAATGTGCAATGTGTTGCATAAGCGAAAGGGGCTGTGGCATTTGTTTACTTTTACTCGACACTTCGCTACGTTCTTTCCTTCCTTGCTTTAATTTTTTTCTTCTGGCAGGCCCCCTCCATGCTCACACAAACTCAACCAACTTAACGAACTGAGTGAATGAGTTGTTGAGGCAAACATTTCATCATTTACTTTAGTGCCAACAACATGAGAAACAACAACAGCAGTGGACTAGGTTATTCATTCAGTATGAATATTCTCTCTCGTTTAAAACTCTCGTGCTAATCGTGTTGTCGATTTTTATTTATTATTTTATTTTTTTTTGTTTCGTTTCGTGTTTGTTTTTTGTGTGAAGTTGGTTCGAGCACCGCGTTGCATATTATTCAAATTAACGTTCGATCAATTTACCGTTATGATATAATTTTATTTCTTAGTTATCTTAATTGAATATTTCTACTACGTTCATTAAACGTTTGGTCTGCTTATTTTCTTTTGTAGAACGACGCTATCATCCTTCGTCTATTGTCGTTGTCGTCGTTTTCGTCATTTGTTCTCGTCGTGGTTAAAACACAACAACAATAACAGCAACACTCTCAGATACTACAACAACTGCAGCAGCAAGAGAGACAACAAGAGCACGCAAGTGTCAATGCTTTAACGGAACTTCTAACAGATCGCAACTACCTACATACATCACTGAGAGAAGAATAAAAAAAAAGGAAAAACAAAAAGCGTAAGCAAAAGACAAAGACAAAACAAACGGAGGGACTACAAAATGCATCAAGAGACGCGTAAAAAGTAAAAGGAGCGCCAAAAACAAAACTGCAAACACACTGCGGTTGTGTGTGAGTGAGTGTGTATGTGTGTGTATGTGCAAATGTGTGCTGTTGTTCCTGTGCGTACGAGTTTATGGATATTTGAGCAGAGCAGCAAGTGAGCGAGCTCGCGCACACTGTCTATCTCTCTCTTTCCCTCTCATCGAATCTTTGATACTGTCGCTTGTCTGATTGTTGCGTCGGTTGCTGTGTGTGTTTTCTTCGCAATTAAGTGTCTGTGTGTGAGTGCACGTTTGTTGGTTTTTGCAGTAGCAACAAACTGAAGAGAATCAATTAAAGGCACGAGAGTCTGTCAGCCTCACACTTACACTTACACCGTATCTCTCTCATTCTCTTGTGCAGTTTGGCATGGCTGCGATAAATAATAGCAACAACAGCAATAAGGATATGCAGCTATAAGAACATAAATAGCAAAGTAAACGCAAAGGATTTGAATTCAAAAGCAGAGAGAACCGTTAAGTCTAAGCAAATATACAGAGGACAGAGAGAATAAGAATTGCGAATTACAAGTTGAAATTATAATTGCGAGAATACACTACCCACCCCAAAACTAAAACTTCCCGCGTTCAACAGGACATAACAATACAAGAAATAATAAAAAAAAAGATAACATCGCCGATTGCTGCAGTCTGAAAATGAGCAGTCTGTTGGATGAGCTTGGCCAGACGCTGGCGCCAGCGTTAAATGATGACCAGCAGCAGCAACAACAACGGACATCGATAGGCACATCGCTATGTGATGATTCGAATGGGTCGTTAGCGCATGAAGACACCGACGCGAGCAATACGAGCAGCAGCAGCAGCACTAGCAGCAACAGCAGCGCCAGCAGCAGCTGCAGCAATGGCTCCGTTGGTTCAGTATCCGGCACGGATACGGACACGGGCAAAGGTAGCAGCACCATTGGTAGCATTGATGTCGCTAGCGTAAGTTCGTCCAGCATTGGTTCGGCTGCATCGATAACATCAACGACCGCACCATCGACGGCTAATTCATCGGGTCTGGGACTGGTGGTCGATGTCGATAGCAATATTGGTAGCAGCCAGGAGCTGAGCCATGGCTATGATGCAAAAAGTGTTACGGAACTGGATTCGCTGGAGGATACATGTGGTTCCATGCTAAAGGATGGGGACAAGCTTTGCAAGCTATGCAGGTGAGTGCTACACGACTATCGATATGCCGATAGAAAGCTTGGCGTACAATCGGTTATCGATATAAATTTGAAAACTTGTGTAGGCTGTGTAATTTTCAATGATGAGTTAGAGTTAGTTAGAGGTAATTTAAAGATAATTCGATCAATTAGCAGTAAAGGCCATAACCTAAAAATTTTTCATGTTTTTAAAGCCTTTTTCTAGCTATAAACGGCTATAAATAACCTTTTTCATAAATGTGCTACTTCAAGTCAGTAAAATACAAAACAAATTTTTGTATAGACATTTTTAAAATTTGTTGCTAATATAACTCAGCCAAATCTAGCTTTAAACTAGCTAATGAGGCAACACTGAGCAGTGTGTTGATGCTCACCAAACTGTATTAATCAACGATCTTTTTTCAAATTGACGACTAATGAAATTATTAATAGACATTTCTAGATGATTCCCTAAGGTACTGCATCAAAATTTCATGTACATAAAAATCGGAAGAAAAAAATATATATATACAGTGAAAGCTTCCTTGGCCGGACAGCTACGGTTCCAATATTTTTGTCCGTTCAAGGAAGCTGTCCGCCTAAGAGAACGGATTTTGCATGAAAATCATGCTAAAAACTATCAAATTCGTCAGGCTAAGGGAGCTGTCCGCCTGAGGGTGCTGTCCGCGAGTAGAGCTTTCACTAAACTGTTCATATATAAGAGTAAAACACCAAAAACTTAAGTAATTTAGATAAACTATAAGTTAGTAAAGGTATAACAAAACTTTCCAACATTTTTTTGTAACAAATTCACGAACTCTTAATTGCGTTAAATATTCAATTATTTAATAAATATTTTAAAAGTTAAATAATAACAAAAAGTAGGAAAACTTTATTAGGCAGCTGATTCTAATACCTAACTTATACTATAGATAGACTTTTAGTTAAAAAATTTTAAATATACAAATTTTAGAAATTTTTTTAAAGCCAGTTTAAAAGCATTTTATGTTTTCTTACGCTTAAAAATAAAATAAATAAATATTTTAAATAAAAATAAGCTAAAATGCCAGCACTAGCCTTCACCTCCAAACATTCATATCGATAGTGTCCGACCTATCGATTAATATTTTGCTGACTTCTACACACTTTTTTAAAATGTCCTTTCTCCGCCTCTTTGTAGTTCGCGTTTGGTGATGCCACGCATTCTGTCCTGCTTGCACGTCTTTTGCGAGGATTGCCTGCTTAATTTGTTGGCCAGCAAAGAGACCGTTTCGGCCAGTTCCCCAGCTGCTTCGCTCTCCTCGGCGGCCAGCTGCTCCTCGGCCTCGTTCGATGGCAGCGAACATCGTATGCATTCGCTGCTCGAGTGTCCCGTTTGCAAGCAGCAGACGCAGCTGGACAACAGAGGCGTAAAGGGTTTAACCTGTGACTATATTGTGACTAATATATTGGATTTATCGAATCTGGAATCGGAACATATACCCTGTACATCATGCAAAAGCAAGGAGGAGGCAATCTCACGCTGCAATGATTGTGCTAACTTTCTATGCAATGGCTGCGATAATGCCCATAAGTATATGCGTTGCTTTGAAAACCATCAGGTCGTGCGCATCGAGGATCTGCAAAAGAATGTTCAAAATGATAAATTAATCATACACAAACCGATCTGTTGTCGCCAGCACATCAATGAGAATCTCAAATACTATTGCTTCACCTGTCAGGTGCCCACCTGCAATGATTGTCTGCTTAGCGAGCACAAGGGCAACGATCATCACTATGAGACGGCAAATATAGCCGAACAGGCGATACGTGCCGACATGGTGCAGGTCATTTTGGATACACTGAAGAAAGCCGAGTATTGTAACGATGCTGGTGGTAATTTGAGCAGTGCTCTTACCGAACTCCAAACCCAACACGATAACGTACGTCAGAAGATCGATGAGGCACACAAGACCTATAAGCGTATGCTCGAAATGATACGTGATCAGATGCTCACCGAATTGGGACGTCTACACTCGGAGCGTGAGCTTAAGATCATGGATTTGATGCAAAGTCTGGAGAATAATATGGGACGTTTGCAGCAGGCAGCACAGTTCGGTCAACGTGCTTGCGATAAGGCCAATGCCATTGAGATTCTATTGCTTAAACCGGTGATCAGTGCACAGTGCACATATCTTATCGAACAGACGCCTCAGAGTGATGCCAATTATCAGCTACAATTCGAGTGTATGCCGGAGAAATTCGAGCGCTTTGCACGCGAAATGTTTGGCAAATTTCGCACTGAATCCAGCTGTAAAACAGCAGCAGGAAATGCTTTGAATGCTGGTGGAGGTGCGGGAATGGGAGCTGCTGGAACTGGCCTGGGTAACATGTTGCCCACATCGTCACCGTCGCCCACGGCCACGCCCAAGCAGCATACACCGCCGCCCTTGAATCTGAACTCAAGTGGTTGCCATGGCATTGGTTTGCTGCCCACCACGGCGGGACGTAGCTTGTCCGGTGCTGGTAACGGCAACAGCAGCAACTCAGTACAGGGTCGTCTAAGTTCGGCTGCTGTTTTCAGTCCTCTGTCGTTGCCATCATCGTTGCAGAGCTCATTCGATGGTGATACATCGGTAATGACCAATTATTCTATGATGAGCACATTGCCGCCAGATTCACCGCCGCAAATGCAGACGCCACTGCAGCAGCAACAGCAGCAGCAGCAGCAACAACAACAGCAGCAGCAACAGGCGCTGCAGCAGGTGCAGCAGCAACAGAAGCAACAACAGCAGCAGCAACAACAACAGCAGCAGCAGCAACAACAAGTATTGCATCAACAACCGCAATCGCTGCCGGTTTCCCAGCAAATCGCCCAATTGGTCACACCACAGGGCATAGTCCAAGTGCAGCAATCGAGCGGACATCTCAATGCTGGCCCAAACAGTGGCAATAACGTTGGCATGGGTCTTGGCCTGGGCATTAATGCTGGTGGACCACCACCGCCATTCAGCATGCTCGAATATAATCTATCGCGTCTGGCCAGTCTCACCGAGAACATACCCGATACTCTTAACGATGCCTTAACCGTTGGCGGCAATTCCAATTCCGTCGCTGTTGCCTCGGGCTCTGGTGGTGCCGGTGGCGGTGGTTCGTCTGCTCATCATCAGCAAGCGGTTATACCCGCATCGGCGGTTACGCCCACTCAGCCTATAACATTGGCCGACATCCTGTCGGGGGATCAGCGTGCGCTCAACAATCTCCAGGCGCTGGCCAAGCTGGGACTTAACAACAATGGTGAGTTTTCCTTTAGGAAGTAGTACAGGCAAATTTATACTTTTGTGCCTTTTACTATGATTTGAAGTGGGCGGGGCAGTAGCTTTTAGTATTATATATATATTCTTGAGTAGTAGCCAAGTCGATTAAGTTATGTCCGTCTGTTTGTCGCTGAGTTTTAGAGCTAACTTTCTGATTCTAGGTAAAGATCCGCTGTATTTAGGCTGACAGTTTGCTTAAAATCGGGTGGATCGGTTTACTAACGACTATAGCATATGAAATAGGAACTATAGGGTGTGGATTAGGGTCTAGTATTGAAAAACTACTTTTTATTGAGATACTTCCAAGAAATTTTGTAAACTTCATGGCTTTATATCCTAAACAAATTTATTTTCGCTCAAGAGACTATATCGTAAAGCTCTTTTAGAACTAATAGAACGAAAATCAGGAGCAGCCCTAAGATCTTTTGAATAAATATTATATTTTAGTATAGAAATATCTTAGGAGAATTAATATGGCTATTTATCATGATCAAAATTTTTGCCGAATAAAAAACTATGTCGTATAGCTCCAATGGAACTAATCCACCTAAAATCAGTATCATATCTTTTGAATAAATATTAGGTTTTGGTGTAGAAATATCTTAACGCTATTGAAATGGCTATTTATTCTGAGCAAATTTATTGCTGATTGAGAAACTATATTCTACTGGACTCATCGATCGAAAATCAGTGAAACAATCAAACTTTTTTCTTTGTTGAGCTGAGTTTAACCTCTCTCGTAGCGACTCTGCATAGTCAATTGAAAAAGTCAATGTTCTTTAGCATATTTCTGTCATAAGATCTATAGGTTTAAGGATAATAAAGTTATAATAGGAAACAACTCTTTAAGTAGGTTATTAAAGAACTACTCTACTAGAGTACACCATAGGAGTGTTTAATAGAAAATTGAAGGTAATAGTTTATAGTATTTCTTAATTGATCAAGTCAAGTTAGCTACAAATATTACAGGCATTAACATTATGTCATGTTGAGGTCATGAAAGATACTGTTATTCAAATAAAAATCTATTGAACTATTCACTTATGACAATGAATAAATTTATACACATTTTAAGTGGGTTTTTTTAAGTTTAGTTATCGGTTGAACTTATTTTACAAAAGATTTTAATTCCCTCTTTAGGTATCCATTAACTTTATTTATTTAAAAGTAGTTTAGTCCATAGGTCAAGTCCAAGTTGAGAAAAGTTTAGTAAGATTATTATTATTATTATTTTGTTTGGGTTCTTTTTTTAAAGGGTTATGATTTTCCTTATTTTAAATCAAAAAACCTTGACTATAGTTGGTCCTCTCTTAACCCATTTCATAATAGGTTGACCTTGGTTTTACTTCGGTAAATCGAAGATATTATTGTATTATAATTTTGTTTTTGTTTTGACACTTTTGAGTTTTTCTTTTTGCAACAATCAACACACACGCCAAATCCAACAACAAACCAACCCGTCTGTCCACACACACACACACCAACCAATCCAACTACCAACACACACACATACACACACAGATGAACAGCACGATTTGTTGTCGTCGAATGGAAGCTCAACGTGCCTTGATTATATTTTAACAGATTTCTGCATGCCAGCAGCGACATCGCCCAGTTTGCAGACATTGAATCCGATTGTCGGCGGTGTCGAGGACATGGGTTTAAATAATTTCCATGCCGTTGCACCACCGGGCACTACCAGTGTGGTAACGGGACGTAATAAGGCTACTCCCATGCAAATTCGTTGCAAATTTGGTTCATTGGGCACCGCTAAGGGGCAGTTCAATTCACCACATGGTTTCTGTCTGGGCGTTGATGAGGAAATCATTGTGGCCGATACCAATAATCATCGCATCGAGGTCTTTGACAAAATGGGTGCACTCAAATTTCAATTTGGTGTGGCCGGCAAGGAGGAGGGACAACTCTGGTATCCCCGCAAAGTCGCTGTCATGCACAACAATGGCAAATTTGTGGTCTGCGATCGTGGTAACGAACGATCTCGCATGCAAATCTTCTCCAAGTGTGGACACTTTATGCGCAAAATTGCCATCAGGTGAGTTTTTAAACTGGTGACTCTTTAATGTAATTAAATTGATGGCCTTTGATTGCAGATACATTGATATTGTGGCTGGACTGGCTGTCACTGCCAAAGGTCACATTGTGGCCGTCGATAGCGTGTCGCCGACCGTTTTTGTCATCTCCGAGGAGGGTGAACTAGTGCGTTGGTTTGATTGCAGTGATTATATGCGCGAACCCTCCGACATTGCCATACGAGGTAAGTATCGGACAGTCGAGCAGACTCTTCTCTTGCTTTGTTAAACATCAATTTAATGTGTTTCCCTCTTCCTCCAGACAACGATTTCTATGTGTGCGACTTTAAGGGACACTGCGTTGCCGTTTTCCAGGAAGATGGCACTTTCCTCTATCGCATTGGCAACGAGAAGGTCACCTGCTTTCCAAATGGCATCGACATATCTAATGCTGGTGATGTACTCATTGGCGATTCACATGGCAATCGTTTCCATGTCGCCTGCTATTCACGCGAGGGCGTTCTCCAATCCGAATTCGAGTGTCCACATGTTAAGGTTTGCAAACATTCTAATTTAAGTGATTTAATACGTGCTGATGGGTAGTATAATTTTGATTTACATTCCTATTATACATAAATTTCTATATGTCTGTTAAGTAGCTACATAGGTCTCCAAGTAGACCCATATTTTGTTACCTTCTAGCTCTTAAACTCTTAAAATTTTCTTGACACAAACCATTTTTAGGGTAAAGCTTTGTAGACCCAGTGCTTAAAGAGGGAAATGTGCCTATCAGGCAGCAGGAGCCGTTTCCAACCACAAACAGTATATATCTTCTTGATCAGCATCAACAGACGAAACGATATAGCAATGTCCATCCGTCTGTCTGTCTGTATGAATATCTATATATACAGTGGAAGCTACCTTGGCCGGACAGCCACGGTTGCAGTATATTTGTCCACCCAAGGGAGATGTCCGCATAAGAGAACGTATTTTGTATGAAAATCATGCTAATATATGTACTATTACATTCGTCAGGCTAAGGAGGCTGTCCGCTAGTTGAGCTTTCACTGTAGTCCCTTAGCTCGTCTGTAGCCTTTTTACCTTATTTTATTCTATGCTCTTCAAAAATCCAGAGAACCTTTAACTATAATGACTAGAGTCTTGACTTGTTCTTCAAAATATTAATACATTTTGGCGTTGCTTTAAATATTTTAATGGCACATCCATAAAATATAAAAACTTTCGATTATTAAAGACATATTCTGCGTTGGCTGACAAACTATAAGAGCTAGAAACTCTAAATTTAGCGCGTTAGTTGCTAAAATTCTTAAGCTTTGCAATTCTTGATTCATTTTTAACTCGCTCAAGCGGGTTTTAAAAATTTCTGCACTGACTTAGAAACTATAACAGCTATCTATATTAAAATTGGCTAAATAGCAGTCGCAAAAAATGAAATTTTGTGTAAAGTCTCTTATAAAATCAGTTTATACTTAACTACAAATTTCATGTGTGCAGGTTTCACGCTGCTGTGGCCTAAAAATCACCTCCGAGGGATATGTGGTCACACTGGCCAAGAACAATCATCATGTGCTCGTTTTGAACACCCTGTATGTTCACTGATTGCAAATCAAAGCGCGTAACAATCGTCCAGCTGTCGATATGAACAAATATAACTATAAATACTCTTCGGGCAAGATTTATGGATGTCGCAGGCAGCAGCAACAACAACAGCAGCAGCAGCAGCAGCAACATTCGCCGGAACAACAACAACAACAACACCAATAACAACAGGAACAACAACACCAAATTGGAGCAGCAATTTAGGCAACAATAAAATTCGAGCTTAAATGCCGTTTCCTGCTAACTCAAGCTCAGACTAGGCAACAAAAGCAAAAAGAAAACTATAAAAAAGAAAATATGAAAAAGGAAAACTTGTAATAATTAAAAAAAAAAAAAAATAATGAAAGAAGTAAATTTTGAGGGCAACGAGCAAATCAAATCTCGAACACACACCACGGATATATATACAAAAAAAGATAAATATATATAACTATATATATATATATAGGAAAACAAACAAACAACAAGCAACAAGAAAATGCAAAAACACTATTTTTGATCTCTAATTTAAAAAGCAACAACAAAAAACAAAAGATAAAAAATAAAATAAAAACAAATAACGATTAGCGCTACTGACAAAAAACTTAACAAACCAGGAGGAGTATGAGAAGCAACAAACAAATAACAAAACACACAAAAATAACACTAAAACAATTGAACAAAAGGAAGCAAGAAAGAAGTAAGAAGTATGGAGAAGATAGAACACAACTTTATATATACGATATATATATTTTCCCACAGCGAAATGCGAAGGAAAGTGAAGGAGAAAAAGAATTGCTCTAATTTTGATTTTATTTTCTGTTTTGTTTTTTTTTCACTTTTTTCTGTTTGTTTTAACTTTATTTGTAATAAATTAAGTTTTCTTGTTACAACAAAATTGTCCTAGAACACAACACACACACGCTCTCACACTCATACACACACCCACACACACACACACACGAACACACGTACACCTATTGTTCTACATGTTACTTATTATCTACATATAGACATGTTTATTGTTATATCGACCGATTAGCTTTCTTGTGCATACACCCTTCCAGAATCTTTTAAACCAAAACTAATAATTAAATTAAAAACACGTATGTGAATGTATGTGTGTGTGTGCGTGTGTGTGTGAGTGTGTGAAATGTGCAATTTTTGCGCACATTTTCCTTCGGTACACGGTGAACAGGAAAAACTAGTCGCAAAAGGCAATAAATCAGAACAAGAATAACACTATATATATATATATATATATGTGTATAGATATGCATATATATATTTATTTATATATGTTTAGGTTTTTTCCTTACCGCTGCTTATATAAGGTGATATCTATATATAACAAACATATATATATCTTAAACATACATATATGTGAAATCCTATGACTATATGACTTTGCCATATATATAAAGAATAGAGGCATATATATACACAGTATATATAACTAAGTGTCTATATGTGTGCGCACAACAAAGGTCATGTATGTGTGTGTGTGTGTGCGAGTGTGTTATATGTTTTAATTGTCGCGTTGTGCGTTGAACAAACAAAAAACAAAACATACAAACTAAATTTAAGCTAATAAACCAAACCAACAACAACAACAACAACAAATTATGTAATTATGCATTAGGCCAACAACAACAAGGAGGAGAAGACAAGTAGTAGACAATGAAGTAACCAAACCAACAAACAAATAACAAATAATTCAACAAAAACTATTGTTAAGTTCTATATATATATTTACAATGTTAAAACGATATTCCTTTTGCTTATATACATACAAAACATATACATATACATGTGCATATGCCCACATACATATATATATATAAACTATATACTATATACTATACATATATATAGGATATAGCATATTGCACAGATTTTTTGGGGCATGTGCCATTTTCTTTCCCGTTGTAATACAATATATAAGGCTGGTTTACTCCCAAGACATTATTATTTTTTAGTAAATTACCAATATAATAATAATGATAATAATTATTACGACTATTATGCTTACGACGAAACTATTATTATTAATTGAAATCAATTTGTTTGCTCTTTCACTTGTGTTTTTTTTTTATTTTTTATTATTATGATTTTTTTTTTTGAATATGTAAAATGGCAATTTATTTTTTTACTATGTTTTAAGCAGAGAAACATGAAGAGCAGAGCAACTTATTTTTTATAGGCTGTAAACACATTTTATTATATACACTACACCTACACACACACACACAACTACAAGAAAGTTGGCAAAACATTTATGAATTCATGTTAACTATATAATTTAGTTTTACGGTTTTTGTTCAACAAAAGCAAAGCAAGAAAAAAAAAGCTTTTTTTTTTATTATTTCGCGTGTGATTTGTCGTTAATCGCAAAATTTTTAAATGTGTTTCATATGGAATAACTGTTTAATCTTGTCATTTTTTGTTTATTTAAAACAAACTAGTTTTTAACCATATTTGTGAATAAATATATATTAAGTTCGTTATCAAACAAAAATCAGCCACAAAATTGAATTTAAGCGGCAACGAATACAAGCATATATATATTTTGTTTTGAAATCGTATTTTTTTTTATAATTGTTAGGCAAACAACAACAGAGAACAATAACAAAATTGTTTAATGAAGCAATTTGAAAAATTCAATTTTAATTTTGTTAACAAGAAACGAAACAAAAACGTGTGAGGCTACACTTATATTAATTATTAAAAAAAAGAGAAACAACAACAACTATTAGCTATTGCTTAAGTTTTTGAAGAAGAAAAAAAAACGCTTTTAATGTGTTTTCTTTTACTTTACTATTATTATAATATTTTATGTAACTTTTCGATGACAATTTCAAGAGTTTCCTTAGGGAGCGCACGAAAGCGGCTCCCACAAAAAAATGAATAAAAAAGAAAATTGTTATCGGGGATGAAATGAAAATGATAAGAGAAAGAAAAATGCAATTTTTTGTGAACAATTTGGCTGTTGAAATATATAATTTTAATTTTAATCATATGTTTTTGTTTACATATTTAATTAAGCTTAACTATCATGTTATTAACTTGTACAATATTACTTTAGGGCTATGAACTCTATGTCACCCCCGCGCTCCCCCCACCACCACCCACAACAACAAAACAACACGAGAAATTGAATTGTGCTTAGTGAATTTCATTTGATTTTTATGTTCTAAAAAAAATACTGAAAGTTGTTGTCTTTGCCGCTAAATCTAATGACAATGAAAAAGCAAATTAAAAAAAAAAAAAAAAAAACACTAAAAAAGTATTAAGAAAACACAACAACAACAGAAGAATTTGCCAAACTTTGTTAATTTTTCGTCTCTTTTACTTATTTTGCGCCTTAAAACAAAATAGTCAAAAACAACTCTAAAAAAACAAAACCTGTTATACATAAATTATTGTTAAAAAGAAAACAAACTATATTTTACACTTTGTTTCTAGTTTTTACGAAAAAAAGCCTTTAAACGAAAAACGAAAAAAAAAACAAAAACACAAAAACAAATCAAAGATTATGAAAAAAAAAAAAAAAAAAATAATGAAATTGTAATTCCACACGCTTTTATTTATAAACATTTACATAATTGCGTTTCTTTATAGTTTTAGAACAAAAAAAAATGGCTAAAAAATTATGTTTTTTTTTTTTTGTTTCAAACAAATGAAATAATTTAAGATTCATTTCAAGCAAAACAAATGATATTAAGTGAACGAAAAGATGATTTTTGATGCAATGCGTTTAAAAACTTTTCCAAGAACAAAAAACAAAAAACTAAACAATATACTATAGAAAATTTGCAAAAACTTAAAACTAAATAATGAAAACTAATTGATTTCCTATTGCATACAAATTTATGAAAAAATGTGCTTAAGTTTAAATCAAATTTACAATTTAGTTTGAGATTATGAACTAAACTAAACTAAAACTAAAAAAAAAACCAAAACTTTTTACATCAACAGTTATATGCATATGTATGTATGTAACCGTCTAGCGAAATTATACATATGTAGATTTTAGCCAAATGGCAAAGGCGGCAGGAAAATTGGTCGTACATTGGGCGTGGCACGCGCGACACTGAACACTACGAAGCACTGAAAACACACTAGGAAAAAAAAAACAAACACACACATACATATATACGAACAGCTAGTCAATAGCGTTTACGTCACGTAAGCACACACGCTTGCGACGTAACGTGACAAGTCAACGAAAGCAATATACCACATCACTTAACGTAACGATTATTATTTTAAACTTAACGAAACGTAACGTCGTGACGTCACGTTCCAATTAGCCCCCAATAAGAAACTCAGCCAACTTGTGCCAATTTACAATTTTTGAAGGCCGTCATTTTGTGGCTAAGCTGCAAAAACCCAAAGCAATTCAAAAAACATAAAAGAAAAACAAAAAACATAAAAGTAAAGAATGAAAAAGGCATATTATGATTATTCAAATTATTACTATTATTATTTGAAATACTGTAAACAATATTGTGACAAAGTGAACGCTTTCTACCTAAATTTTATGTTTGTTTATATTACTGTACTTTATTTAATTTTAAACCACTCACAACAAACAACAACAAAAAACAAAACAAAACTCTACAAATACATATACACACATTATATAAGTATATATGTACATCTATATATATACATTCTATATACACTCAATGTCTCTCAGTCCTCTTAACTGTAATTACTTTGTACAACAAATTTTTGAATTGGAATCTACCAAAAACACCAAAAACTATATGTAAAAAAATAAAAACTATAAGTAAAAAATACTATGAAAATCACAATGAAAATCACATAATTGTAATGAAAAGCAAAAGAAAATTTTGAAGATGCTGCCAAAGATTTTTTTTCGATTGTTTTTTTTTTTTTTTTAAATATACATATATATACATGGAAAGTTGAAAACAATTACTATACTATAATCGAAAAAAGTATAAGGAAAAAGGAAAGATTAACTATTACTGTACAATTGACGATCATGAAGCGTATTAATTTTGTTTTATCACATATATAATACTAAAATAATACTACAATATTGTAAACATAATAATAAAATGAGAAAGAATTGAGAAAATTGAAGTTGAAACTGGGAAAATTGAATTTTTGTGCGAAGAATGAGGAAGAAGAATTTGCTCAGTAGGCAAAGAAACTAAAACAAAAAAGAATTTGTAGCAGCGACTATTTACCTAAATACTAACTAAACTAATTCAACTAATCACACTAATGACAAGAGTAACAAAAATTCGTTAATAATTTGTTCCTTAACAAAGTAATGAAAACAAAAAAAGTTGAGTTTAAAAAACAAAATAATTTACATAATAATTATAATAATAATAGTTGTAAAAGCAGAGCATATAAACACTATACATATACGATATACATATTGAACAGCAAGTGTAGTATATATACACAGGCATACATATACATATACATGAGGTATACACAAGTATATACATCTATATATATATATATATATATTAAGTGTGGCAAGATCGGTCGAAAGCAATCAGTCAGGTTTTGACTACGCGGCTTTGCGTAGTTCAATTAAGTTAACTAACTAACACACTCACACACACACACACTTACACATAGTAAACGAAAATTTTTGAATATTCTCTCCATTTACAACACTAGATATACCACTCCCCGCCCCTTTTTCGCCCCCTTTTTCAGCCTTGTCCACCAAACTTTGCCTAGTTACGTGTTTCATTTACCGTAGTTTTTTCTATCATATTGTGCATTTAGTTAAATTTATTTATCGACTACTATAAACAAAATGTAAAAAAAAAAAAAAAATACCAAACGCTTTATACATCAAATTATTTTAATATAAATATATAGATATATACATATTTATATATTATATATATATAAAAAGAAAAAAAAAAAAAACAAATAAAAATGGGAAACGAATAACAAAACATATATCTATATATATACATACATACATATATACAACATATATACAAAATATTATGTATTTTATTTAAATTTTTAAATGTATTAGCTGGAAAAACAAATACCAAAATGGAAAGAATTGGAGTTGAAATTCTCTAAGACACACACACACACTGACACACGCTGATTTGACACGCCCACATGGTCAGAGTTGTAGGCGTTAAGATGATAATGAAATGTTTAAACAAATATACACACATTGTCTATATACACATGCACAGCGGTGTACATGTTTCAAGCAAGTTTACATGCAGACAGCTGTGTTCAGGCAAATAGAACTGCAGGTTGTTAAATCATATTATAAAGCCAATAAAAGCACAGCATAATTTTTTACAAATTACGAATATATTTTAATCGATTTTTAAAGCCGATTTAAGGTAAAAAAAATTTATTTTAAAAATTTTTTTTTTTTTTGAGGGTTAGTAAAAAACTCCCCAAAACTTTCGTTCTCTACTCCCAGCTAAAGTAAAATTGTGCAAATAAACATTGCCAACTCTGACAGCAGCTAGTGTGGTTCTATTTCTGTGAGCACAGCTGTACATACAACAATAATGAGCAAAATATAAACAATCTAGTGTACGTCAATTTTTTGATGATCATTTTTCGCCTTATTACAGAGACAACAACAAACATATAATACTAGAATTATAATTAATAAACAATTAAAATTAGTTAAATCACATTTTGTTTTCAAATGAAGCAATCAATTAACAGTAAAAAGTAACACCAACAACAACCAGTAATCTATGAACCAATTAGAAAACATTATTAACAAATTGTGTAATCAAAAACCAACAAAAGGGTTTAAACTTTAAAGTTTAAACCAAATTGAATGCACCAAAAGTGAGCGAATCAATTAAACAAATTTAAAATAATTTTTAACAAACAAATTGCCATTGAATGTAATATTAAGAGTAAAATAAACAGTTGTAAATTAGGGATAAAGCAAATCTGTTAAAATGCAGTTTGAACTGCCTGAATCACCCCACCATTTCCCCATGCACACATGTACGTGTATGTGTGGCAGTATTGTACACACTCACACTAACAAACACACGCGTAGCACCACTTCAAATCATGCGCTTTGTGACTCGCTTCTCTGTGAAAGCAGCTGAGCGACTGATCTTGCTCCTTCCATGACTGCCGAAAGAAAGCATCGTGTAGTAAACGAAGTGTAGTTCGGCTGCAACCAGTCGTTCGTTGTGTAGCAGACACGAAGTGTCTGAGCTTGCTGCTTACGCAGCGACTGAGCCTGCGCAGCGGCTGAGCTTGCTGCTTTGATTTGTTCCTTCCATGACTTAAGCAGCAGCCGAAGTGTGGTTCGGCTACAGCCCATCGCACGCTACTAAACATACACGAAGTGTGCGTCGTGTCGTCTGTCGGCTAACCGCTGATAAACGTTTGATTGGGTCGAGTCGGCAGAGACGTCGGCAGAGACGCCGGCAGAGAAGCACCACCTGTTCCGCATGCCAATTTCGCTGCAAGCAAATTGAAATAATTGCATTTAATTTACACAAGTCTCGCTTTAAAAGTTGTTGTTATTGAGGCGAAAACGAATGTCAGCATGTGAATACTTACTTGAGATACAAATACATACAATACATAAGGGCAATACACCCTGTATAAAAACAACGGCAACATATAGCTTCAAGATCAGTATACAGTTGAAAAAATTTTTAAGTCTACATAGAAGTTTCTCGACTCAACCTAAATTCATTTACTTTAAAATATTTTATTGAATTTATTATACACGTATATTTAATTTTGTTTGATAATTTTTTATGTTTATCATGTTAATTTTTTACAACATTTACGTGTGTCCGTGTGTGTGTGTGTGTTTTAACAGTTTGTTTTCAAAAGACAATTACTGAATTTATTTTTAAAACTTAATATTTTAGTTACTCTTTTAAGTTTACACAAAACAATATACAAAATCTAGAAAATATAAAAACCAAAATAAAAACAATGTTGATAAAATTGAGTTGTGTTCAGCTTATAGCAACAAAATAGAAATGAAATAATTATAAAACAAATATATAAAAAACAAAAACAAAATACATGCATATTTATTATTTAAATATTAAAAAAATTAAGTTGAGTTTTGATTTATTTACGTTCCGTTTTTACATTTCAGTTTGATTTCTTGAGAGACTTGCAGTAAAGCCCTTAAAAGTATGCTATGAAATCTGACTTAACAGTGCTGACAGACTTGTGTGGGCTAAAATGGCTAGATTTATTATTAATTATGCTTAAAAAAGCCAACAAAAGATTTCTAAATTTTTAAATTTCATAGAATCCCCGCTATTTCTTGCTAGAACATTTCACTTAAAACTAGCTTCAATATTAACTGAAATGGCAACACCTTTTTTGATACTTACTTCAATGTTTTCTCTTCAATTGTGCCAATTTGTAGGGAATGCTGAAAATGAGGAATATCAGCACTAAATACATTCGATAACACTCGATTTTGAATGATTCAAAGTGTATGCGCCTCAAAAAAAAAATGATAACGATTTACTGAGTAGTTTGCTGTGTTAGTACTTGCAAAAAGCCTTGTCCATGATATACGAAGAGTACTAAAGTTCAATATTTAATATACTATACTATATGATATATACCAAAAATATATACATTTTTTTTAATACTCGTACTAACGAAATTCTGCGAGTTGTTGTGTTATAAATTTGCGTACATATCAGTGAGAATTATTTACACTACGCTAAAAACTTTTTGGGTAAAATGTTTATAAAAAAAAATTGAAAAAAAAAATTTAATGCTGCGTTCACACCTCAGTAGACTGAGTGTCAATTTGAGTCAACAGTTGACATGCAAATTCATAAACTCTTGTCAACTAGTGTGAATTCAGCATTAAAAACTAGAATTCTTTTCATCTTTTTAATATTGATTGATTGATTGATTGAACGAGCTCAATAACACTTTTTGCTACATATACGTGTATATGTATATGTGTCTGTTTGTCTGTACGTGCGTGTGTGTGTGTCTGTGAAGTTTTTAATGTATCTTTGGATGTTTCAAAAAACTAATTAATTAATTCACATACTCAAACTAGTGCCATGAACAAATTAATTGTTTATAAACAATTATAATTATTTGTAATTTTTTTTGTTTTTTTTTTATTTATGAAATTAAAAAAAAAGTGAAAACACAAGTTGCATATTTTTTAGAAACAATGAAAGTTGCAATAACAATTAATTATACAATGAAAAACAAAAATGTTTTGTGCTGGCTTAGAGTTTAGAACAGTTCCAGTGTTGGAAAGAAGCAGAAACAAAAGAAAAATCCCAAAAAACATATGAGAAAACCGAAGCAATTAGAAAGCTTTTATTTTTCTAGAATTTTAACAAAAAGAACAACAACAACAACAACAAGAACAAGAACAAAATAACTAATAACTAAAAACTTCCTAATTTCTCTCAGTGTAATACACAAAATCTACATGCATATATACATATACATATACTTAATATTATATAAATATTTATATACATATAAACTAGTAGACAAATAAAATCTACATATATAGTGCATACATATACATATACATCCACATACATATATGTCTACATATATGTATGTAAATAACTCTCGATTTATATAGCAAAAACCAAACAAATAATTAATTATAATAATGGAAAACTTGTGCAAAATCGCAGCATGCAATTTAAATGTCTCTGGGTTGTTCAAATTAAGTAAAAAAAAAAAAAAAAAAAAAAAACTGAAAAAAAAACAAAACAATTTTTACGTGTATGAAAAAGCAAAATGAGATTCTAGAGAATATTATTATGAAATCTACATGCATAACCAAAAGTATCTACACACAAACACATACACACATACGTATACAATGCTACAATTGATAATAATTAAGAAAGTTAAAACAAAAAAAAAAATATATAGAAATATTTAAGATTTGACCAAACCAAAAATGATTAATAATATTACTTAGCGCGCCTTGCAATGCGAATTCTTAAACAACTTGTAGCAAATACGGTTAAAAAATTTACTTAATTTTTGTGGGAGTAACAAAAAAAAATAAAACTCCCTCAAGTAGTCAAGATTAGCAAATATTTTACACTTCCAAAAAAAAAAGAGATGAAATAAAACAATAATTATAATGAGAAAAAAGAAGGAACAAAAAAATAACACCACCACTTTGGCCATCAGTTTTTTGTATTAAGCCATTATAAAAAGTAATATCAAAGTTAGTACCAAAAAAATAAAAATAGAATATATTAAAAAAAAATAAAAGAAACAACAACATAACAGTCAAACAACGATAACGATAAATGAACGTACAATGCGAGCCGTTATATACGGTTGGATATAGTATGATAACTGCAAATCGGGAGATCTGGGTCTTAAAAAAAAAATAAAACAAAAGAAAGCAAAGAAAATACCAATAAGTTTTTAAGGAAAACAATTCCCCGTGTTGTCAAAAGGCTTTAACAAAAAAAACAAGTAACCAAACAATTTGTAATTAAGCATAAAGTGTTTTTTTTTTTATTTTTAAATATTTTTGCTTAACAAATGAAAATATATTTCTAAGCGTGCCTCACATTTTAGACACACTTTTGAGGCTACAACAAACAGACAGCAACAATATTTTTGGGCACCAAATATATATATATAATATTATATAATACATATATGTATTGTATAGCATAAATCTATAAATATTTCAACTATTTAACTAAGCGATAAAAAAAATCAAGGCGAATTTTATGTGTCCGTGTGCTTACTGAACGAAGGGCTAAAAACCCAAGAAAAACTGAAATAAAATTAAATACTACTCACACTCACACACACACATGCATTTCATGCCTAAAGTGAAATTTTAATTAGTGTGAAATGAAGGATTAAAAACCAAAAGGAGCAAAGGTTTTCCAGCATTGCGAAACATGAAAGAAAAACAAACACAAAACATATTGTAATTAGAATGTTTTATGAATTATATACACCTTATATACATACAATATTCATACATAAATATTTATATACATATATGTATGTACTCGGCCTAAACAATATACATACATATATATTTAACTGTATTGTAACTTACCATAAGATGTTGATAAATTTTATGTGAGTTATTTCATGATGTTGTATAGTTAAATGGCAAAATCGCGAACATATTTGCAGTTCCAAGTTTTACAGTAACACTTTTCATAGCATACTTTTTGGGGGCATCTCAAAAGTATTCTATACAGAGCCAAGATTTTTAATAAAAGTTTGTGAAATTGAAGTGAAATCGGGAACGTTCAGAAAAAAAAAGATTAATAATAATAATAATAATAATAATAATAATAATAATAATAATAATAATAATAATAATAATAATAATAATAACAATAATAATAATAATAATAATAATAATAATAATAATAATAATAATAATAATAATAATAATACATAATAATACATAATATAATAATAACAATAATAATAATAATAATAATAATAATAATAATAATAATAAAAATAATCAATAAAACTGTTGGGCATTCAATGAAAGCAAAAAAAAGTGCATTACAATAAAAAAATGTCACGGAAATCATGCAAACTTAAACATAAATTAGAAATGATCACTGCGAACGGCAGGCCACGATAGTGACGAAAGCAGTTTGAAGATCATGTACTTGTATTAGTATAACTCGTGCATATGTAGCTTATATGTATTCCTAGATCTGGTATTCTTTATTGATTTTAGGTATGTTAACACTAAAAACATGCGAAAGCGATAACGATAACGATAACTTGAAAGATATCGAAACCCAAAACGTTTAGAACTCAAGAAGCTGCCTCAAAAATGTATGAATTAAATATTAAAAAAAACAAAATTATTAAAAATATATATATACATATATATATATATATATATATATATATATGTGTCTTATACAAATATTATATACATATATATACTAAACAAGAGCATTCTTACTAGCTACTTGGAAAATCACAAGAATAAAAAAAACCAAAACTAAAGTGAACTTATAAAAACAAACTGAACTATTCTTAAAAAAGAAAACGAAGAGAAAATAAATCGTAAATGAATTTTACTGAGAAAAACCCCAAAAGTTTTGTGTACAACAAAATCTTTAAATTAATTATTAACAAAAAAAAAAAAAAACAGAAATCAGAAATAGCGTTTTTGGATAAAACTTGTAATGTATTTTCACTGTTTGGGCAGCATTTAGTTATGTCGCACAAGGGTTAAGATATAATCATGTTCCTCACACACACACACACACACACACAGACGACACGAAGACACACGTATACACACACACATAGCTGTAACTGTTTAATCCTTGTGCATGCAAATGTCATGGAATATTGAAAAAAAAAAAAAAAAAACAAACGCTTCAAATTTAATTGCATTGTTATATGATTTACGATTTGTGTGATTACAATGAGAGTATGAATCAAATGCATACAACTATTTACACAACAACAAACAAGACAACAACAACCAGAACAACAACAACAACAACTTATACCATTTTTGCTGACTGTATTCCTTAGGCTTTTTACACCTCTTACCATTTAACTATGAAATGCAAGAATCTTTGCCGAATTTTGCATGAAAAACTTATTTAAAAATAATTATATATATATTAAAGTATATATCAATCAACATGTTAGTTGTAAATACATATATATACATGCATATACATACTTATATACCTATATAAAATACTAAACTGCAATTGAATACGGGCTATCGGTCATCCTATATACTTATATACTCTAAACACGTGCATAACTCATCTACTAGTATATCCGTAACTTGGTTCTCTATCATAAAACACACACTGACACACACACACCCAGACACACCCATACAGACACACCTACTCATACACTCACTTAGACGATATTATTTTTAGTCCCCCCGCCTGTGATAGTGTTAATAAATATGGTAAAAACCACAAAAAAAAATATCCAAAAAGAAAAAAAAAAAATCTGTCAAGTGTCCGGGACCCAGTTTTGCCGATTATACATATATATATATTTATATAGTAACGGCATTTATACCCGGTACTCTTATGAATATTTTTCCAGCATTTTTAGATTCATGTTTTTCTTTTGGAAAAATTATTTAGGTATACAAAAAACAGAAAACCAAAAAAAAAAAAAAAAAAAAAAAAAAAAAAATTAGAAAATGCACTAAACGAACAACACACACAGAGAACATGTTTTGACACGTTCCAACATGTTTGATCATGCTAAATAGTATTTTTTTTAGTGTGTGCGTGTGTGTGTATGTATTTTAAATGTTAAATAATATGAAATTATATAATCATATTTAGGAATTATTCAAATATTATAAAAAACAAAAATCATTTACATTCAATTTGTCCTGAATCAGCAAATACTTAAATGTATAACTTATCAATATGACAATATTCATTTATAAAAGAAAATGCTTGAAAATAAGAAAATCGTTTTAGCAACATATCTGGCTCATCTCTGAGTGCTATTACAGACAACAGTGAAAGCTCAATAAAGTGAACGACTATACATACATATTTTTTTGTTGTCAATTTTTTAAGATACGCTAAAAAGTTTCCTTTGGCAAACTTGAAATACAAAAACGAGTAAAAATGAGAGAGCTTTTGCTGTGTATTATTTATACAACTAAAACTTATACAAATTTATTAAATATTTTTTCAACTATCCCACATACATTAAACAACAAATAAAAACACGATAAACTTTGAACCAATTAATTATACAACAATAAAGCACAAGTGAACAACAAAGCAAAGCATTCTAAATGGTAAATGTACCTTCAAAAACAACAACAACAAACAAGAATAACAATTATACCTAAAATAATATAATAATTAATTCATTTTTATTAGCCTTATTTTTATGATTTGTTTTTAACCATCAGAAGACAATATTTTATTGAATATTGTGCCAGATATAATCAGAAAAGCAATAAATCGACTTCCTCAATGATCCTCATAAATCAAATTTCGTCCTGTCCCCCGAAAATCCCTCAAATTTGTTCAAAACTTTCGTAATTCTGAACTAGAGAAAACATTTTTTCCAAAAATGGTTTCATTTTTATGTATGTGTCTACACCAAAACAAAGCCATCTCTATAGATATTTTAAATCAAAAATAAAAACAAATAAAATTAAACTTTAACAAAATTTTGTCCGAATTTTCTGCTGCGAAAATTAAGTAATACTTAAAAAAAAAATATTTATAATATCTACTTATAACAAAATTATACATAAATATATATATACATATATAGAGAGTGCGTGTAATAACTAGAATCACATAATTCCATCCACTTTTGATATTTTAAATGATAACAACATTAAACAATATAAGCAAAGCAAAAAAAAAAAAAAAAAAAAAAAAAAAAAAACAAATATATATAAATGTATTTATTAATTCATAATTAAAAAGGAATAAAAAAAACTTTAGCGCAATGCAATGCATCTTAAGTGTTTGAATGTTGTCTTAACTAAAAGTGTCATTCCTACAACAACAACATAAACAATTAGAACAACAACAACAGGAGCAATAAAAAATACTTGTGCTTTTGCACTGGCAAACAAATTGTTCAGTTCTTGAGTAAGTTTACTTAGCACGTTCAAACACAAACACACACACACACACACACATACACACACAAATATTTATATATACGTATATATACATAATGGCACCAAAATCCTTATTGTAGTAGTTGAAAAAGTTACAACAAATTATAATGATATTTACACGTCATGAACAGTTAAATGATATTGAAAAAAAAAAAAAAACAAAAAACATTGCTTTAACTATATATACATACATATATTAATATATGTATATATACATAAAAATACCGAAAACAAATATACAATTATACATATATATAAATAATTGGAGCAAGAAAAAACAAAAAAAAAAATGGATTAAAAAAAATATTGTACCACAAATCAGTAAGAACCTTTTCTAGAATGTTATGTCTTCCCTTTGAATCAATTAAATATATATGATATATATAAAATATACATATATACACTATGTAAACACACAATTTAAAAGAAACGCAAATAGAGAAGAAAATCCTTAAACTGACCAAAGTGAAAAGTTAAAAAAATTGGAAATTTGAGTACTAAAAACTGCTCGTAAAAGTTTTTTTTATATATAACTAAAATATATATATATATGACTAACTAATTAATATGTACTACTATGAGAAAACCTCAAAATTTCCTAATTCGAATCCTGTTTCAATAGCAATAATCAACAATTAATAACAATTAAAGCAAATGCAACAAATTTACCTATTTATACTATAGTTTGCAGGTAATTCAAACTTATGACCTAAAACCGAAACATTTACATCAAAAAATTTAACATTTAACATAGTAAACGAAAAATGTAACATTAACATGAATGTTAACATTACATTAGCATTGTTCCAGCATCTGTTATAGTTAACATTTCAGTTCGTTTGACCAAAGCAATAGTTGAACAAACAAACAGAGAAAAACAAAACAAAACAAACGAATGAAAGTGGGCAAAGAAGAGGATAATAAATTGAGCAAATCAGCTTTTGATCTTTTCATCAAATGAACCTATCTGAAAAATTGTACTTTAAACAGTATGAATATGTACTACAGCATAACAAAATGTTTAACAAAATATATAACAAAATGAAAGGGAAAAAAACACAAAATTATAGTATATGTATATCTTTAAAAGCAGACTACTCAGTGCAACAGATAAGACTAGAAATTGATTACCTGAACCTTGAGAACAAAGCTTGAGTTTTCTTTTACTTAAAAAAAGTACACACAACACACACACACACACTCACACACACACACATACGAACAGCAGTGCAGAGAAGCAGTGGAAAATTATATATTAATTAATTAATAGAATTATACATACAAAAACGTAAGAACTACTATTACTATATCAATATTTGCTTAACAATAGTCAATTGATTGTATACTAAATATTTGCCTGTTCCCAATTTCGTAATCGCCAAAACACACGGAAATCATAGTTCAGTACAGTTCAGACTTTTCTCTGTCATTGTTTTTGCATTAAAATTAATTATTTCTAAGTTTTTAAACATAATTTTTTTTTTTTTTTTTTTTTTTTTTTTTGATAAATCTTGCGCTGCTTTTTACAGATTCCCTTCTTTGAATGGTTGTGAGTTTCGTAAGGAATTTTTGCTTACGTTTCAGCTAACCAAAGCAGACCAATACTTGACTCTTAAACTGACTTAACATATTTCCCCCAGAATTAAAAAAAAAAACATGAACAACTTTTCCGTTCCAAAAAAATCTTTTTCACTTTTAGTGGTAATGAAATAAAAGCAAAAAAAAAAAGTTTACTTCGGCAAACCGAAGACTAAATACTCTTGCGAAAAAGATAGTATTGGAGTATAAATTTTAGATAAAAAATGCAATTAAATCAATATTAACATGGAAAGATAACGAGATCATGATGACCACGGTAATGATGCTGATGATAGTGAAGATGATGATGAAACAAATGTGTACTCAATTCGTGTGCCCTCCTTCAATATTTTATATTGATATGTTTCGTATAAATATATATACATACATACTATATATACAGACATATATATGACTTACGATTAGATTGTGCTACGTGTAATAACAGTGTTTTCTGAGATTTCACACACACACACACACACACAGGCACACCCACACAAACACACATGCATACAACAAACCTACGAATATATTTACAAAAAAAATATATATATATATAAATATAAAGTAAATAATTATACATATACTTAGCCGTATAGAAACTTTAAAACTTTAACATGTCCTAGATTATTTGCTCATTGTTTTTTTTAAATGTAGCGATCTATATACTAAATGGTACTATAAAAATACCAAAAAACAACAACAACAAATGTAGCTAATTGTGTGTATTTACATATTAAAGTTTACAAATTGCGACAGTGGCAAAACTTGCAAGTTTGTCTGTAGCATTTTTAAAGCGTTTTCGTATTATAAAGTGGCCCAAGAAACAAAACAAAAAAATGTACTAAAAAATACCAAAAAAATACCATAAAAAAAAAAACTGAACCGCAGCAACTACAGTGAGATATGTCTGTTATTAGAACAAGAGTATAACCAATTGCAATCAGGTACTGAAATCAAAATTTTTAATTAAACAATTATATATGAAATCATAATAATTGTATAATTTAACGCTCTTTATCGATTTTAGTTAACAAAACAAGTACACAATAAATAATGCAGTTACTTACAAAACAAAAACTAAAAAAAAATCCACAATTTTCAAAACAAATTGAACCTTAAATGTTGGAAATTAATCACTCAAGTGATTAAATGCAAAATATACACATATATATATAGAGTATAACATGTAATAATTAATTATATATATTTTCTGGCCCATGCTGGAATACTAACTACTCGCGTGTATTATGCAACTAAAACAGCGAGCAAAATTTTCAGTTTTGTTTTTGGCGAAATTGAGGTTAATGAGATTTCAGGAACACGGAAACGATTCATTCGCACACCGACATGTTTTTAATCGTTGTGTGGTGTGATACGACATGCTTACATATACACATATACATATATACCTATATATTATATACACACACACATATATACGTACATCAAATATATATACATATACCTACTAACATTTATTAACTAATACGCTAGGTAGCTGCAAAAAAAAAAAAATATTAAAAAAAAAATGTCCAGACGTTCAACGAAACCAAATGCAATATTTAATTATACAACTACATACATATATATTTTACAATTGATTTATATATACATGTGTATACATCATAGGTTATGACATATGCTACATCATTTTTGCATAAGCCAATAAATTGTTTGTTACATTTTTGAACATTTTTTTCTTTAACAAGAAGCTCACACAAAACCAAAAAAAAAAAAACAAAGAAATTTTTTAAAATAATGTATAATTGATGGAAAAATACCAAGTTGCGCCAAAAAAAAAAAAAAAAACAATTTATATATACATTTATCAAAGTCAAATACGAATAATTATAGTAAATAAACAATTAGTGATTAACAACAAAAAAAGACCAAGCATGAACCGAGAGAAGTTTATCGATAATATTTGTAGATCCCACAGGAATTGAGTCCTGGATCGAAAGCACTATGAACAAAATAGCCTTACCAAAATAACTAAAAAAATAATAAAAATAAAATACCCACACACAGAGAGACACTTTCACATCACTTGTTTTTGATTTTTTACCACATTGACAACAAAAAACTGAATTAAAATCCATATTTTTACAATAATCCGAGGCAGTTTTGAGGCAGTTTTTTCAAACCAATAACATACCAAACTATTATACAATTATAATACTAAAGTAAAGACAAGAAAAAAAGAGAAGAAAATAAAAAATAATAAAATGAAATGCATAACGCTTCCGACAATAAGCTTTGGCCACACTAAAACTATAATACTAAATATAATTATTATAATAATAATAATGAAGAAAACTTAACAAAACATATTTACGTTTTACAAGCAAGTTTTTTGCGTTAAAAAAAAAAAAACAAAACAAAACAAATACAAATACACACAAAAACAAAAGCCTAAAAACAAATGTGTTTATGATACTAAAATGAGAGAAACAGGTACGTTTGCCCTATATAATACATACTATATGTAGTTACATGTGCTATTTACTGTACTCATATTTATGGAGTTGTATTACAAAAAAAAAAAAAAAAAAAAAATACAAAATAAAATACCAAATACAAAGCAAATGTACTTATTTTCATGACACGCATTTGAAGCGAACATATCAAAAAAACAAAAAAATTATAGCATAGTGTGGAATGGAAAAAAAAATTAAAAAAAAAAACAAATTCAATTGCGGTATCATAGAGAACTTGTGACAATTTACAGTTGGATTGTTTAGCTCTAGTAGTCGAGTAAAAAAAAAAATACTAAAAACTATTTGCAGTTGTTGCTAACAAACATTAAAAAAAAGCAATAGAAGTTTTATACATGACATTACAACGGTGGCCATGCATGTATTTATACGAAAAAACAAAAAAAATTAAATACCAAACACTTATGTATACAAAAGGAAATATACACAGAAAAATACCAAAACGAAAGTACGAAATGAAAGTTCTTTAGCTGTTTCATCATTTCTAATTGACAAAAAAAAATATAAAAATATTTACACGCGCATTTAAATGGCAAACATGGAATGAAAAAAGAAAAATACTAAAAAAATAAAGATACCAGATCATCAAAAATCAAATATATATAAAACAAAAACTGAACCTAAATTAAGCATAAATATTTTTTGCTGTGTCTTAGTCCATGTGTCGTAACGAATTTATTGAACTTAATATATAAAACTTAAAAAAAAAATAATAAAAAAAAAACAAAATTATAAAAAGAATTAAAACAACATTTTACGATTTTAAGTTGTTTTTTAATGTAAGCAAAAATTAAAAAAAAAACAAACAAAAAAAAAAAAAAAAAAAACTGGCAACAATATTTCTACAAAGTTAAGCACAAATTTTTTCTCAACTACGAAATTGCCTTTTACTTATATTTTATTTTTTACTACTTACTAAATGAAATGAAAATTTTTAAAAATTATTAATATTTAAAAGACAACTACGCTGAATTCATTTGAATATTTTGCAAAATTGCGCCTAACAAAACTGTGACTAAAATAAAAAAAAAAAAAAAAAAAAAACAAAAATACTAAAAAAGGTAAACTCCAATAAAATTATTGAAAATGTTTGAATTAAGTTACTAAAGCTTAATGGCAAGTGGCATTGACGGTACGAGGTATATGTATAGGCCAAATATGTATACAACCGCACACACACACACCCCTAAACACACACACACACAGAGACAATTGTTGGTACATACATTCTACATATGTACGGATAAGTACGCAGGCACACCTACACACCGTAACATACGCATATATGTGTATTTACACATATATACATAGAGGCTATAAGAGGCTATATATACTAGATATGTGTGTGTGTAAATAACAGTACAGCAGTACATGGAAACCATCAAATTTTAATCATATACACCAAAAACATACACATACACATATGTAATCCTATATATGTATATATATACATACTCATATATTTATGTATATATATACATATATACCATATATCTATATATATATTTAATTGGACGTTTGAAAAATAAGCCCAAAAAAAAAACAAAAACAGCAATTTACTTATATGAAAAAAATGTTTCTTTCATGTAATTCGAAAAAAAAAGAAATTAAAAAAAAAACAACAACAACAAACTTAAGCAACCAACTAACTAAAAAAGAAGAAGAAACGAGCAAGAAAACAAGGAAAATGAAAATTGAAGGAAGAAAAGGAAAACAAAAACAAAAACAAAAAAAAAAAAAACATTAAAATACAATATATATACACTTATTTAAATATTTAATAACAAGAAAACAAAACAAACGATTTATAAATATATATAAATATAAATGTATATATTTATATATATATAAATATATAAAATACTTATATGCATATATACATACCACTACATAGTTTAAATGTTTATTTATTGTATTTGAACAAAATAAATAATTATAAAACCAAATTTAAATAAAAATAATACAAAAAATTTCACTCGTATTACTTTCTTTTAGTTTTAGATGGTTTCGCTATAAAACTAATAGCTATAAACGGGTGTCTACAACTGTACTTGCTTCCTGATGGCTTCCTCCAGATAAGCAATACTTGAACTAAGCCTAATCGAGCGATTAATTTAGTCCAATTACTTAGACAGTGTTTATAGCATCGATTAAAGTCAAACGCTATAATTATAAACGAATAACGGCACACACTCTGACAGAACAGAATCAAATTCCAGCTTTTATGGCTGACCATAAAAGTCTTGAGTTGATTTGATAAAGAATATAACTGGTCATCAGTTATTCAAGTCAAATTTATAATCAAAATAAACATTTCGATCAAGTAGAACTGATTAACACGATTTTAATAATAATTTTTCAATATTACTTAAAGGAATAGGTTGATGCCTCTCATTGTTTGATAAATTTTGAGAGTGCTATAAAAAACTTTATATATTCTTCAGTCGTCAGACAGCTTGTATAATGAGCTAGCTAAAACTAATTTCAGACGATATCGGCTGTAGCTTAGTTCGAACTAATTTGAATCCCAATCTTTTAATATTAAAGTAGTATTGCAAATTTTTTATTAAAAATTGGAAAAAAATAGTTTTTTAATTATTTAATTAAATAAAAATCGCCTAAAAAAATCAGAGACCCAATTTTAAATTTCAAGATTATATTTTCTAGTTTTTATGCTGGTTTTTTAACACCTTAGAGTATAAAAAGTCGATGGGGCTGCCAGATCATTTTTAATTGCATATTGTTTGGGTAGAGCCATGTTTTGGAAGCATGTATTCAATATATTGTTTATTGTGCTGCTGCTTAGTTATGATTTGCGCGCAGTACAAACCGATCCTTTGAAGTAGAGCGTTGCCAGATCAATTTTACTTGCTCAATATACAGAGTACAACATGTTCGTATTAGTAAAATAATATGTATTTTATTGTATTAGTGCTCATATTTGATCTGATATATAATATTCTTTAGTAGGTGTGCTCTGTGTAGCACAGTGACCCAGTTAGGTGTATAAAATTCAATGGCGTTGCCAGATCAAATTTTATTACACAGTATTTGAGGTCGTAGATTTTCTATAATATATTATATATTAGTTAGTATTAATCCTTTTGTTATCTGCGTGCACATCAGATAAGTGTATAAAAAGACAATGGCGTTGCCAGATCCCTTTTCCCTGCAAACAATTTAAGCTACAACATATTGGTTGTATATAAATAATATATATTCCAGAGAATCAGTAGTTATTTTGATGTTTTGGGTGCTGAACGAAGATCAGTTAGCTGAATAAAAGTCAATGGAGTTGCCAGATATATTTTTATGCAAACAATTTATGCCATAATATATGAGTAATACATAACTAATATAAGTATTCCAAAGAATCATTAGTTTGATGATCTGCGAGCTGAACGAAGACCCAGTTAGGTGTTTAAAAAGTCAGTGGCGTTGCCAGATCAAGTTTTATTACACAAAATAGCATAACGATAGTATGTATAGGTCGCATTAATGTTTACGGGCAATGCATGAATCAATGTGACTGTTGACGACATCGAGGGCTTCCACGGCCTTGGCGGAGGCACCATGAGTGCAGACATTGCCGTTCATGAAGACGGCGGGAATACGTTCGTTGGTCGACTGGGCGATGGTCTTGAGCGACGAGGTGGCACTCACCAAATACTTGGTGAGCTGCACGTAAAACTTGGCCTGACAGGATTGCTTGAGTACGGGATTTTTGTAGTTCTGACAGGCGTTATAGGTGCGTCCCAGGGCATAGCCACCGTAGACCAGTTGCTCCGTTGCCTCATTCACATCACTGACAATTTCGGCCGAGTCATGAGCAGCTGTCATGCCACAATCATGCAATTCCTCATGAGCTGTATCCACAATGGTCAAGATTTCGTCATCTTCGTTGGCCACACACTCGGGATTCTCTTCGCGTCGTGTCTCCACCTTCTCGACGGCCTCTTCGAGTTGATGTTGGGGCTCCAGGACAATTTCCTCGTACTGATGAGCCAACACTTTCACGGCATTTTCTCCAATTTGCGTCATTTCATCCACTATGGTCAGTAGCGCTGCATTCCATGGCGCTGCAGGCGTTAGCGGCTGGGCGTGGCCCAGTGCCAGACAAAGGCTAATAACGGTTAAAATAATCAACTTCATTTTGTTCAAGAACTTGTTCATTCACGCGTGTTTGCTCTGTATTTATACCCAGACGAGGTTTCAAAAATAATCCTTATCTTAGCAGTTGATTACAGCTAATAATCGGTTGTAAATCAAAGGTTTTTATCGCTCACTGATCTGACATTAGGCAGCCGACAAATTACATTGTTGGTGTTCCAGCAATCAGTGAATTTAAATATATTATATTTTATTTATTTATAAATCGATTTTCCAAATATTGCTATAAGTAGATTAACTACTTTATAGAACAGTTAAATCTTTTTAATTTAACTGCTATGTAGTTATATAGTAGGTAAAGGGTATAGCGACTTCCTTGAGTCCCCGCTGACTTCTTAAGAAATATCGGGAAGATGTCAAACGACTGTTTGTCGGACTAATTACAAATTTGCATCGATTTGAGCCACTGACAGCCTTCAAGGCAACTATTTGGAGCAGTCTCAAATGAATAATTTATAAACACATTTATGGCGGGCAGCGAACAATTTTTAATCAATATTTCGAATAAATAATTAATATGAGAGTCAAAGCGAGTGAGTTACAGTTTTGGACGGCAAAATTGTTGCAGTGAGTGTTGGAGGGGGGACCTTGGAATATTTAGTATTTTAATTACACACAACTAAAATTACTTAAATTTGATAATTATTGGACTATGAACGGCTAAGAGTCGGGCGGTTAGTCAAGCATTGCGAACTCTGCTTTTGGCCAGGTCTACAATCTAACGGGCCAACAACCGATTTTCATGTTTGCATTGAACTTAAAATGAAAAGTTGAGACTGCAACTGAAACTCGAACTCGAACTAGAAAATTCAAAATACCAAACTGGCTGAGTAAGCTGTGGAAGTGATCGCCTGAAGGTTACCCTGTAAGTAACGGTATGATAGGTTCTATAACAATCAAGTTTTCAAGTAACTAGCACCCTCTACCCACTCAACTACAGGGTATGCGTGTTAGTTACACCTAAAAGCGACTTGAAATCAAATTCAAAATCAAAATCAAAACCAAATCCATTGGCCATCAAAAGCTGCATGTCAACTAGTTGCACACACGATCATTCAAATATAATTATACTATTAAAATGCAATAAGAACCAACTATAATGCCTCAAATGCTCTATAGACTGACGGTTAATAGCGGTTAATTTTTCGTATATTTTTAGCTATAAAATAATTGATTTCATTAACAAAACTGTTGGTAGTTAAACTTTAAACGAAAAGTCAAAGCTTTTAAGTTTCATTTCCCATTTTGAGGTTAAAAAAATAATGTAAAAAAAAATAAAATATTTTTTAAATTTTTATAGAAATTTTTCAGAACTTTATTGTTCTTCATCTGTCTAAACTATAAGTTTTACGAACTTGAAAACTTGAGAATATTTTGAGAACAGACCTCAGACCTTGAGTTGTCGTTGATTAATGTGAACATGGAGGTGAATAGGCAATATATTAACAATGGCAGAGGTATTAAATTTAATGACACTTTATATGTTTTTCCAAGTTTTATGATGATTGATTGATTGGATCGGAAGAGACCCACTTGATTTTGTCTAGCACTTATACTCGTACCTCTCCATAGCTCTACAGAATTTATTCCATTTACGAACTTCCGGATTTAACAAAGCTTTTATCTAAATTGTTTATAAAGCTTTTGAAAATGATTAAATCAAGATCAATCACGCGTCAAACACGTTCGTGAAAATGGATCATAAATATGGGACTTAGCCTATAAATACTATTACATTGAAATAACAGTACAGTTCTTTGACTTAATCCAAGTCAATGTAAAAATATAAAATTTAACGTATGTGGTAAAAATGTTCAACTTAATTCCTGTTAAGTCTTAATTAAAATTGTATTGACAGGTGGCATGAAAAAACTGTGGGCTTGGCTTTAAAGTAAGAGAAGATAAACTACTTAACAACTGAGAACAGAGACAAGATATCAAGATATCAAGAACTCGTCAAGTTAAAACGTGTTTTTTATTAAAAAACTTTTATTTCATAAGTTTTAAAGTGGAAATTATTTAACTGCGAACAGAAAAATATATCAAGTAGTTTATATAAAATATTTGTATTTAAAGACATATGTTTTAAGTTAATATTTAAGAAGTCATAGTTTTAAATATTTTTTTTATAAGTTTCGGAAATAATTAACATGTAGTTTCTATAAAATATTTTTATTTAAAAAACATACCTTTTAGTTAAATTTATTTTAGAGTTGACACATAAATATTATTGTTTGTTAAACAATTCCTATAATAGCTTATGTTCAGTTTAAACTTTTTTAATAAGAAGTTAAAATTTTTTTTTTATTTGCTTAGGAAAATTTGATCTAATTTATTAATTCATTAATTCATTCAGACAGTAATTAGTTGAAATTTACATTTACTAAACACACAAGTTTAAAATTTAAAAATAATTATAATTTAATTAAGTGTAAGATTTATATTAATAAATTTAAGAGTTGACACATAATAAATATTTTTTGTTTATTTAATCTTAAAAAAGCTAAAGTTCTGTTTAAATTCTTTTTTAAATGTGATTCAAAAAGTTTTCAGTATTTGATTTTATTAGTATAAAAAAATATGATCTTATTTATTATTCAATAAATTTTGTTGTTTTTTAAACAGTAAAAAGTCAAAATTTAAGGGTACTAAACAAACAGGTTTACAAACTAAAAATAAGTATGTATTTAAATTTAAGATTTATATTAATAAGTGAGATAAATCCGTGTAATTAGTTCTAGCAACAGCAATTTATTAAAAAAATTTATTAAGTTGAAATTATTTATCAGCTAAGAGAAATAAATAAAAATAAATTAAAAAAAAAAAAAAAAAAACGTTCCTTTTAGTTAATATTTATTTAAGAGTTGACACATAATAAATATTGTTTGTAAATTTATATTTATAATAGCTTAAGTTCTGTTTTAGTTTTTAATTATTTATTTAATTTGCTTAGGAAAATTATAACTAATTTATTAACTAAAAAAACTAATTTATTTTTTCTCAGATACTAAATAGTTTAACAACAAGTTTAAGAACAAGTTTAAAAACTGAAACAAGTATTTAAGTTTAAGATTTTTATTAATAAGTGGGACAAATCCTCTGTGTTAGTTCTAGCAATGACTTCAAACATGTGGAATTTGCACGTAATGGCGATAAAATTGATAACAAATCACAGGACGGCTGATAATAAAGCAAACGTGCTGTCAACCACAAAGCCAAGAAGACGAAGAGAAGTGGAAGTGAATGAAGAAGAAGGAGTGTGAGGTAAAGGAGGTAAAGAAGGAGGAGAAGCAGAACAATAAAAGTGAGAAACTCAGCTTATGAACGCTTGTGTGCAGCGCAGCGTGGCAGGTTTCAAGGGCAGGCGATTTAGACTTAGTTGCAGCGGCAAAGCAGACAAGTGTTGCATGACTCGCTTAGGCACAAAGTGTAGATCTGTGTGTGTGTGTAGTGTGTACTGCGCCTTTGTGTGTGTACTGCCCACTTATGGTCAATGTCAAGCGGCTGTTTGTGGCAAGCTGCACTTTTGACTAATGAAACGACAGTCGCATAGTTCCAAACTAAATAAGCATAAACTCAAGCATAAAATATTAATAACCAACTTGAGCAAACAAATGTGAAGAGCCGAAACAAAGCTAAAATGTCTTGGGAGTTGGCTATAAAGTAGCCAAGTGACAGCCTCAACCTAGAGCCAAATGCATAACTAAAGCTAGAACTAGAACTAGAACTGGTTCTGGTGCTGCCATAAGAACGCACTTTTTTTACTTCCCACACTGCTCACGCTGCTCTGCCTCCACTCTCTTCTCTCTCTTCGCTTTCCACTACACACGTCTCCCCCCACTCAGCGCTTACTCCACTTTACCCTTTCTTTACGCAGCTGTAGCTTAGCGCACGTTAAGCCGAACTCGGCCGAAGTTCAACGAGCCGAACGCCAAGCCAAAGCCGAAGCCAAAGCAACGCATTGAACTTGTTGGCGATCGGCTTTTTTTCTTCTTGCTGTGTTTCAGTGCAGAGCGAAACGCAAAACGAGACGGTTCTTAAATCGAGCTTACTTCAAGTCTTAGCAAAAAAAATTAATAAATTAAAAATTTTAATATTCTACATTTCATTCATACTTTTTTTTGTTGTGTTAACTACTGAGTGTGTCTTAAAACAAAGATAATGACAATTTATGGACTGCTGGTGCAAATCATACTCATCTGCAATTAATTTGCACTAGGCAGCCATTGCAGCTCAAACTGTAAGCACTGCTTGTTCAACTGTCGTCACTGCTTGTCCAACTGTGAAGCAAACCATCAAACAATCAGCTTGCAGAATGTCGCCGCCAATTGAACAACCGGAGGATGACTTTGTCACCAAGGTAAGTTTGGTGCTCATTCTGGACACTTCTTTAAAAATGTATGTTGGCTTTAAAAAACAGGCGTGTTTAAATATTTATTAAATTTCTATCAAATTTGCTGGCAAAAAAGATATCTCAATTTTGTTTTTAAAACTACTTCTTTTTGGTTTTTACATACACAACTTGAGCTTCACCAGTCGAGTCGTTCTGAGCGACTGTGTAAAAGTTCTGCTAAGCTCAAGTCGCATAATATTTGCTTGAGGATTATAGTTTTTAAAACGACATAACTATAGAACTAATTCAGTTAGCTCAACTAAACTGACACATTTCATCAATAATAAACTCTAACATATTGTCACAAAATTTCGTTGGGATCGGAAAACTTTATCATGTAGAGTTCATAGAAAATGTGGGTGAAATTTATTTCTGTGTAACATTTTGCCCAAATTGGGCTTATACTTATTTAGAAATCTTTTTCTCTACATAAAGTGCATCTTTCACTACCAGTACAGGGTCTTCTGCTGCCAGCACGCCTAAATTTTTGCCATTTTTACTAGTTTCTTTTACCAAAAAAAACTTTGTCACACTTAACATTTGGCTGCTAATCAATATGTATTAAATTTAATATTTTTTTTGGATCAAAACTAATTAGCAACTTTACCATGGCACACGGTCAAGGTAACAAGAAAACAAAACCAAATAAAACATTAATAAAAATCGGTATTAACATATTTTGTGCAGCGAACTTAAGGCAATAAATCAACTAAACCAGAAATATATTTTGCATTTAGTGAAGTAAATGTATCTTTGCGTAGATTATTGAAATGCAGTAAAAAAGATACAAAGTAAGAAAATCAAACGAGCTTTATATAGTAGTTAACAAATGTGTTATTTATTATATTTGTTTATTGTAGTGTTGTTTGTCTGTGTGTGTTTTGTATTAGCGAAAGCTGCGCTTCCAATTGTTTTCTATTTAAATTGAGAATTATGCAGCAGTGCAGCTTTTATCACACCTACGTTAATTGAATTCTTCCAGAGATACACTTTACTATATACAGTATCAACTATTTTTATTATATGTCTATAACTCACTCGATTTGTTCAGTTCGTCCCATTGTCAAGGTCAAAGTTCACACATATAAGTATGATGTCATTAATCCACTCAGCTTATAAGCTTTTTTATTAGCTTTAATAACTTGTTGCTAAAATTAAAAATTTATTTTTGTACATATTACCATAAAGTTCCAGTTAAGCAAGTTTACGCGGTAAAAAATTCTTAGGGAGAATCATTCGGTTGGCTAAACTCATAGATACATTTGTATCTTTTGCATAGTCTTCAATTTATTAAATCTTCTTTGGTTACTGCTTCAGTCTCTAGTTCATGTTACCCTTAGGTAGTGTATAATTAGGTAGAACTGTTAAAAATTACAATGTCATTATAGATGCGCTAGTGTCAACTCATAGATACATTTGTATCTTTTCCACATATTATATTTAGCGTTAAAACAAACTTTAATTTAATAAATCTGCTTTTGTAACTGCTTCAGTCACTAGTTCATGGTACCTTTGGGTAGTGTATAATTAGTTAGAATTTATTGAAATTTTATTTACAATGTCATTATAGATACTCTAGTGTCAACTTATAGACACATTTGTATCTTTTCCATATATTTAGCGTAAAAATAAAAATAGACTTTAATTTAATAAATCTTCTTTTGTTACTGTTTAAGTCACTAGTTCATGTTACTTTTAGGTAGTGTATAATTAGGTAGAACTAATTAAAATTTTATTTACAATGTATAATGCATTGCATATAAGTTATAGGTATAGCTGCTGACTTATCTGGGGAGTTCCCTTGAGCTTTTCGAACAAAGAGATTAACTAACTGCTGTGATTAAAGTCTAGTCTATATTATTTGATGGGCTTGAAATGCAAATGACTATGTGATTTTTAATACTCTAAAGAAAAATAGCTGAGTTTTTCTTTTAGTGAGTTTACAAAATATATTACGATTTTTAATTAGTAATATTAAAAGCTGACATTCCGTATGAGCACATTTTTCTTTCCTCTTGAGATCTCCCATATTCAAATTGTTTTTTTTTTTTTTAAAGACGAAACTCGTTTTTCTTTGCTCAAAGAGTTTTATACATCATTTTGCACATTATTTTGCTACGAAAGAATCATAAAATTCTTTAAGCAATTAAAGACAACAAATTTACTATAAGAAAAAACAATAATATGATTATAAAAAAAAAATATATGATAAAATAAAACAGTAAAATAAAAACCTTGACGTTAAAAAAAAGGAATTTATACGTGCAATAATAGACATTTTAAATATATAATTTAAGCAGAACTTTAATAGAAGTTAAAAAAAAGTGGGGAAATAAAACATAAGAAAAAAAGGTGAATCCATTTTAGTAATTTAATTGAACTTAGATTTTCTTAAAGCTTAACTTTTAAAGTCAGTGCAAAAGTAATTTTAAATATTTAATAAAAATATTTTTTTGAAATTAATATAAGAATTTTAAAATAATATTAGAAAATATAAATATATAAAAAAAACAAATAGAAAATTAGTTGGAAATAAACAATTAATTATTTAAAACTTAATAACTTAAAGAAAAGTATGAAATAAATGTAGTATCAAACTCCGCTTAATTTCAGCCTTAAATGACTATAAAAAAATATAAAAAAATTATAAAAAATGTTTAAACACAAAAATTGATTGTGTGACTAACAAATATGAGTTCAGCCGAATTTAAGTGAGCTCACTAGCCAACTAAGTGCTCCACTAAACGTTGGCCAAAATGAAATTTCTATAATTGGTGGCTTAAATGAGATTGTGGCAACAGAAACTGCCATTAATAATAACAATTGCTTTGTTCACTATTTTTTTACATAGTTTTTTGGCAGACTAAACTGTGTATCTGTGGCGATATCTTAAAATATGTATCTTAAGCAGTGAAATATATCTTTGGTCTTTTGTGCTTTGGCCTATAGTTTAGGGCCTGAAAGCACATAAAGTATCTAAGGAATATCAAGCAGACAAAAATGCTTGAGTGGAACGTATCTTTTTTGTGTATCTACTCGTATCTGTAAGTCTGCGAAGCAGTATCTTAATTATTATTGTGGTCAACGTTGCGGAACATGTCGAGAAAATGGCAAGTCACAATTACTTTACAAAACGATGACAAGAAAATCAAGTCAACTTCACCAAAATAACAGGCATAAATTTGAAAACAACAAAAAATAAAATAAAATATGCCCAATAGATACCACACGGCATACTTAATTATAGAGCTCTGAGCTCCGAGCTCCGAATTCCGAGTTCTGCCAAGTCGAGAACTTCCGCATGAGGCGCCCAAAAATAAAAAATTACTTACAAATAACCAGAAATACGCACAAAGACGAATCGAGGCAACAACAAACAAATAAATGAAATTTTAAAACTTCTGCGCATGATCAGCCGACGGTTTTTTTTTTTTTTTTTTTTTTTTTTTTTTTAGCTTTATCTCAAATTTGTTGTTTTTGTGTCTTTCAAAATTGAATTTGAACTCGTGACGTGCTCATATCCGAAATGTACATTAAACACGTTATTGTTGTTAGCCGCTTTTGTTTGGCAGCTGCACCAACTGCCTCCGACGGAGGTCAAGTTCAGGGAACACCGTTTGAGCCGTTGTTAACTAACATTTGTGCTCAACCTTTCTGAAATTCATTTACAGTCATTCAAATGATTTTATTACCTCTCAGTTAATTCATAAAATAAATTAAGTTAAATGCTAATTGCGTTTAAGTAACGATGAATTGCAACAAAAGTGGCAACAGAAATAATAAGTAAATAAGCAAATAAAAGGTGAATAAACCTTTAATATGGCGGTATTATAGAGGTCTGTGCGTTCAAATTAAATTGAGTTTTTAATTCATATATACAAATTACTTGCTAAAAAAAAACACTTTTTTATATTATAATACACTCATCAAATACGTTGAAGTCTAAAATATTCAGCAATTAACACTCTACTTCCCATTTCTTAATTGATGTCCCAATATGGTTTTTAAGATGATATTTTTAAATTTTTTTGTTTAATCTATTTAAGAAAATCGCAAACTTTCATTTGGTACCTTTTGCAGCTCACAATTGCATGAAAATCGGCTGTTAGAACCATTTGAATGTCAAATTTTGTGAAAATAACAGAAAATATTTATTTTTTTTTAACTAGCTACCAAAATTAAAAAAAAAAAAAAAAAAGATTTAATTGTCGTAGCTGAAAAACAAATTTTATGTGTATTGCTGCACTGGTAAACTTATAAAAAATGAATCGAACTGGGTAGAAAGAGTGTTCTTAAGCTTTTTATTTGAGGTCAAAGTTTCAGGCGGGGTCAACGTTTGACCGTATAGATCCTAAATCTGTACGATTCAAACATTTTTGCAGAACAAACATATTTTTTAAGCCATTACCAACACAAAAAAAATTTTTCCTTTCAAAAAAGAGCTCGGGGATGTAGAGGGTTAATAATAATATACTTTAAAATATAATTCTTATTCAGTTTTTTTTTGGTTTTAGGTATTTTAGTTTAGGTGGTTTTCATTGGAAAGCTTTTTATAAGAAGTACACAGAATAAGGATAAATATTATTTTATTTATTATATAATAAATTATAATTGTTTGAATTGTACACCCAACTAAAGCTATAAATTGTTTAAAAAGAAGTTTAAGTAAATATAGCCCTTTTATAGGATTAAATATAAATATAAATAAGTTACTTTGATATGTTTCCACTGCATACCCTGTAGTGAAGTACTTTAGCTACATGCATTAGGCGGGGTATTCCTCAATCAAGCAACTTTATTATTCCACTTTTTGCATATTCTTTTTTTTATTATAATTTTTTATTGAAAGCGACACTTTTGGGTGTCACTTTTGTGTTGTTGCTCAGGGCCAAAACAACAACAACAACTACAAAAAAAGATAAAAACAAATAAATTAATTTGATTTATGCTAATTAGTTTATGTGTGCATGTGCTTTGCTATTGTTATTATTATTATAATGTTTATAATGTTGTTGCTGTTAATGTTTTTATGCTAATTTCAGATACCTTCTATAATTGGATTCTTGAACTTGGACTAATTGGCAATTGAACTTCCGAGCAGACAACACACACACAAACACACACACAGAGCGAACGTGATGAGCGCTTACAATAAATTAATTAATTAAGGCTGAATAGAGTATGATAATTATGCAGACGCTTTTATAATAGTCATTAAGAGTGTGTCTTTTTTTAATTTACCTATTTTTCTTCAATAAAAACAATGATTTAATATAGAAAATGTGAAAAATGCGTTTTTGTTGTGAGGAAGTAGTGAAGTGCGCATAAAACTGTAGCTCTCAAACTGTAAGAGGGTTTTCATACGGCGCCCGAAAGTATGCAGTGAATTTAGTTTTGGCGCGAACAGAAACAATTGAGTTTGTGTATTGTACTGTAGATATTTAATCAATAGATGCAAATAAATTAACTATATTGAAAAACATTAATTAACGTATTACGTATTATTATTAAGATAGTAAAGTGAGCAAAGAAGGATTAATGATTCAAGCAGAAATATATATAATTGCGATTTGCCTATACTAATTGAAGTTTAAATTATTTGGGAGTGGCCAATTTTTGATAAAAACGTTAAGGGAAAACTTAACAAAATGTGATTAATTTGGTTACGACAGGTTACTGCAGTAGTATAGAGTACAAAAGGGCATAGTTTTGCTACATGTTTGGGTTATGAGCATTTTAAGTTGAAAATGCTATGATTTTTATTGACTGAGGTGTCGATACTGTCACCTTTAGCTGTGATCCAAAGAAATAATAAGGCAGTAAGGGGGACAAAGCAACTATAAAATAAATATATACACTGCTACACGTTTATGATTTATACAGCATAAAAAAAACATTCATAATTTAATGCATTTCAAAGCCACTTTGTACTTTTTTGACAACTTGAACTGGCAACGCCGCTGTAAATCTGTCAAAAGTAGCAGTGGTGAAATTTCAGCCAGCACCTAAAAGTATGCAAAGGCAATTGCTCAGTCTACATGTAAAAGCGTCAAAATTTTGATTTTCTTGTCTATCGATAGCTGTCACTTTGTGGAGAAAAAGGAAAAAATATGAAAAAGGAAGCAGACAACATAAATGACATGTGTGAAAATAATTTGTAAAGTAAAACAAATGGAAAACAGTTAAACTAATAATGAAGGACAGCACAAACAAGTATGTAAAGCCAAGCGACAATCAACAATTTGGTTTGGTCGCTAACGTTAGGTCAACAATTAAGTGTGTGAAAAAAATTTAACAAAAGTTAGAGAACAACAACAGACAGAAGTTAAGTGACAAGAACAGGAAGTGCAGATAGAAATAATCAAGACAAAAAAAAGGAAGGAAAAAAAGTGAAGTAAAGTGAAGTGAAGAAAAAGAAATAGCAAAATAAATCACATAAAATATATTTATATAAATATAAACTATAAACAGAAATCAACTGGAGACAGTAGGTAAGGTCAAATCAAAGGAGAAAGACAGTAGAGGTAAAATAATCCATTTATTTTGAGGTTAAAAATTGGACACAGTCGTCAAGGAACTACTACCAGAGGCAGAGGAAATGTATTCGGCGGTTAAGCCCCTGTCCAAATACCTGCAATTCAAATCCATACGCATATACGATGCCGTATTCACCATCCATTCAAAGTGCACGGTGGTCATACTCTTGACCTGTTCCCTACTCCTGTCGGCCCGACAGTACTTTGGCGATCCCATTCAATGCATTAGCGAGGAGAAGAATATCAATTATGTGCAATCCTATTGCTGGACCATGGGCACCTACATCATCAAGTGGGATAACTTTAGTTTACGTCAATCGTGGCCAACTCCGCCTACACCTGGACACGGCCGTAATGGTCGCATGAGTCTGCGACGCCTGGCAGATTACAATGAGGAATACGCCCGTGCGCTGTCGATTGCCGAGGGCGTTGGTCCCGAGATACGTGGACACACCCAGCGGGAGTATCTACGCTATTATCAGTGGGTCATCATATTGTTACTGTTTCAATCGTTTGTCTTCTACTTTCCCTCGTGCCTGTGGAAGGTCTGGGAGGGGCAGCGTCTGAAGCAACTCTGCTCGGAGGTGGGTGAGGCCCTGTTATCGGAACAAACCTATAACACTCGCCTGCGTTTGCTGGTCAAGTACTTTTCCACCGACTATGAGGACATGCACTACTGTTATATGGCCAAGTATGTGTTCTGCGAGCTGCTCAACTTTCTCATCAGTGTAAGTAGGGACTGTAAGTTGCATTAACTACCTACCTATATCAAAATAATAGTAGTTTAGCTAATTATTTACCATAACTTGAGGAGCTATCGTGATCAAATTTAGGGATTTTATGTATGATACCATTATAACAATACTCACCAAGTTTCATTTTGATCAGACAACTACAGTCTATGGCTCCCTTAGGGCAAAACGGTCGAAAATGGGACATTTGTATAAAGACATGTAGTGTTAGTTGAGCTATCAAAACCAAACTTATGCTTTATGTGTATTATACCATTATAACTATCCCTACCAAGTTTCATCTGGATCGGACAACTATAGCCTATAGCTGTTATAGGACAAATAGGCAGAAAATGGCATAACTGCACGGAAAAATGCTCACTAGACGGACTACGGGGTCCTTTACAGTCGGCTTGCTCGACTGTAGCCTTATTTGTCTTGTCATTGAATCTGTCTATCAATATTAATTGTGTCTCTCGTCGCAGATACTAAACATTCTGGCATTGGAGGTGTTTTTAAATGGATTCTGGACCAAGTACATGCATGCATTGGCAACGATACCACTGTACGACTGGGATCGCTGGAATCGCATCTCCTCGCAGGTCTTTCCCAAAATTGCCAAGTGCGAGGTACTCAAATATGGAGCCAGCGGTACGGCGAATATTATGGATAATCTATGCATTCTGCCGCTCAACATCTTGAATGAGAAGATCTTTGTGTGCCTCTGGTGTTGGTTCCTATTGATGGCCCTGATGTCGGGCCTTAATCTACTCATACGCTTGGCCATGATGATGAGCCGTACACTGCGCGAATTGATGATACGCAGTCAATTGCGTTTCATGACCAAACAGAATGTGCAGCGTGTCTTTAGGAATTTAACCATTGGCGATTGGTTTCTCCTCATGAAGGTCAGCGTCAATGTCAATCCAATGCTCTTTCGGGATCTCATGGAGGAGTTGTGTAATTTGCGCTCCTCACTGAGCTCTACCTCGTCGCTGACACTGCTCGAGAGTCCCGCTTAGATGAAGTCCAATTTATTTTTATTTTTAACAATTTTTTTTTTTGTGGGTGGGAATACACCGACAACCGTCCAGAGTCGACTGTCAAACTCGCTGTGCTTAGTATACACATATATCTTTTAATTTTTGTCAAACAAATATATATATTTAATTAAAATTAATGTGATATATTGTCATACTTTCTCAGAAATTAATATAAATTGGTGTATATTTTAAATGTGAATTTTTCTAATGATTTGGTTAAAAGGCAGCTTTATGTAGTTTATATTTAGCTGCTCTTAAATTCTTTAAGGTAGCACAAAATTATTAGCCAATAAAATTTGTAATTGATTTTCAACAAAAACTCTGAAAAATATAGTTTGTAATTAATGCTTTAATTTAACGATAAACTCATATAAACTTTTTAAAATAAAATATTAAAATAACTTGAAAAAATGTGTTTGTTTTTAAAGAAATTATGCTTAAAATTTTCAAAAATATTTCCAAAATATAACAAGAAAGAATGCTATAGTCGCCCCGCGACTTTATAATATCCCCTACTTAGTTTCATTATGTCTTTAACAATGGGGTATGATTTTGACCTAGTTGGGGTTTTCTGGCCTTTTCTTTCATTTTTATTCCCGGATTAAGTAATTGATTGATCAATTTAATTCAAGTTTTTCAATACTTTCAGTTAAAATACATTTTTAAATTTAGTTTTTATTACTGCTTTTATTTTGCGTTAATAAATTAAAATACTGTTAGTGCAATCGTTAAGTATATAAATAAGACAGATTGGCAGACGGACATGGTTATCAATGGATGGATGGATCAAGAATATATATACTTTATGGGGTCTGCTACGCGTCCTCCTCCCTGTTACATTCCTACGATTACAATCTACCCTTGTACTCTACGAGTAGCGAGTATAATCAGCTTAGTTCAAATTATAATAATAATGTTGTTCACTTATTCATTATACCCTTGCATTGAAAGGGGCGTGGGCGACCCCAATATATAAATTCTTGATCAGCATCAACCGCCTTGTCGATATAGCCATTTTCGTCTGTCTGCCTGTTTCTATGCGATCTAGTCGCTTAGGTTTTAAAGCTATATAAATGCAACTTGAAACAGATCTGTTCATAAAATCCGCCAGACTGGATGACCATATCAAGCAGCGCCCATAGGAACAGAAGGCGGAAAAACACTCGATATGCATTTAGTACCAAATCCCCTATGCAAGTCCAATTTCAAGCAGATCGGGCCACCATATCAAATAGCTGAAATAGGAAAATTCTGCTGGGAATTCTAAGAATTTTCGAAATTGAAACCATATTAACACAATGTGCATTGTATGCAAGGGTATTACGGCGAGCCAAACTGATTTAAAAAGTAAAAATTAACAATTTCCTTCTTTTCAATGACTTACAAAAATTAATTAATAATTTTTAGAATTTATTGTAACTCTGGGCACACCGACAACATGCAATAGTTTTGGTTATGGTTTTGTGTTAGGAGGATTGTGTGCTTGGGAGTTATGTGCTTATAATGATCTTGGCGATTTCATCATATTCTTGCAGGCGAGTAGAGCGGAACAGAAGGTTGCAAATCCCATGTGTCCAGTGCCATCGCAGTCGACAAAATCAATCATTTGTTGGATCTCCTCCTGTGTGTGGACATATCCATATTGTTCCATTATTGCAGACAACTGTTGGGATGTTATATATCCCTTGTCATCCCAGTCCAAGATATTGAAAATCATTTGAAATTCTCTGAACATTTCATGACCCATTACTGGAGGCATCGTCATATAGTTAAATGGCTAACTTCACGAGGTCGAAACGAAACGTTTTAAAATTTTTGTACGCTAGTAGAACTTAGCAGAAAACCGCCAAAAATTTAATCTATTGCAAATAATAGAAATTATATGGATTTCGATGAGAAAATAACTGAACGAAAATGTATTTTGATTACTTTTACTTGAAGCAAAAGTCTAACAGGCTACTTTGACTATATGGAATTTGAGTGAAGCAATGTAGAACTCAAGGGCTACTAGGGTTACTAGATAAGCTTACTAGAATCAGTATTGTTCTAATACTTGAAGTGGAAATGATAGGAAGAATGTGCATTTCATAATAGTAATGCTAAGGCTAATGCTAATGATAATTGTAATGCTAATGCTAATGATAATTGTAATGCCAAGGCTAATGCTAATGCTAATGCTAATGCTAATGCTAATGCTAATGCTAATGCTAAAGCTAATGCTAATGCTAATGCTAATGCTAATGCTAATGCTAATGATAATGATAATGCTAATGCTAATGCTAATGCTAATGCTAATGCTAATGCGAATGCGAATGCTAATGCTAATGCTAATGCTAATGCGAATGCGAATGCTAATGCTAATGCTAATGCTAATGCTAATGCTAATGCTAATGCTAATGCTAATGCTAATGCTAATGCTAATGCTAATGCTAATGCTAATGCTAATGCTAATGCTAATGCTAATGCTAATGCTAATGCTAATGCTAATGCTAATGCTAATGCTAATGCTAATGCTAATGCTAATGCTAATGCTAATGCTAATGCTAATGCTAATGCTAATGCTAATGCTAATGCTAATGCTAATGCTAATGCTAATGCTAATGCTAATGCTAATGCTAATGCTAATGCTAATTTACCACAGTTTCTATTAAAATCGCGTAAAACACGCTCAAAAGTCGCACGCGTTTCGCTTGCGATTTCGCCAACTTCTTGGCCCAGCTTTTCCGCTCTTCTTCTTGGCGGTTGTCGCTTTCGCACACATTTACTTACAATTATAGTAACATACTTACATACATACATACGTATGAATATTTTTGCTCGTTTCTGCCACACATTTTAATGTGCATTGTTTAAACCTAAGTAGTTGCCTCTGTCGCTGTCGCTGTCGTTGCCTCTGCTGCTGCCTCTGCCGCTGCCACAGCTGATTATTGTTGTTGTTAGCTATAATTTCGTCATTTATATTTTGTATGAGCTTGTTTACCGCACCCCCTTCCTCTCGCCCCACCACCCTCTTCCTCTTGCCCTTCCCTTGGGTCGTTCCGGCGGGCGAAGTTGCTGCATTTGTTGCTTTTGTTCGACATTGTTTTGCTCACGTTAACAACGCAACTTGCTTTTGGCCGCCTCGCTGCCTGCGTGAAACCGTGGCACACACACACACACACACACACATATGTGGAGACTACATTTAGTACGCGGTTTATACGTTCGACTTTATGTTTTCTGAAATTTCCGGATTCAAACAATTTGCAAAAAAAGTTTTTTTTTTATTCTGCGAAATTTTATTTTTTAACTTTAACTTCTTTTAACTTATGTTTAATATTTTTCATGATTTTTTTTTTTTTAATTATTGTAATAATTAAATGAAACTCAATTTTTTGTATATTTTTTCATTTAGAATTATTTTTTAATATTAAGTTTATTTTTTAAATATATTTTATAAAAATTTTTAAGGCTTTTTTTAGAAGGTTACAATAAAAATTCTACGCACTAATGGTTCTATTACACTAAATTAAAAAAAAAATGCTTTGCTAGATCAGCCTTATATGGTATTGGTACTCTAAATCGCCTTCAGACCCTGTACAGCTTGTGCAAGGAGACTTTTTAAGCTTGAGCTACCAAATAGGGCGTAGTAAATTGTGCACGCAGTTCAAGATTAAGGAATTATATGTCGATAAAAACTGTTAAAAATAAATCAAATTATCGGAAACTCTTTACCAAACCTTATCATTCTATACACTGCACAAATTCGGTGGCAATTGTAAACTAATTTTGTAGAGTTCTCATAGGAATAATCAGTTTAAAATCTATAATTAAAACCGTTCAGAAAATATATTTTATTTTGAATGATTTAAACGTTTAATTAATTTAATATTAAAATAGTTTGCAATTGTTTTAATCAGTGTAAGAAAATGAAAATGAAAATGAAATCTATAGTTAAAAACGTTGAGAAAATTTTCAAAACTTTTATTTGGGCTACTTTGAACAGGGTCTACTGCAGTCGACTTGCTTAAGTTTCTTTGCAGTCATGTTTTTATAGTGCATTTAAATATTAGTTAAGAGTTTTGTTTAAGTTACGGCCCAAACAGTTTGATTAAAAACTTTAATTAATTTAAGCTTAAAATAGTTTGTTATATTTTTTTTCAGTGTAATAAAACGAAATCGCGAATTAACCGTCGTATAAACCTAGACATTTGTTTAAACATAGAAAATGTAAATATTATTCAAAAGTCATCGTGTGGTCGTCGTCGTCGCTGTCGTCGTCTATTTTGCGGGGGCCGCTGACTGCTGAGGGGTGCGATCGTTCTGCCGGCGCTGCTGACGTCGCTGTCGCAGTCGCTGCTGCTGTCGACGCTTTTGCTGTTAGCCAGTTTCTTTAGTTTTTGGTTACATCTATTTTGCGTATTGTTTTGTGTGTATAGTTGTATTTTTTGGTTTTTGATTTTGATTTGAGATTCGTATTTGGATTCGGTTTTCGGTTTTTGGTTGTTTGCTTTTGAGACTTCTGGGCCAGTTATAGTCGGTTAGTCGTGTGTCAACCGGGAAGCCGCCAAGTGCCCCGTCGTCAGTTGTTTTTGTTGTCGCTTTTGTTGTGGTTTCTTGTTGTTGTTTTCGCTTTGATTTCGTTGCCGTTGTCGCTTTCGATTGAGCGCCCCGCGTATTGCAAACAGTTTCCAGCAGAGCGGCTCAATGGCATTTAATTAAAACACGTACGTGATGTGCTCGACAATTGCAGTTGCAGTTGCAGCACGGCAAAAGTGGCAACAGTCAGTACTGAATGTTGGCTAAGAACCTTTGCTGCCCTGTGGGTCTGTGGGGTCTGCAAACAAAAACAAATCAAGTGCTTTACATCAGTTCGAACACACGCACACTCACACACACACACACACTCGCACACATTCATGCACTTTGCGATAGGCGGCAATAACCGTAGGCATTGATAAACACCCGCCAAGTGTAAAACATTAGCGGCACAGTGGTGCACTGCTCATTTGTTTAGTAGAATTTTCTATGCAACTTTTTTTTCTTTTCCTTGTTGCGGTGAAAGCAATCGGTTAACGCTTTAAAGCTGTCACAGCTTACAGCGAAAGCGTTAGTTTCTCATTGAATTATCAAAGGTATTGTATCTGTAAGTTATTTAGCATAACAACAGAGGTGGCTGAGAAGCGCGGAGAAGAGCAGCAATCAATCTTAATAATCAAATTATTCAATAGGTTTTGTTTTGGGCATATATGCCTTTTATTTTGTGCGCTAAATTCCAAATTTGTTTATTAAACAGATAGCTTATTATGAAATTCAGCGGGCACAGTGGAGCGAATAGCGTTCACAGTGGATTTAGTTAATAAAAATGTATACATATTAAATATTTAATTTTTTTTTTTAGAAATTTTAACTTAATCTATGTAAATTTGTTGTAATTTTAAGAAGTTAATACTAAGTTTGCGTAATATTTTTAAATAAATTTAAAGAATCTTATTCAATTTATTTTAAAATATAAATTTAAAAGAATCTTTTTTAATTTATTTTAAATTATTTTGCAAATTAAATATTTATTTCTAAAAATGCCAACAAAATTAAATGGATTTAGTTCAAATTTCTTAATATTAAATAATGTACATTAGATTCTTTATAAAGCTTTTATTTTAGAGAATTTAATTTTAGTTAATATTTTTTTAATTTTGCACTTTGTTGATTCTATCAGTTTTTTTTTTTTGTAATAAATATATATTAAATATTAAATTCAAGTTTGAATTTGAATTATTAACAAAAATTTCTAATAATAAGAAATTAATTTTCTTTAATTTCTCAAACATTTAAAAAAAAAAATTATTTTATTTGTAGAATTTATTTCATTTATTAAACTTAAAAAAAAAAAAATTTTAAATGGAAATTAATCAAAGAAAAAACTAAAAATTATACAAACAAATTTTAATATTTGAAAATACTTAATTAAAAAAAAAAAAAAACGTTAACGAAAATTTATTAATTTATTGATAGTAAGTTCTAAAATTTTTTTAGAACATTTCTATAAGATTTGCTTTAGAAATGTTGCTAAATTTTTGTTAAAAATTTAATGAATGGTTTTTATTATTTTTCTTTGCGACGCCCACTTCAATGATTAAAGGCAATAAAGTGACAGATTTTCAAGTGCAAATCATACGCACCGCTGACCAATTTAGCCAAACAAATCTAATCTAATCAGAGTGACAGTGACGACAAAATCACAAACTAACACTAGCAAACTGCACTCGACCCACTGTGCAGCTAGAAGCGCCGTACAACAACAATAGCCGCGCTAAACAAAAAAAAAGAATTTAACACAACAAAAAAAAAGTAAAGAAAAAACCACATAGAAAAAAAATACGAAAATAAATAAAAAAGCGATTACAACAACGGTGACGTTACCGTCACAGTTGACGCCGGCAGCGCCAGCGACAGCGACGTCGGTGGCGACCGAGAGTGGCGCCTATGCGATTTAGTTGCGCTGCTCGGTCTGCATTTTTTTTTTAGTTGGTCGCCTGGAACAAGTTCGAGCAGTCCGTGCAGAGTCCGAGTTTTGATACCGTCCCAACGATTACGACTACGGACTGCGACTCTTTCACTGACCAGTTCAGCGTGGAATTCCATGCGGCGTTTTTATTGATTTTGCTGCAACAGACTACCGTTCAGAATAGCCGCTTATCAGCCAGAGCGTGTGTGTGTGCGTGTGTGTGTTGCTCACTGTGTTTTTGTGTCTCTGAAGTCGTCGTCGCTGTCGTCGTCGCCGTCGACGTCAACGTGTATGTCTTGAAGGTGTTTGCTGCTTGATTGCTGTTGTTGTTATTTTGTGAGTGTTTTTTGTATTTTTTTGGTGTTGGTGTTCGCAAGTTGTCAGCCGAAAACAAAGGCCAAGAAATTCAGTTGGCAGCTGCTGCTCACGAGCAAATGAGCAGCTAGAAAAATTACTCGCGACGCGTCTTCCAAGTGTAGCAGTGTGTGTGTAGCAGTGTGCGTGTGTGTGTGGGAGCGTAAAAACACACCTTGACGTATACGTAATAAAAATAACAACAATTTAAGCTAACAAGAACATTAACAATACCAACAGAGCAGCATTATAAACATAATAACAACAATTGTGCAAAGTGTTATGAATAAAGCAAAAAAACAAAATCCAAATAAATAACAGAGATCACTGAGAGAGAGAGAGAGAGAGTGCGCGATAGAGAGAGCAATACATCGTGAGAGTGGGGAGCAACATGGCCGGCGATACGGAGCACAAAAGGGGATATCGAACATTCTTTCGCAGCATCTCGCAAGTTTTTGGCACAAATCAAAAAAATCACCAGCATCCCAATCACAGTCACGGTCACACACGCAGTCACAGTGATTCGCAGAATGTTAACGTGCTCACGGGCAAGCCGAACAATACACAAAATATCAACAATAATAATAACGGTATTATCAGACCCCTGATACCAGATGTTCAAGTCACCTGCACACCCGATAATTGCTGTGATTGCCAGGATGAAATCAGCCCCACAGATTTGTATTTAAAAGCTAGATCCATGATGGAGCTGAGCGACGGTAATGAGAATCGAGCGAGAAGGTCAACGGTAAGTTCTTTTCGATATATCGATTAATATTTAAGGGGAGAAATTTTAGCTATTTAAATCTGTATATGATGCGATATTTTCGATTAATTTCGATAACAGCTAATTTTTCTAAAAATAGAATTATTTAATATATCGATTAATATTTATCGGGACATATTTTAGCTATTCTATGTTATATATGCTGCGAAGTGTTTGGTATTTCTATGGCATGAGTTCAATTTTCTCGATTTTTTCGATTTTTTTCAATAAATTTCGATAACAGCAAAGTTTTCTAAAAATCAAATTGTTTGATAAATCAATCAATATTTATCGGATCATATTTTATCTAACTTATTCAATATGCTGTGAAATGGTTGATATTTCTATGGCATAAGTTCGATATTTTTGTTTTTTTTTCGATTAATTTCAATAACAGCTAAGTTTTGTGGAAATCGAATTGTTTGATAAATTGATTGATTGATTGATATTTCTATGGCATGAGTTCGATATTTTTGATTTTTCGATTCATTTCGATAACAGCTAATCGAATTATTTGAATATACTTGACATAAAGTACATAGTAACAACTATTTCCCTATTTTCTACTTTTAACCCAAAACATTTCAAATAATCAATTAGTTTATAGCTAAAGAAAAATCTATAAAAACACAGTTTTTTTTTAATCGGAAAATATTTTTTCAATGTATAATTTGTTAATAGTAAAGTTATATACCAAGCTTTTTATAGTACTTCTTGTGTTGCAGCTGCACTTTATGCGGGCAGTGCGCGGCTTAGTCGCAGCGTTTAAAAATAATCTTAGGCTTTGTCTTTAAAAACCAATAGCTGCTATGTAAGTTAAAGAATAAAGAAATAAGAGCACTTGAAACGGTTATCGATAAATATACCCAGTTTAACAGCTGCTCAAACTGTGGTTTGTTATGTGCTTTTCCGTTCCATTGTTGTAATATTTGTGGTAAAAGTTATATATTTTCTTAAGAGTTTTTCATAGGTTAGAAGTTACAGGGTATACGGAAGGGTTGTTCTGTTTAAGAAGGTTGCCAATTTTGCAGTTAATTTACATACATTTAATTTATGGAGGGTATTGAGAGTCAGCATTAAAGTTTCCAGGGAAAAAACATATATATTCCTGTTCCGAATGGCTTGATGAGGGGATAGTAAAAGAGAGGGAGTGAGGGAGAGAGAGGGAGAGAGAGAGAAAGAGAGAAAGAGAAGTGGAGGAAAATACAACGATGCAGAGAAAAAGCATCTTTGTCTTTTCCTCCACTTCTTTTTCTCTCTCTCTCTCTTTAAAAATTCTTTTGAGATCCATAATCATCTTTTTATTACTCACAATTTATGTTTAAATTTAAAGCCAATAACTTAAAAATAATAATACATTTTTAAAACTTATTGCTAAAAACAGATTTATTTCTTCAAACTCTCATATAACGAATGCAGGGTATTTTCGAGTCGCCCCACTCGGGCATAGCTTTTCACTCCCTCTTAGAGCCATTAAAACTAGTTCACACTCAATCAAAAAAGTATTGGCCCTTTGTGTGCACAAACGGTCTTGTGAACCGAGTAGTTAATTCCTCAGTCAGATGAATGAATACTCCGATGGGTTATAGCCAAATCCAGATAGTAAATCATTTGTATTTGACCTGTTCAAAATTTCACTACATACCTTTCCTGTCTCAGTTGTTTATTGTCTGAACGTTTGGTCTTCATGCGACCGTTTCTGTATCTGTTTCATCAGTTCGACAAAATTTGCATTTTGCTGCGAAGAGAAAGTGAAACAAAACAAAAAAGTAAATAAAATAAATAAAAACACGTTTCCGTTCCAAACGAGACGCATTGTTCCAAAAAAGTCAAAAAAAAAGAAGACATGAAAATGTATTTTCCAAATGAGTTCAACTCGTTCACAGGTCAAAAAGTCACTGAAGTTTTCATTAGCAAAATAGTTTCTTAGATTTTGGACTGATCAAGAATTTTAATTGAACTTTGCTTCACATCGATATGTTATCGATTACATTTGGCCTAATTGAACAGCTGAGCATCCATGCGGTGTTATTCTAGAAGTTAGAGAAGTTTTGATTTCTTCAAAATAACTTTGGATTTGTATAGGAAATTTGAAGCGCAGCTGTTGTAGCAGTTGTTAGTGTTAAACAACGCACTGTTTATTTAAACATAGGAACTTGTAATCAATATCACCTTGTACTACGTAAAGAGTTATCACATTTCTTTAAATTTTCTCCTAAATTCGGGCATTAACTCCCAGAGCTTTAATAATATTTCACTACAGGGTCTAAAAAATCATCATCACTATAAATAACATTATAAAAACTTAATCCATCCACTAGATACACTGTACTACGTACAGAGTAATCAAATTTCTTCAAGTTTACCTCCAAATTTGACCACTAACTCCCAGAGCTTTAATAATATTTTACTACAGGGTCAAAACGTTCGTCAAGAACATAAATTACACTATTATAACTTTACCAATCCAGTAGATACACTGTTCTACTTACTGAGTAATACAATTTCCTCAACTTGTCCCCCATATTTGACCATTACCTCCCACACATTTATACAGGGTCTAAAAAATCGTCATCACCATAAATAACTTAAGTTTTTATGTTGCCAAAAAGAAATCCAAACTATTTGATTTGCAGTAATATAACAGTAATAAAACAATAAGTGTTGCAAAACACATTTATGATGTAGGCGTGCAATTAAAGCTCAAATAAATTCCAAATTTTCGGATATGTGCAATATAAAACTAAAAATAAGTTAAACATAAAAAAACTGAATTGCATAGAAGCGACCAACCGCACAGTGGCTTGCATTGTGTGTTTTTTAGAGTGTCTTGCTTGCGCACCCAGTCGGACTTTTTGTGCTGAAAACAGTGCTGAACTGTCGTGGAGCGCGGAATACCGGAACATTAAAGTTGAAAATTCAGAGGCCTTTAATGAAGCCATTAACACCAGTCTAATATATAAATAATTATATTAATGGATATATTTAATCGAAGTACAAATATTTTGTCGAGATATGCCAATTGTTTATTGTGTTACTTTATTTTCCGACATGTTTCTCATTTACCCAATTTTTTCACAGAACTGATTCCACTTTTAAGTAAACACAAATGTGATACAATAAACTTTATTGTTTTAGACGTTATCCTCATCAAATGCACAGATTTTCTAGCACAACTTTGATTTGGATCGGATTACTATGTCATATCATATAGCTGCCAATAGCTAAAAAAAATGTGATTTGCACGCAAAGCTGTGATTTAATATATGTACATGAGATATATATGATTTATATATAAATCATATGCATGTGTATTATATTTGTATTATATGATATTTATATTTATGTATCTACATTGTCTTTTCTTACTTAGTATTTGTTACAGTGACTTACTGATCATCGTGTTACCAAATGAAAACTTGAAACTCCGCAAAAACTGCTAACTTGTTTTGTTAATAATTTTGTATAAAAACTAAAAATCTTTGAGTTTTATAAGAAAAATTTAAACATAATTAATTTTGTATGCATTGTATTCGTTGAGGGTGTTTTTTCATTGGAAAAGAGTTTTACAAATTGTAAATTCAAAAGCAAATATAAATAAAGCCCTAAGCTGATATAATTAACGTTTTTGGGAAGTACACAATCAGTTTTTTATACCCTTGTAGAGGGTTTATTGTTTTCGTCATGAAGTTTGTAACGGATTAAAGGATGCGTTTCCGACGCCATGAAGTATATATATTCGTGACCTGCATCAACAGCCGAGTAGATGTAGCCATGTCCGTTTGTCCGTCTGTCTGTTTGTCTCTCAGTTTTAAAGCTATCTTAATGATACTTGGTACAGATGTGTATTCTCTCTGAACGCAGTTCATATGTAAAAATTGCATGACTATATTCATATACTTAGCTGATATAGAAATAATCGGTTGCAATAAGTATACAAATGATTTGTGTCTATTGAGCGATTTCAACCAAATTCACTACCACACCTTTTCTATCATTCTCCATATGCTGACCATATTTCACGCTAACTGGGCTACTATATATAGCTACCATAGGAACAATTGGTGATTGAAACCAAATTAACGCAATTTGCATGACTGCAAGAGTTTATGATCTTCGTCCAGCCGATCTTAGGAATTACCTTAATGTTTGTTCTGTCAAGTGCTGTGCAATTTTCTGCTTTGTTCCCAATGGGGTGTGCCTGTGTTTGACTGCATTTCTGTATGTGTGTGTGTGTGTGTGTTTGTTAACACCTCCACCTACTGCCAGCTGATGCAACATAAAAAAAAGTGCATTGCGCATGTTTCGCATTGCGTGTTTTACTTTGCTTTACTTGTTGTTGTTGGTGTTGCTGTTGTTGCTGTCGATTGTTTGCCTTTGAAATGCGCTGACTAATCGCGTTTGCCAGACGACGCGACGTGCTCTGCGCACGCGCGTTTCGTGCGCGTTTTTTGTCGCTAGCAAACAGTCGGTGGCAGACTAACTTACTTGTCACACTGTACGACTGAAGTTATGTGTGTTATGTGTGCCACTTTGCGGCACAGAGATAGCAGCACTATCAGAGGTTCGTTGACGTCTCTGTTCCATTCGCTGCTGGCGTCGTCGTTGACGTCGACGTCGCAGTCGCCTGAATAAATGCAATTTGCTGAGTTGAGCGAGTAAAACAATTTTATCATCAGTTTGCATAGAAATGCAATGAAATAGAGGCAAACAGAGGCAAACTCACACACACACTCACACACACTTGTGCATAATTTTCATTTAGCATTTTCCATTTTCCATTTTCCATTTGACTTTATTTATGCAGCTAATTTTCTCGCTCTGATTTGGATGACACTTCTCCTTCTCTTTCTCCTGCTTCTTCTGACGTTCAGTAAAAAAAGCAATTTCTCTTGTCTGCTTGCCACATACCCTAGCCAGTGGGGTATGCCCAGTGGTAGGCGGAATAAGTAACAGTGGAGAATATCTACCCTTCATTTATTTATGCACATAATAAGACGTTGAGTATTAGCTTGTACAAATGTGCTGCTCTCAGTGTTGGTAAGCGCTAGAAACTTGAAATTTGGTCTGTGCATGCCCAATACATGACGTCACCGGTTTCTCGATTTTAGATGCTGAATGACACGCCTACTACGCCCAATGCAGTAAATGATATTACAATATTTTATATAATAGCAATTTTAAATATTTTGCAAATTTATATTTTATATAATTTTATTATGTAGAATGCATTGAAAGTCTTAAATTTGTATATATTGTTCAAGCATTTGCTGGTACAGGGTATTTTGTAGTCCATCAGACGTCACTTAGAAAACTGTAACTTTATTTTTTATTTTTATTTTCTTTGTTAATGCAGCACAAGTAGCCGCTTGATTGACACTTGAGTTGTTATTACACACAATCTACACACATACACAGTACTCTACACACACACACATACACTCCACACACACACATACACTCACACTCTTCAGAACTTTTGCGGCCATTCAAAAATATAATCAAGTTTCTTCTTGTTTACTTCTTTTTTTTATGGAACCAAATGAGTAATTCTCACGATACGATATCGGGCGATTATAATAATATATATGCACATAACCACACATGTTTTAATTATATTTATGTGACACATAAGTTGCCAGTTGAATTAACTATTTAATTCCAATTCGAGTTTCTACTGCACTTCTAATGAATTATATTTTTTTGTAAATTATTTTTATCAGCGATTTGAAATAAGTGAGTCAGGACAAATTCATTAATACCTTTTTGGCTATATTTAAGATTGCAAGTAAACCGCTAAAAGTTAGCTAAGAATAGTTATAATAAAATGTATATTAAGAAATTAAATTAAAATTAAATTTTGAGAATATTTTTTATTCAGTTTTTGTATCAAAGTTTTCTTTGATTTGAATTTCTTCTTGAATTAAAGTTGAAATGGATTTTATTTGGGGGTGTTCCCGCCTATGTTTTAGTTAATATACTACTACTTACCACTACTTAAAGTCGAGTCGATGACTAATTATTGTCCACAATGCTAACACATTTATTTGTTGTATTATTCACAAGTGCTTCCCAGATCGGTGCACACAGACAACTACTTGTAGTACTATATCTTATCTTGACCGATAGGAGAGCGTGTGTTTCAGAGTAAAACAATTACAAAGGATTTCAGTTGTCTATATTAGCAGGCACTTAAGGGCATTAACTGGGCCAATAGTTAAACCAAAGTATTATCTTGGCCTATTGTCTCGCTGTGTAGTCGTAAAACGATGTCACGTGCGTGACTCATCAGGCAATAAAACATGGCAAGAAAGGGAAAGAGCTTGTAAGGCTAGAGTTGATCGAGTCGACTCTAAAAGACCCTGTACTATAAAGAAATTTATTTTTTGACTAGCCGATTAGCCTTAATTACTTATAGTTACTGAAATCCAGTCCGATCCGCTGATCAAGAATATTTTACTGTATGGAGTCGGAAGCACCTCCATCTGCCTGCCCCTTTACGGGGTCTAAAAAGACGAAAAAAAAAACATTTCATTAAACTTGTGATGAATTTGAAGCGGTTCCCTGTTCCCCCTACCCCTCTAAGTCCCTACCCCGCCCCCTCCAACTACCCCATACCGTTTGGAAATGGGATCTCTTCAGGCTGCCGTCTGCCGTCTGTTGTCTGCTTTGGGCGCGCTCAATAAAATTCATTAAAAAAATGCGCGGCACAACAATAATAATCATAATGCCAGGCGACGTTCTTATTGGACTCTTGCAGCGACTGCTACGCCAACGTTGACAGCGACAGCGACTGCGACGCGACAGCGGCAGCGCAGTTAACTCATTACAGCAAAAACAGAATGAAACCCTGAGACAACGCGAGACCCGCAGATAAAACGGAAATCGAAAGCGAAAATGAAACTGATTAATTGCTGGCCAACGCATAGCGACTAGAAAATACCCTGTAAAGCGGGGTGTTGACACTTGCTGTCTACGCTGCTTAAAAATGTTAAGCTTTAACAGTGCGCTGTTAGTCTTAAAGTGGCAGACTCTGTAAGCGTCAGCTGTTAAGCTTTAACAGTGTGCTGTGAGTGTTTAAGTGGCAGGCCCTGTGAGCGTCAGCTGTTAAGCTTTAACAGTGCTCTGTTAGTCTTAAAGTGGCAGTCCCTGTGAGCGTCAGCTGTTAAGCTTCAACAGTGCGCTGTTAAACAAGCTGCAAGCACTGTTAAGTGCGTCATTTTAGGGGGTCTATAATTATATTAAACTTAAAAATGGCTTAAAATAAAGCTAAAAAAAAATCCTATGTGACTAAAAAATGCATATGTTTCTATTTATTTTTATTTTAATATGTTAAATGATTTTTTAGTGAGCCTACATGAATTTCAAAGTCTTGTTTCTTAATATTTAATTAATTTGTACCGAAGAATTTTACTATTTTTGCAAATTATTTAAATAGCTAGCTATAATTTGTATACTTACCAGCACTTGATTAAGAAACTTGCTATTTCTAGCTGTAAAAAGGCTACAATACTATACAAGATGCGAGTAAAATGGAAGTTTCAAACGGAAGTTTCAAACTTGTGACTCTTTAAAAAATGCCTTCTTAGATTTTTATATATAGAAGTCGTGATCGATGTGAACTGTTAATCACTGTTGCTGGTGCTTTAAGGTCAAATGTGTGCTGAGCCATATCAAAGTTGTATTCTAACGAATGAGGTATTTCGGAAATTCCCCAATATTTGAAATTCTTTATCGGTTGAAATTCATTTGAAAATAGTAAACAACGCTAGCATTATTAAGTAGTAAAGCAAAAAAAATAGAGAATAAATTTTTTCCAAAAAATCAGCAATAAAAAAGAACGATAAATAGTAAAAAGGATTAATTATATAAAGAATCTAGAAGAATATCAAAGAAAAAGAGAAGAAACGGAATTGCGAATTAACTGATAAGCAAATTTCACATTGTGTTTGGGTATATATAGATATATACACTATATAATCGCGTGAATTGGAACGGTTAACAGATTTTTCAAGCCTTTAACAAAATTTAAGCGGGCTTTAGTTCGTGGCCAGATGAATTCCATTATGTCCATTTCCCAGACAACTGATCAATTGAAATCATTGGCGATTGTGCCAAAATCCCAGATGACTTTGGTGCCACCGCGTGAGCCAGTGTACGGCACAGTGATTCCAAATCGCATATTTGTGGGCGGCATTAGTCGCGATACAACCGAATATGATTTAATGGTCGTCTTTGGAGCCTATGGGAAAGTACGCAATGCCAAAGTGATTCTGGATCATTTGGGGTATAACAAGGGCTACGCTTTCGTCACTTTCGAAACCGAGGAGGAAGCTCGACGTCTTCATGCCGTCAACAATTGTGTCGTTTTACGCAATCATCGCTTGAATATCGGACCGGCTTTCAAGAAGCAACCGATATATCGAGTTCTACAGCAAATTGTGGATCGAAATGGAAACGTTTATTTGACAACAACAACAACTGGCGGTCAGGGAACGGCTTTGGTTCCACCGGCACCGTCACAGCCACCACCACCTCCACCGCCAACACCATCGGCATCGTCTTGTGCGTCGATGGGTGGCATGCAAATGGATCAATTTGGTAACGTTACCTATCCAACGGCACTGTATCAACAGGCGCCACCTGCCGTTCAGTATCAACCGATTTACCAGTACTTTAGTGTCCCAATGAATACCGTTTGGCATCAGAATTATTATCAAGATCAACCGGCATCGGGCAATCAGTTACCTATTCCCTCACAGGGCGCTTGGGAATTCGATGATATTAACAGTAACCGCAGCAATAACAGCAACAGCGACATCAACAGTAACAACATCAATAACAACAACAACGATTGTTGTTCTTAGTTCTGGAAATGGACACCAAAGAGCTGTAAATATGAACAATTACTTATATAATTACTTTAGAAATCCCTGTGAGCAATATGTTGGTAAACTGTAGGTATTTTGATTGCTCTTAATTGAATTAATTCGTATTTTAAGGCATTTAATTACTAAAGTAATTAGGAGTATGTAATGAATTTGAATTGAAGTACTTAATTATTTCCGTAATTTATTTAAATTTAAAAGTAATTACTTATATAGTTACCTCAGTAATGCAAAAGTAATGTAATTACTTTGTAATGTTACTAATGTAATTACTTTCCAATACTGTGAGCAATGCTTCGGTCATTGTAAGATTACTGAGAGCTTTTTAATTACATTAATTAATATTTTAATGCTTTTAATTACTAAAGTAATTGAGAGACTAGTGAAGTTAGGTTATTGAATTACTTAATTATTTCAATAATTTAAGGAATTTGCTTAGTATTATAATTTTAAAAGCAATTACTTATACAATTACTTCAGTAATTCAAAAGTAATGCATTAATTACTATCATTATCTGTCCAGGAGATACTCTTAAATATTCTTAAGAGCTTTTATTTTTCATTTTAAAAATAATTTATATAAATTTAAGTAATGCCTAATGTAATTTAAACGATTTTTAAAAGTAAAGTATGTGCAAAAAGTAATTATGTTAATCGCAGCTCTTCAAAACAAACTGGACAATTACAAAACAAGAAAACTTCAGATAATACATGGTAATAATCGAAAATAAACATCAAAAAAATAGAAGAAGACAGTACGACTAGAAAAAGAGCTATATATACATGATCATGATCATCATATTATCCCAGAACTAAAAAAGAGAAACGACAACAACAATATGAAGCTGCGCAACTGTATCAAATATCAAACTTATATACCTATATATGAATTTTAACAATCAGGGGAAAATCTGGACCGCAAATTTTAAAAAACAGAACAAATGAAAACAAGAGAACTTGAACCAATACCCATAAGGATATATAAAAACACTAAATTATATATACGTACATATATATGTGTGTATATACATGCCCATATCTTGTTGGATCTGCCGTCTATTCATATACACAAATGACAGGATTTCTAAACCAAGCATATCCAAAGCTTTTTCAAGAACAGGAACAATTCTTTATTTTTTTTTTAGAAACTTTTCACTCAATTTTCTATATATCCTGTAGACCTCAGTCAAATCTCCCGTCCTTTGCCTCAAATACTACTGGGATTATCACGTATTTAACCTTCTTTCGACTCACAGCGGTATTTGACATCCAAAACTTTTTGGCTTCAGATCAGCTTTATTATATATAACGCTATATAGGCCTGTATAGTGCGATCAGTAACAAAATTTGTCAATTTTAGTATTTTCATATTTCCTTTTTTTGGCCAACAAGTGAAAATTTGATAGACATGAATTCGTTGAAAATTGTACGTGATTACACCGATGGATTTTTCAAAATTTTTAGTTTTCAACGAGTCTCAAGAAGTTAGGTAGCCCTAAAAGTAACAGTACACTACAATAATAAAAAAATAAACATTTTATGAACTGTTATATACATTTTTTATTTATTTTTTGAAGGAACTTTAGAGGTACTGTCAGGCTTTTTATGGTATTGTAGAAATATACCCAGTGGTAAACAAAAAGTAGGGTAACTTGTGCTCGGTTTTAGTCAAGCCTTTAAAAAAATTACTGCTTCATTTTAAGGCGTACATTCCCTACGTCTGGTATACTTTAGGGTATAAGTTTAGTCTTCTTAGGTGAACTTCACTTCGGTTTTCACAGGCTCGAAATTGTTCGCACTAAATTAGGTAAATTCCGATAAATTATATTTTAATTGATATGCATTTATCTATTATTTGATTTAGCTAAAGATAGTGTAAACTTAAGAAAATTCTTTGTTTTTCGATTTGGAGGGTTGGCTTATCGGTAGATTTTATTTTAAAATACTATGTGAGAGCAGGGTCTGAACTCGTTTGCATCTTATCAGAGTTACTGGAAGAAGAGAAGAAATCAAAATCAGTCTTATCGTAATATCATGTTGTCCGAAGGTTATTACCTATTAGTAAGATCGATATTTATGGTAGACAGCACTACTTAATCGATAGTTTACATAACTTAACAAACGATCTATCGAGAATCACTTTACGGTACATGCATTATCGATATCTACTTATTTAAAACACTTACAAAAGAAATAAACTTGATCTGCGTACACTATAGACGGACTTTCCTTCCAAATGTGGTCCTTCCTCTTTCTCTCTCTCTCTCGGTCTCTTTCTCTCGCTCTCTCTATCTCTGACTTCTCGGTGTTCATACAGACGGGCCGACAGACGGTCAACGCTATATCGGCTCGGCTGTTGATTCTGTTCAAGAATATATATTCTTTACGGGGTCCGCCGCGCCTCCTGCCTGTTACGCACAACTTGCTACTGACAAACGTAATAGATTCCTGTACTTCATTTGAGTACAGGGTCAAACAATTTGTACTTAGCTGACAGTTTCTTATCAAAGTTTAAATCCCAATCTTAATGCCAACATTTCTCTACTTTATTTTATTTAGTGTATAGAACTGAACTTCATTTTATAACATTCAAATGTTTGCTTATGTCCAACGTCTGCATGAAAGTGCAGACACTCCAAAAAGTCCGCTTTGTACAGGGTACAAATCAGTCAGGGCAGCATGCGTTTATGGCATATCTGCTGGATACATGAAACTTTTGAATGGGATGGGGCGCTGAATGTTTGCAAGAACATGTTGTATGTGTAACAAGAAGAAGAAGAAGAGGAGGAAGAAGAAGAGGAAGGAGAAGCAAAAGAAGAAGAACAACAACAAGAACAACAACAACAATTGCGTTCATTGTGCTTAATTAATTTAGTTCAAAGATCAAGCGACCACGATGCCGTCGGGATTCTTCAGTTTCTCTCCACATATACGGATATATACAGATGAAGTGTGTATATCGATGCCTGTTGCATCTTGTTGCTGAATGTTGTTGCACGTTCCGCTCGTTGTTGTTGTTGTCGTCATGCAGCTGCATTTAATGTGCAGGTTCTGTTGTTTATTTGTGTTTGCTGCTCGCATTGCGTTCTAGTTATAAACTTCTTGATGTCCCGATCCATATGTGCTGGCACACCCGCTACCCCTTTCCTGCCCCTACGCCTGCCACACCCCCCACCCTTTGCCTCTTCCTTCTGTTTAAACAATTGATTATAATTTACAAGTTTTCTTAGCTTGCTCCATTTTAATAATTGTCGTTTGTTTTTTTGCAAAGCTTTTGATAGTGCAAAGACTGCAAACGATACCCCTGCCTACCCCCCTCCTCCTCACCCTTGCCCCTCCCCCAACACACACCCCTTTCCTGGTCTCCACACACACACAACCAAGTTACCCGCAGTTGCGATATGCTTAATTAGGCAACGGGCGTTGAGCATAAAAAGCGTCTTTGTCGCTGCCACGCCCCACCCCCAACGCACACACACACACACGCACACACTCCAAAGCAAACACATGTTGTCCATGTTCATTACACACATTTTGGCTTTGAGTCTTGCGTCGTCATGTGGATCTGCTACTGCTGCTTACACTGTCCTACACACAACTGAAAATTGTTCTAAGTAGTTTACTGGAGTTTGGCCTAGGGTCGAGCCCGGCATTGCCCGTGTTATATGTATGAGCTGTAGCATTTTTTTTATACATAGGTAATAACAGTAATTCAAATTTGAATTATAATTTCTTCTATGGTGTCGTCCACTAAAAGTAAACATTTAAAAATAAATTCTTATAAAATAATTCCAAAAAAAAAACAATTTTTTTTAGTTATTTAGAAAGCAAAATATCTTACAATTAAAGTTTAGAAATGTAATTTAAATTTATTTATATTATTCATTGATTGGTATATGTTTTCTTTTCCTAGCTTAAAAATTAAATAAAAAATAATGTTTTATATTTGAACATTTAATATTAATTTTTTATATAATTTAAATGTTTGTTAATTTTTTATTAAATATTTAAGCTTTAGTTTCTGATCACAGAATTAATTTTAATGCTACCGACAAAAAAAATGCATTTCACTGAGTTTTTGCTTCTTCTGTAACAATAGAGAATTTTTTTAACATTAGGAACTTAAATACAAAATTGTAAGATCTTTGTGTAAGAATTATTTTTTGTGGACTTGAAACTATATACAAATTTAAATATATAATGTAAATATTTAATATTTCATAAACTATTTGAAAATGTAATATTCTTGTATATCATTTAAATATTTATTCAATATTTAAGCTTTAGTTTCCAATCACGGAATTAATTTTTAATGCGAAGGACTAAAATTACAGCTTACAAAAAAAAAAACTCTATCCATTTTTAATGGAATTTTTGCTACTTTTTGAAGATTAGAAACTTATTAATATTATTAAAACAAAAAGACTTTGTATATGAATTATTTTTTTCTGCACTTGAAACTACATAAAAATTTCAATCCCCTAAAAATGCTTGCTTCTAATGTATTTATAATTTCTTTTATAATTCTTCGACCTTAATGTTAATTAATATCGTAGAATTGCTTATTTTGTTGATTGGTGTTTGCTGTGCTCGCACTCGCGTTCGCATCGCGTTTGCGTCCGCTGGGTGACCGGGTCGGCGTCGGTCGTCGGGCGCTGCCGCTGACGCTGGCGTCGACTGCGAGACGGCAACGGCAACGGCGGCGGCGACAGTGGCAGAGGCGACCGCCACCCAAGAAAATACATTGAAGCATCTTGAGTTCAATTTCAGTTGATATTCTGTTAAATTCGCGAACGCGTCGCGTACGCAGCTCGACTTAGTGAACCGGGAACAGGCGCAGGAACAGTAGCGGGAACGTGAAAGGGAAAGGGAACGTGAACAGTAACAATATCGAACGAAAACTGCGACTTTTAGCAACAAATTCCACGAAAGTTTTTTTTTTATCAAAATTTTTGAGTGCGGCGTGAGCTGCGCTTATCAGCTAAAAAGCTAAAAAATAAAAATATTAAAAATTCTACTATTTTTTTAGTGTTGTGTTGTTTTGTTTGAATACTATAAGTTAAGCAATTGCCTGTGATTGTTATTGTGTGTTTTTTTCTGTGCAAATTTGAATATGTGAATACTCGATGACGACTTGAACAAAACGCGCGCTTGAAATCTAGCGATAGTTCACGTATCTATATCGACTGTGTTGTAAACTATATTGATAAACCAGAGTATATATATATTTATTACATATTTTCTGATATGAATAAGCTGTCGCTGTCACTGTCAAATGTTTAAAGTAGTTGATCAGAGCACAGTGTGGAAATCATTCGAATCACACTGAGAAAAATTATTCAATAATGTAAGACTTTAAAAGTATTGATAATTTGTTAATAGAAATAAACTCAAATGTATTATTTAAGGAGATAATAGTTACAAATTGTGGAAATCAATTTTATTATTTTATTATGATACATAAAATCTAATTGAAATTAATTACAGAATTACTTTATTGATTACTTAAATTTATTAAGTAAGACAGGCTTCAGTCGAGCGTGATTACTGTTAAAGACCCCGTACTCAGCCTAGTGCCCAGTTCTCCATGCAAATCACCAAATTTCGACCTATTTGTCCTGTGGGAGCTATAGTATATAGTTGTCCGATACGGTGTAAATCTGGAGAGGATAGTTATAACAGTAGTATACGCTTAGCGTGTGAGTTTGGATGCGATCGATTGACCAACACTGCTTGTCTTCATACAAATTTCCTGTTTTTGACCGATCTGTCCTATGGGAGCTATAGGAGTACTGGGTCTATAAATGAATCTAAAATTTTGCAAGCGCTAAAAGTATTTAAATAAACCATAAGATTCACTTTCAAATCTAGTAAAATTGCCTCGAGAATACCCGAGATTAGCTGATTATTGATTACTGAATCTGATTCATTGAATGCTAGAAATCAATCAATCGAATTACTATAATACACTGAAAAAAATCGTACTTAAATGTGAGCTAACAGTAAAAAATTAATGTAAATAAGAATATAAATATTATTACAAATTTGAAAAAAAAGAATATTGAGATGATTTGTCAGACATGATATATAAAAATTATTTATGCTGAACTCAAGGACTAAAAAGTTTTTAAAAAAATATCTTAAAGAAAAAGAAATATTTTCAACTCATTTTAAGCATATTCAGTTAGGATAAATTTTGACATGACTATTTTCATCTACGACTTTTCTTTCTGTGTACACATACTGCCAGCAAAATATGCCCGTGTGTGCGTGTGCTTGTGTGTGTGTGTGTGCGTGTGTACTGTATGTAGATTGTTGCCAAGCCCCGTTTTGTACGAGTGCATGTGAATAGTTGAACACTCAAGCGCGTATTCGTTTTGAATTCGATGATTCACATTCATAGGCAATTCAATTGTTTAAATTTCCATAAGTCTCAATTCACTATTCAGTATTCACTGTTCTACCCCCGAGACTACACTGATCCCGCCGTTCAACGAGGTCAATTGGTTCCGAGATAAGCGTTAGTTATTTCTCTGATATTTTCTTTCATTTTGGCTTTTTGCTAGAAGAATTCATTGTTGAACGAGTACAAAGATAGTAAATAGATAATACTCAGACTAAAGTTAAATATTTTATTAGTTTTTAGTTTATGCTTGAGTAAAAGTTTAAGAGTTTTAAAAAGTTGTGAAACCTTTTGTGGCTGCCTAAAAGTATGCAATGCAATTAAATCTGCGGGAGATTATTAATTGTGTTTAAGATTCTTTAAAATTTATTAAAATGATTTTTTTTTTACACTTTACTTTGCATATATAACAATTTACATTAGTTGGTACTGCATTTTATAGTTTACCAACACATCTAGAGTTTGAAGTATTCAAATTGTTCTTTAATTGTTGCTTTAAGTGCTGCATAACATAAGGGTTAAGCTTAAATTTGTTAATTTTCATACTTAGCTCGAGCTTAAGGCGTCACTGGCTACCACTCTCCCTCTCTGTATTTTGATCTCTTTCACTTCTTACTTTATTCTCTATTAAAAATGTAACTGTCGACTTACAATTTATATCAGAATTTGTTACATTAAACCCGAAAAACCCAAAAAGTAAAGGTTTTAATAAAGATTCATGGTAAAAAAGGCTTAAAATAATTTATAGTTTATTTTTGAAATTAAAACAATGTTTTTAATAACAAATAACTGAGAAAAAAAATGTATTTAAGTTTTTATGATTTTTTTTTTTTGGAAAAATAGTTCTCTGTTTTCTAATATTTAGTTAGAAACCCACCTGAATAATCATGATTTTATAGATACTGCTTATTGATTTCATTAGAATTGAATAACCATATCTATGTAAATAATTTTCATGTAAAGAAATGTTATAAAAATTAGCGATTTATAGGGACAAAATTTATAGCATTTTCAATAAATCAAAATTAATTTTTTTCTCTCCAAATAAAAACGGGTTATTTTACAATCGGTTTCTTTTAAATGATAAATTCATTAATTTTATTTTCGAGTTTAGTAAAAATTTAAATTTATGGCCTGAAAATATTGTATTTTTCTAAAAATTTCTACCAAATTTCTCCAAGTAATAATAATGTAAAACGAAATAAAATTTATATACTAGCTAGTCGGCTTTGCTGCTCTAGAATTAATGGGTTCTTAGGTGAATTAATTAATTTGTAGTCCACATTCCACGACCCAGAACGACGACACCTGTAAGGTGAATGCAGGCGTAGGTGCGAGAATTCCTCGTTGACTTACGCAACTGTCAAGGTTTAACCAGTTTTGTTGGTTTGTTGGTTTGTCGGTTTCTCAGTTTCTCGGTTTCCCCACTGTTTTCTCAAGGGTCTTCGCTTTGTTGTTGCGCAATGTCGGAGCATTTAATTTGAATGACGCTTTGGGCCACGCCCCTAACCAGTGACCTTAGCGCTATTGAGGCAAGAGGTGGGGCGCATAAGGGTTAATATCTCGACATGCTTTGTTGCCCGTTGGCCGCTGTGACTCATCCAAATACACAACATGTAATGTTGTTTAGTAAAACAAAAAAATGAATTGAGAAAAGTCCCAGAAGCAACAAAAGCAACAGTTGGGATTAACCCTTAATGGGTTACCAAAAGGGTTCCATTGCATTGAATAGAAATTTGAAATTTAATAATTTTTTGATCCATTTTTTTGTTTTTTTGTTTTATTTTCATTTTATCCAAGTAATAATAATAAAAATATTCTACCTTTCGCAATAAAATTGTCCCCAAACTGTAGCCATAAATTAGCTAAAGTGGCAACACTGATTAGCTACGCTATTGATTTCATAAGTTGTCAATAACCTTTTTATCTATATTATACTTTGCTGTTTTTTTTTGCTTTACGAGCTTTACGAGTTGTTATTATCTTTATTGTAAATTGCATGTAAACAATTGATAACTAAATTGTGCTCATGTTGATTTTACTGACGCAGACAGCGTAAGGGTTAAAGCGCGCAGAGCAAGAGTCACAAATTTGAGAGTGACAGCGGCAGCCAAGTGCATAGTGCAACTGTATGTGTGTTTCTCTGTGTGTGCGTACGGTCATAGGCATGTGTTAGACAGAGAGTGGTGGGGGGCGAAGGGGTTTAAAAGATAATAAGCGCGTGCGCGCATGTGTGCATGTGAGTATGTGTACATGTGGGTATGTGTGTGCAGTGGGAGAGCGCGAGTGTGCGCGAGAGCACAACTACAAAGAAGAGAGCAAGTGAACATTTGACAGTTGACACGCATCAATTAAAAGCGCATAGCAGATAAAAAAGAATGAACAAATTCAAAAATTGTCTTTTTATTTCACGCTTTTGTGTCTTTGAAAATGCTTTAATAAATGATGACGCAGCAATATAAGAACAACAAACAGTGCGATAAACGCGTGTGATAGAAGTAAGTGAGGGAGAGAGAATAACGAACTGAAAAGAAATGCCTCAACAAGTGGAAATGAAAAGCAATCAAAGAAACAGAAACAACAGCGAAATCAGCGACAACAATAACAAACAGCACATTTCCAATCAGAATGGGGCGACACAGCCGCAGCAACAGCAGCAGCGTCACAAGCGCAGCCGCCAACAGCAGCAGCAGCAGCAACAGAAGCAGCAGCACATTTATGAGAATCTGCCCGTGTCGGCAACGTCGCAGCAGCTGCGCAAATACTTTCGCCGCGAGGTAATCTATGAGAATCTATGTCGCGGCTGCGGCTACGGCGTCTTTGCCGCCCAAGGTCGCTATTGTCACTTTTGTCAGTGCATTGTTAGTGGCAGCGTGATGGCAGCGCTGCAGCAGCAGCCAGCGTCGCAGAGCAGCGGCAGCGAGTGCAACATCTATGAGAACATTTGTGAGCTCTGCCGCGGCATTTACAGCGACAGCGAGCAGTGCGAGTGTGCCAAAGCCACGACGCAGGCGCAAACACCGACACCGACGTCGACGCCAGCAGTGACGCCTACACCCACCCCCATCCCCAAAGCTGGCAAATCGCGCACGTTGCTGTCTTACTCCAAATCCAGCGCAGCGACGCTGACGCGTTTGTTCGGCTCGCTGAAGCAGCTAAATCGATCCAGTTCGCTGCAACGACGTCTGTTTCAGCGCGACTGCAGTGGCAGCGCTGTCGGCAAGGGGGGTGGGGGCTCACTGGAAATCATTCACAATGTGGACGAAGTTTTTCGCACGCAGGAAACTTTTGATATGCAGCGAATTTGCGAGCTGAAGCGCCAATTGCAGTGCAGTCGCAGCGATCAGCATATTTACGGTAGACTACGAGCGGATCCGGAACTGAAACCGCAACTGGAACCAGAAGAGGAACTGTTGCCAAACACTAAAGAAACAACAGTGCCCCAACTAGTACTGGAATCAGTTCCGGTTCATGAACTAGTTCCGGAACCGGCAAAAGAATCACGCAAAAGGCCACGCATCTCCGCCATGCGCCTGCTGCGCCGCCACGACGAACAGCAGACGAGCAGCGAAACAATTGGGACGTCGATCGCAACGTCGACTGCGACGCCGACCGCGACTGCTTCGCTCTATTTGAATGAAAGCGTTTGTCAATGGATGCAAGCGCTGCGACGCGAGCTGCACTGCTACGAGGACGCCAGCGGCGGCGTCGGCTGTCAGCAGCCCAAGAGCGTGCCGCCGGCGTACGAAAGAGAGCGTGAGAGGGAGCGGGAAAGAGAGCGCGAACGGGAGCAGGAACGTGAACCGGAGCTGGTGACTTTAAGGCGCAGCGACAAAGTAACAACGACAACAAACGAAACAGCAGCCGCGGGTGAGGCAGCGACGGCGACTGCGTTGCAGCAGCGTTTGGTAAACGATTTTAAACGCAAGCTGCTGGCCAAACGCGAGCAACAGGCGACCCCGCAGTCGACGCCGCCGCAGCAGCGCAAGCAATTGGAAATCCAATTAGAGCAACAATTGGAGCCGCAATGGGATCAGCGTCGACGTCGCTGCGGCATCAATGAACGCAAAGATGCAGCGTTCGTTAGCGAATTTCTCAGCGGACTCGCAGTCGCAGCTGAAGCTGCAGCGACCGAAGTCAAAGCAACAGCAACGACGTCGACGCCCACAGCGCTGCTCGCTGGCTGTCGTGTTACGCTTGAGCAGCTGTGGCAGAGCGCTGTGCTCGCTGCTAGCCTGCACAGCAGCGTAATTTGCTTCTTTGGCTATGACAAATTACTCAGCGCCTATTTGCATGGTTGTCAGCGTCGACAGCGACTGCGACTGCGCAGCGATAATAAGTTTAACATTGAGCGCTGGCTGCGTCGCTATCGGCGGCTCTGCGAGAGCAGCAGTAACAATAACACTGAGCGTGAGTCAGCAGCGTCGACGCAGCAGAGACAACAGCTACGTCGACGGCAGCAGCAGCGGTTGGGGCTGTCGTTAGTGGAGCTGGCAGTTGTGCCAGCGACGTCAGCGAGTGACGACGTTGCGGCCGCACCGCGTCTTGGCAGCGATAACGAGACGCAAGCAATTACAGAGAGCGAGAGCCAGAACGTGTGCGCGTGTGTGAGTGCAAGTGTGCGTGTAAGCGAGAGTGTTAGTGAGAGCGAGAGCGCTAACGATATAAAGACGCGATCAAAGTGCGCTGGCAGCGAAAACAACAACAGTAGCAGCAGCAGTAGTAGCAGCGTAGCTTTGATGGCGGCGCCCAAGCAAAGCGGCGACGCAGAGCGCGCGCGCAGCGACGACAGTGAAAACAATAACAATCAAATTGAACGCGACAGTGGAAGCCAGCAACAACAACAACAACAACAAGCGACACAGGTCAATAGCCAATGCAGGCAAAATGAATTTTAATAATTGCAATAAACTAAAACCGAAACAAAACAAAACACAAACAAAACGAAACGAAAGAAACGAAAACAAAAACAACAGTAATTTGGGTTCACTGCATAACGGTGCTTCAATTAATTCAGCAAGCAGGAGCGAGAGAGGGAGAGCGAGAGATAGAGTGAGGCAGAGAGGGAGACAGACTGCGCTCAGTTGTAAACTCGTTACAAATTGTTATCGCCGTCGCTATCGCAGCAATCGAAACCAAAACGTATCAAATTCGATTTCAAAGCAAATTCGAAAAACATTTTTCAATTTTGTTTATTTGTTTTTTCAGTGAGTGCAACTAAAACACAAGAATCGAGAGTGATAAATGAAAAACAGCTTGAAAAAAAGAACTGAGCAAATAAATAATAACAATAACAAATAGAGAAACAAATACAGAAAAAACAACAGGGTGTAAAAAACAGTTGTTTTTTAATCAGTGTACGCTCGCAGCGATATCAAAAGTGTGAGAACTGTGAGTGCAGTCGGAAAAACAATTTTGTAACGAGTTAAACGAGCTTAACCTCTGTCTAACGAGTGTTACGTAGCCCCGTTTAGGTCTGGATTCTAGATTATATAGACAATAAAGTCGTTTGTCAGGAGTAAGCTGACAAAACAACACACTCGGCTCACAACGAGTTGTGTAACGAGTAGCGAGTAGAGTTGGGAGCTGAGCAACGAGTAACGAGTCAGGAAAAAGGGAGACAATTTAATATTGGTTTCTTTACATATAAAGAAAAGCTTTAAGAGTAATTTAGACACGATCTGATGACCATAATAAGATCATATAAAATTATTTTATTGCTTTTCTTTATTATAAAAAATTCTAAAATTTTAAGTGATTCGCATCATAAATCTTTCGCTAATTTAGAAGTCAAAGCAATCAAAATCGCATTAATAAGTGACTCGTAAATAAATAATAAAACAATTATAATATATTAATTAATATGAGTACTTATAGAAAATCTGGTTTCAGTTGAATATTTCAGCATCACAACACTTTAATTATTTTAAATCAAATTATTAATTTCATTAAAAATAAAATCTTTTTTGTGCTGGATATAGAAAAACCTTAGAATATTTCAACAATTCAGAATTTATTCTTAAAAGACATTGCATTTATATACTTATTTTAATTGTTTTGCTTCATTATGTTAAACATACAAACCTTTTATAAATTATACTCCAAAAACAAGAGATTGGTCACCTAATTTAAATGAAAATTTGGCTTCAACTAAACTTCTTTCTTGACCAAGTCCAAAACGATCATACTATATAATATATATATGATCTCTTTGAAGTCAAGCTTGGAAGATTCAACTATTAAATGTTCCATCATTGATCCTTAAGTGATGCTTTAATAACTATAAATAATTGCCTTTAAAACAAAACCATTTTTTAAATAGTAAAATAGATCATAAAATATGATTAAAAATTGCCCATAAAATAATTCTAACTTTACAATTAACTACAAAATAATTTTGTGTTATTTTTTAAAGGAAAGATTTTTTCAAATGATACATTTTTATTAATCTAAATGAAAGAAAAGAATATTAATTACACATTTATACAAAATTATATTATATTTTTAATATAAAAGTTACAGCTACAATTCGTAAATGATCATATAATAATATTTAATTTTTTATGAGGAAACTCCGAGTCTATCTGAACTATGAAAAGTACAAAAATTTCTTTACAAATTTATTAGGTTTTTTAATAAATTAATAGAATTGTAATAAATAAGATAATGAAATACATAATAAGTAGAATTCAAATTCGAACTCGTTACTCGTTACAAGTTACTTGGTGATAAAAAATGATTGAAAATGCATGAAGAAACTGCAGTGAACCCAACGAGAAATATTGAAGAAATTCGTTTTGTGATTTTGTGGTGATTTGTTTGTTTGGAATGCGCGTGAGTTGACAGCAAAAACAAAAAAAAAATGTTCTTTCGATTCTTTTTGTAGAATTGTGTGATAAAAGTTCGGCGACCGGCGCCGCAGGTACCGCTGCGTAATCCCAACACGGCGCTGAGTAAACCGCGAGCGGAGAATTCCAACAACAACAGCGAGAGCGACGACAAGCATGAACATGATCAGAAAGCAAAGGAAAATGTGGTGATTGGAAAAGCGAAAGATCAGAAGGAGGTGGAGATGGAAGAGGAGGGGGAAGAATCGATTTATCAGACCATATGGCAGTATAAAACCTTGGAGCCCGTTCCGGACAACGATGATGAAGACTTTGAGATCATCACAGCTGCCGAAACATTGAGCGACGATGACGCAGACGTGGACGACGACGGCGATGGTGACGTCGATGTAGATGATGCTGCCGCAGAGACGTTAGCATTACAGGCGGCGGCAGCGTTTGCAGCCGGTGCGCGTCACAAGTTGACTAAACAGGCGACGTTAACGGCGACGTCAACGGCAGCAGAGGCAGCGACACCGCTGCCGTCGCCAACGGCGTCAATGGATCATGGCGCCTGGGAGACGGATGATGAATTCATGTTCGAAAAAGCCAGCGAAAAGCAACAGAAACAAAAACAACAGCAGGAAGAGCACGCAGAAGAGCGCGAAGAAGAGCACGAAGAAGAAGAAGAAACAGAACAACAACAACTACGCAGTGAGTTACAGCGCGCTGAGACGCTCAGCGTAGGCAGCACCGTCACCAACAGCACAGCGACGTTGGGTTCTATAAGCAGCGCTGGTGGCAGCAGCATTGACAGCGCCAGCGCTGCTGGCTACGCGAGCGCAGAACATCTGAAGCATCCTGTGCTGCGCAATATTTGCATAATTTACAGTTTGAGCGAACCGCAAAAATACAGCGCCATTTTCTATGAATATCAACGTACGCAGATGCACTTGCGTTTCATGACTCGTATACGCAGGCCAGAGCCACCGCCACCACCGCAACCACTACCGTCGTCGTGGACGTCAGCGTCGCCGTCGCCGTCACCTTTGGTAACAAAGCGAAAGCCAGCCGTTGCGCCAGCGTCAGCAGCGACGTCGCTGAGCAACGATGACAGCGGCTGCAGCTGTGAAGCCGATAACGATGACATTCCCGAATCCATACCACGCCCCCTCAAGGAGGACTGGGCACTGGCCGTGCTGGCGGCGGCAGCGAGCAGCAAACGTGGCGTCGCTGCTCGCGCCGGCCGCAAGCTACGAGTACGTTCCAGTGGACGTCTGTTGATTCCCACCTCGGTGCTGGCGTGGCGTGAGCAGCTTCAAGATGTCAACTATTGTGAGGATGAGGAAGACATGGTAAGTGGGCGTAACTCCCATACTCTCTCCCGCACTCCCCCACTCCAGCCCACCCCACTCCACACACACTCCACTTTATTTTCTTGCCTACACTTCCCCCTCTCGTTTTGCTCATTACAATGGGAACTGCAATTGCATTGTTTTTGTTTTCTTCTTTTTCTTTTTCTTTTCGTTTTACTTACATCAATTAAACGCTGCAAATTGCAGTTGTCTCTGTGTGAGTGACTGTGTGTGTGTGTGTGTTTGCGAGTGCATCACTTTGGGTGCCGCTGTATGTGTGAGTGTGAGTGTGCTTGTAACGGTTGATTCGTTTGTTTGTTTTGTTTTTGCATTTGCTTTTGGCGTTTTCTGTATCTCCGTTTGTTAGCGTTGGGGGAGGGGGAACTTTACAGTTTTGGTGTTTGCATAAAATACTCTTTGCACACAAGCACACTGTGTGTGTGTGTGTGTGTGTCTCCCCCATGCAATGGAAAGGGTAATTCCAAGAATCTTAAATGCCCTTTCCGCTGCAAAACGTCGAATGTTTGTATCGAAATAATTCATTCATGGATTTATTGCACTAAAAATTTCTCACTTTGGAAATTTTCGTTTTCAATTTTATTGAATTTTTAAATACTTAAAATTTGTTTTTATATGCAAAATTTTGTTTTAAAGCAGTTAACATTTTATTTGCTTAATTTGTTTAAAATAAAATATTCGTAATAATTTTTAAATAATTTTTGCTCAAAAAAAAAATTATAAAATTAAAAAAAAGTTAGCAATTAAATGGTAAAACTGCATATTTTGTTTAATTTTTGAATCAGGGAAAAAATATAAACATTTATTAGTTAAATTCAGAAATATTTGTATATATAAAATTATATAATTATATGATAATAATAATATATAACATTATATAATTTACATAAATAAATAATAAATTTTTGTCTGGTTTAAAAACAATTTTTTTTAAATTTAAACTACTTTGTTGATTATTTAATGTTTTTAAATGTTTAGTTTGACAAGTTTTTATAAAAATTTATTCAAAATTGCTTAATATTTAATTTTTAATTAAATAGTAAAATATTATGGGCTTTCAATAGTGTTAAAAATAATTATTTTATGATTAGCACTGAGACAAAAGCTACTTGGAATAGTTTTTAGCTAAAAAGTTCGAGCTACTAGATGAAAAAATAACTAAAATTACATAACAATTCATTAAATTAAAAAAAAATTAATTAATAATTAATATTACTACAATTATTATAAAACTTCTGTTAAAAGACCTGCAGTTGTAATTCTTAAATTTTCGTGTAGTCGTTAATTTACTGCGCTTTGTTTATATCACATGTTGTTGCTGTTTCCCTTTTTATTGTTTCTCCCTCATTCTTTGGCATAATACGTGTATTTTTATTTATTTACCTCTCACGTTTTCTTTTTTACACTTCGTCTTCTCTTTATTTTTTTTGTCGGATTTCATTTCTGCCGCTGTTGTTGTTGTTGTTGTTGTTGTAGCTTTGTGATTTCCCCCTTTTTGCATTTGATGCATTTCGCCGCTGCATGAGAAATTCTATGGAATTTCATTTCAGAAGAGAGTCAGTATCTCGGACCCTCTCGCATACAATACAAAAATATTGAATACAAAATGTTGATTCACTTTTCGCGAGTTTGGGGAACAGCGACAATTATTTTTTTTTGTATTTTTTTGTATTTTGATTTTTGTATTTTTTTTTTTGCATACAAGTTCTTTGGCTTTGACTTTTGCCAGCGGATTTGGTTTGTTTTTGTTAACCGGTTTCTCGTTTTATTTGATTTCCATGCTGTCGTTAATACTTTGACTTCCCTGCCTTCTTGGCTGCCCCGCCCCAGCCCCCCTTGGAACACTCCCCGTTTCCATGGACATTTATCAGCATTTAATTGGTTAATCATTAGTCAAATATTTTTGTAAAATTCGTCTGTTGATTTTGCGTTTGGCAGACAAGCTTTTACATACATAATTATAGCTGGGCTGTGTCTTATTTTTTCTTCTTCTTCAAATAACATTTATCAGTTTGCTGGAAATACCTATAAAAAGAAACCAACGAAAAACGGTTCGAAAACGGTTCCAAAACTGGGTTTGTACTGCGTTCAAATAAAGGGCCGGATATAATGAGAAACGTTTTGAAATCGACTTATCGCAATTGCTTCAAAGTAAAGTCGCAATTTCGGGTGGGTCGGAAATTCTCTTATCACGTCGAGTGCTTAAGTAGTCACATAACCTTAAACTGAAATCAGTGGGAAATAAAAAGATTTGTTTTAATAGCTTACAAAATTACAGAATTTTTTTATGGTTTTTAAGTGATATAAATTTGCTTAAAAGTAAATTTAAAAAATTTAAAAAGTGTAAAATTTAAATTCGCTTTTTAAAACTTTTTTTTTTTGTGAGGTTTTCTAAGGTTTAAAAGTTTTTGCATAGTAACTAAACATTTTAAATTTTAAACCTTTTTTTCGTGTACATAAATTCTTTAAAAAACTTTATACAATTTGTAGAACTTTTAGTTTAAATTTAAGACTTATAAAATGTTTAATTTTATATCTTTCAAGACCGCTTTCTACAGATTCTTCAAAAAAAATCCTTAGAATTTTTTGGAGCCTTTAGCAATTTTTAATTTTTAGATTTTTCAAGTTGTATTTTTCCTCCAAAACTCACCCAAAACCATATATTAAAAGCTTTATTCATATAAAATTCGATTGCAAATGTCTTAAGCAAATAAAACGCTATTTACACGCTCAATTATCGATTAGAAAATCGATTACTATTCGAACAAAACGCGTTGCTGAAATTGGTCAAGAATGAGTGCGCTTGAATAAATTTAAATGCGAGCTTGAAATCGACTCATTGAATCATAGAAAGATACAAGTATCTATCTGTGTGTGTATCTATGTGCGAGTGTGTGTGAGTGTTACGTTTAGTCGAGGTTGCAAGTGCCACAAAAAACCCAATTGAGCAGCGGATGTTTAAATAACATTGCTGTGACTTTGCCTACGCAATGCCAAGTCAATATACAAACACTTTTCGCTTGACAACAATGGCCAAAAGTGTTAGCATGTGTGTGTGTGTGTATCTGTCTGTCTGTCTGTTTGTGGTTAAGACAATCTCTAGGCTTGTTCTGTCTGCTGGCTGCACTCACATTGTGTCCCTGAAAGATGCGGGGCCAGTGAAGAAGCACAACCCATTAACCATACATAGATACAATTGTGTGCAAACACACACACAAAACACTTTGAGATACTTTTATTTTCGAGCTACTCGCAAATCAAAACAAAAGACCAACAGGTCAGTAAAATGCCGACATTGTTTTGGGTGAATCATATGGGCAAATTGTGAGCGACTGTTAAGCCAGCAGCAACAACAACAACAACAACAGCAAATATACTTATAGCTACAAATATACACAGCTGTAGATACATAGCATTAGATTCAGATACAAATTGAGAGACAAGTTTGTGCTATGGCTCGAGGTCGCATCAATTAAATATTTTATAAATAAAATCAAAAATTTATCAAATAGAAACATGTTAGAATGCTTAAAGGGGGTATGCTCGACAGCTGGTTGCCCTGTAAATCGTTTTAAATGGCTTTATGTTGTATATTTCTAAAAAAAAAAAACAAAACTACATAATAAAAAAAATCGTTTAATTTTTTTTTGTAAATATTCTCGACTGCTAGTTACCCTGTAGAATAGTTTTTGAGACGTAGTATTTTAGTTACGACGTAATTATAATTAATTAACGACATAAAAAGCATTTAAAAAGGTTTTAACATATGGAATGTGGGTATGAACGACTTTAAAATACCCTAGAAAACATTATAGTTTGTAAAGAAGGGTAAAAATAAATTTTGTTTAACAACTTTTTTAACATCTATCTGTGAAGTAGTGTTATATGCTTTGTACCGTGTACTGAGAGCTTGCTAAACTTCCATATACCCTGTAAAATTTAAAAAAAAATCTTAATTCTTTATTAATTTTTCATCACATCTATTTCCCTATCTTTTACACTATCTACAGGGCATACAAGCATTACACAACAAAAGTAAAAACAGTTCGTGCAAGGCATATAAATTAAAATTTAGTTTCAAGCAGTCAACGCACATTCAGGTTGAGATTCAGCTAGAGATAGAGGCACAGAAATAGATATAGATACATATACAGAGACAGATACAGATACAATTGTACAAGTATGCTAATCTGTTGGTCAACAACTAATGCCGCGCATATTCTAAACATGCCCAAAAGCGCGCACTCTCCCAATTGCAAAAACAATGCCAACAACAAAGCAAACTATTAAAAAACAACAACAGCAACAACAACAACAATAGAAGCATTTTTTGTTTATGCACAAACTAAAAAATAAACAAAGGCTCATATAAAAAACTGAGCAGCAACAACAAGTTAAGCAAAACTAAATTGATTTTAATCTCGCGCATTTCAGTTTTCAATTTTGCGCTGATAAAAACAGCGCAGTTTATTCAAATAGTTTCAGTTGATACCCTGTTAGCCTAGCGTTGGGTATGCTCAACTGGTGCCAAAGCAAGCACATTTTTAATCGCTGTTAAATGCAATAAGTTAAGTTAGCCTTAACTAAGCTTAGGATTTGTTTATCTTATCTTAATAGTAGTGGTAGTCCACAAGCTGATTAGTTTTTTAGATTAAAATTTGTTTGGTTTTATAAATTTTATTTTTTTGGTGTTTTTGCTGATTTTAAAATTGTGGATTTATTATTTTAAACAAAGTTTGGAATTTTTTGAATTGTATACCTTTAAATACATTAGTAAATGTATTACATAACCCGTCAAGTCCTACTTGTCGTCTTCTGTAAAGAGTGCTTTTGGACCAATTGCCTAAACGAAGTATGTAATAATAATATTATTGGTTCTAAATGTCCAAGTGTGATTCTTGCAGAAGTTTTTTCAAGTTTGGAAGAATGAGACTTTATATAAATATAGTGTACATATATAGTATAAATAATATAGTAAAACTAAAAAAAAATATATTCAATAATTTTTTTCTGACTTAAATGTCTATGATTAATTTTTTTAGCAAAGCGATTCTTTTTCAGAACTTAGTTAGATATTATCGTATATTTTTCAAAAATAATCAAAATTAATTTTTACTTAAAAAAAAACAATTTAGATCACAAAAAAGTAATTAATTTATATTATATTACTGAAAGAATTGTTAAGTATAGTGCTAAATATTTTTTTACATGTGTCTACTTAATTTAAAAATAAACAGCTCAAAGTTCTGCTTTTAAAATAGCATATAAATATATTTTAATTCAATAAAAATATATTTATTTTGATTTTTTTCTGCTTTATTTTAGTAAATTTAATTGTGTTTTATTGTCTGATAGAATTGTTAAGTTTAGGACTTTCACAGTTGTCTACTTATTTAAAAAAAAATAAGCAACTCAAAGTTTTGCTTTTAAATATATTTTAATTTTATAAAACTACAGCGAAAGCTCCCTTAGCCGGACAGCCATGGTTCCAGTGTTTTTGTCTGCCCAGGGGAGATGTCCGCTTAAGAGAACAGATTTTGTTAGAAAATCAAGCTAAAAAACTAAAAAGTTCGTCCGCCTAAGGGAGCTGTCCGCGAGTAGAACTTTCACTGTACTTTTGTTTTAATTCTTTTTTGCTTTATTTCCGTAAAGAACTAAACAAATTGTAATAACTTTTAAATTTGTTCCTCTTACTGTTCTCTTTCTTTACTTAACTGCGCAGGGAGTAAAGTGTTGTTGGCAGATACCATATATTTTTGTTAGCCCCACTAAGTAAGATAGTGGCGAGATTTGCAGTCATGACGTCACCGTTGTTATCGCTTCAATACTTTCGGCCAGATTTGTGACAGCTGTAGAAAAGTCGACAAATTGTTTACATATTGGCTAAAGAGGGCGTATCAGCTGCTTGGATTAGTTCCAGGAATGCGCAAAGAGACTTGTATATAAATACATGTTACGGAGTGTTTACACCACAGACGCCATAACAATTAAGGGGGCGGTGGGGGTAGCACCGGGTGTGGTGTTGGTAACTGTAACTACAGCTGATTTGCTATAGATATAGCTGGGCTGAAGTATATAGTAATTATATACAGCTGTGTTCAAAATAATAGCAGCGCTATTTTGGCTAACAAATATGACTAAGTTTTAAGCATGTTCTATCTTAAAGATCAAGCACTAGTGCATATCTTTTTTAGAATAGAGGGTGGGTAAGAGGAAAACGTAAAAATCCCGTTGGAATTGCTTTCCTTTTCCGTTTTATTCATAATTTTTTGTAAGGATACAGAAATTTTGTTGTTCAAATTAATAGCAGCGCTTTATTTCAATATTGAAAATATTCAAGTAAAAGTTGGTAATTTGTTGAAAGTCAGTTGAATTAATGAGTTTACTATTATTTACATGGGAATACATAAAAATAATGAAAAAAATTGCACTATAGTGGGTAAAGGATGTCATTGCTCAAAGGAAAATCGCTATTTGCTATTAAGCGTTAGAAAACAATGAAAACATACAGGGAAATCGGAAGATTGCTTGGATGTCCTACTAAAATGGTCTCTTATGTCATTATCTATGACCACAAACCCGAAACCCGCGGCAGGATAAGATCTAGCACTGAAATTGATGACCGACGCATTGTTCGCTTCAGCAAGGATAATGCATTCGCGTCCGCAGAATCAATAAAAGTAGACCAAAGCTTGTCAGTGAGTAGTACAAATATTGGGCGAAGACTTCTGGAGTACCAACTCAAGGCCCGAAGTCCAAGAAAAGTCCCTCTACTTACTCCTAAACGTATATTAGCTCGAATGCAGTTCGCTGAAGTGCACCTGAAATGGCCGTTAACAAAGTGCCGCAATATTCTCGGAACTAACTGGACTAAAGTTGTGTTATTTGGTGGAACTGGATCCAGACAATATGTCCGCCGTCTTCCAAACACTGAATATCAGCCTAACCATACTCTAAAGACAGTTAAACATGGTGGATTAAAAATCTTAATATGGGGCTGCTTTTCACATAGCGTCGTAGGCCCTATCCATACGTTTAATTCGGATCATGGATCAAAATGTATATGTGGATATACTAAAAAATGTGATCCTACCATATTCCTTTTGGAAAATGCCAATAAAACGGACTATTCAAAAGGACAATGATCCTTAGCATACCAGCAAACTTGCCAATCAGTGGTTTTCAACGGAAAGGATCGACGTAATGCCGTGACCAGCTCAGTCCCCAGATCTGAAACCAATTGAAAACTTATGGGGGGACGTCAAACGAAGTGTGGGCAAGGTGAAACTGTCGACTAAAACACATTTTTGGCCAGCTGTTTAGGATCCATGCGCTCAGATTCCTCTAAAGCGTTGCCAGGACCTAATTGACTCCATTCCGCGGAGATGTAAAGTTGTTCCAGCTAATAATGGGTTCACAACCAATTATTAGTTCGTAACTAACATAGTTAATTCAGTATATGAAGTTATAATCTAAATTTTGTTAACATTTTTAATATTTTTGATTTTTGCTGCTATTATTTTGAACAGGACAATTTCGCTATTATTAACATTTGTTAAATAACTTTAAAAATGAAAGAAGTTTTTTGATGAAGAAACACGCTAATGTTGTTTGAAAATAAGTATAAATACTATATAAAATAAAAAATTATTAATCAGTGGTCATAATGATATTATTTATCAACTTGAAAATCGGAGCTTATATGCGCTGCTATTAATTTGAACACAACTGTATGTGTACATGGCTCTAGACAGCTGACCAGCGGTGTGGCCAAACGAAGTTTTATGTGTCGCATTTGTTTATGCTGAGCAAGAAAGCGATGAAGAGAAACCGAATATGAGATAGGTGGCAAGGTGGAAAGGGGTGTGTGGGGGGAGTGGGGGAGTGTGGGGGTGTGGGGGGTGTTTTAAGGGGGAGTGGGGGGAGTATAGCATGACAGCGCTTAGTTGCCGATAGAACGATAATAAATACAACAAATTCGTGCAATGCTCGAACACTTTTCAACATTTCGTTATCTTGGGTACATTAACCGTTTGCGTTTCTCATTGCACGCGTCGCTGGCTGCTTTTCCAACACAACCCAAAAATAAAAAAAAAAAAATAATAAAAAAAACAAAAATAAGCAACAAAATTCAATTCAATTTCTTATCAATTTTTTACTTTTCTCTGCGCTGTGTGTGGTGTTTTCTGCTTTTTGTTTCGTTCGTTTTCCGGGGGCAGCGAGAGAGATAACAAATGACGGGTAAAGGCAAATCGAAGCGTAGACAAACAACGGTAAATATAACGAAAAATCTACAAGAAGCAGGAGGGGGAGGAGTGGGGAAAAACTCTAGTGAAAAGTGCACGAAAAGCTGCAATTAATTTGCAGTTTGTTGTTTGCTCTCAACTCTAAGCGCAACTTAATCGCAGCTTCAGTTTGTTACATGTATCTTGTAGCTACTCTATTCTGTATCTGGTATCTTTTGTTGCCTGTTATTGATGCGTGTGCGTGTCTGTTCTTGTCTTGTGCTTTTGCAGATTGTGCCAGTGACTGATATCCGGCGTGCCCAGCAAATCGAGGAGGACAACGAGGTGCGCCAGAACCAACAGACAACGATATTGCAACGCTTTAAGAGCGCCTCGATTGGCAATCTTGTCGATTTGCCCGGCGAGGATGACAAGAAGTCGATTAGGAATCGATTTGCCCTCAAATGTAAGTACCCCAAACCCCAAATAAACCCAAAAAAAAAAAAAAAATTAAAAAAAAAACAATTTGCAATTCATTTTAATTAACGTTCGGTTGCCGTTGTTACCTCTTTTCGCGGCGCACTTACGTCACTTTCGGTGTTGTCTTCAGTTTGATTTGCTCCATGTTTTCTTGGGGGAGTACTGCCGTAAAGGTACTGACAAGAGCTGTGATCATTTTGGTGTCAACTTTAAATTAAAATTTGTTTTGTTTCAAGCAAGTTAAAGTAGTAGAAGTATTTTAGAATTGTGTTTTGAAGGCTCTAAAAAATGTACAATAAATCAACAAAAATAAATTTCATGCTGGTAACACGCTTTTATTATTGTTTTTCTTATAAAAATATATATATATATATATATATATATATATATATATATATATATTAATTTATTAGTTTATGCAATTTTTTTTTTTAAATATTCATTTTATTACTACTTTTTGATATTATTTCCACGAAAAGATATTTTTTTAGACCCCGTTCTCTAAAAAACAGTAGAGGGGTCTATTAAGTTTGTCTGAAGCAAAATGAGCGTACCAGGCAGAAGCAGGCGTGGCCGACCCCACAAAGTATATACAGTGGAATCCGGTTATAACGACTCCGCTTAAAGCGTCCGTCCGGTTATTGCGACGAAAATTCGATGACTTGTTTGGTCCCCATACAAGCTTTTTTCTTTGCTCGTTTCGGTTAAAGCGTCTACCGGGTATAACGACGTAAAATCGTCGGTCCCTTGAGTGTCGTTATAACCGGATTCCACTGTATATTCTTGATCAAAGTAAAGAGCCGAGTCGATATAGCAATGTCATGGTGTCCGTCATGGATCTTTTGAACTAAAATAGCTACAGCTACCAAATTTGGAATTAAAGTCTATATGTCAGACAGGTAAAGTCTATTTCACGCCGCCTACCGCCCCCGCAAATTCGAAACCATAGGAGCTATACCGACAAAATTCATACCGTACCTTTACTACAACTATCCTTACCAAATTTGACCCGGATTAGACTACAATATAATTGTAGTAATTGTATAGCTTCCATAGGGTCCACATCGGTCGAAAATTAAGGAAATGTGTACTAGAAGGAGTACGTGGTCTTTCACAGTCGTCTGACTCGATTGTAGTCTTTCCTATTTTATTTATCATGCTGTTGCCAAACTAGGGAAGTCACTGGTATGAAAATGAATTAAAAAATATGCATATTTCGTCTTCATTATTAAACTTTTACTTTCCTTATGTTTATGAAAAGGTTCTAGAGCTTTAAATAAATAAAAATGTCTAATAAAAAAAAAAAAAAGAGCTTAGTTAGCTCAGTATATTATACAAAATTTATTCAAAATGTTGCTATATTCCAATATCAATAGTAAATTAAATAAAGGTTCATTTTGGAAATACCCTGAGTTTGTTATTTTTTAAATGGTTTTGTTTTTCTTCAAAGATTTGGAATGCCACAAATATTTTTTTTATAAATCAATTATTTATGAAAAAAATTATGAATAAAATTTTTGTCATAGGAAAGTATAACTTGCCTTTAAATTAACTATTTTTGTAAGTTTATTAATCAGTTTGTCTAGTTGAACTACAACTATGTATTAAGTCCCCTTTCAAATGAAATTTATCGGAGCTTTAAACATAACTTTTAAAACACTTTTCTAAAGAAATCATTAACTTTAACAAATTTACTAAAGATTTTTAATTGTCTCATTTTTTTTAATACACAAAGATATAAGATGAATTTTATTTTTTTAATGGGAAATAAGATATTACAAAATTTACTGGTTTATCTATATATAATTTATGTAGACTGATTAAATACTCGCGCGTGCTCAACTGTAGAAAATTCCCACTGGGTTAAGTATGATAAAAACTTGCAGATATATAAAACTCAATTCGATATGCTCTAAAATCCGTTACAGAAATGAATTTGGTTTCTTACTGCTTTGATTTCTAATTGCTATAACTCGAGATTTAGTTGAAAGTGAGTCAAATCGATTGGCTGTGATGTGATGCTGATGATGATGATGATTTATAACGAGAGTCAGGCGGGGAATCATTTATAATGATGCGGTTATAGCCAACATAAGTTGTACTGAAAACCCACATGCTGATTTCATGTGGTGTAGGGGCGCCTCGATGTCTGTGCCGTGAGTCGAGAGTCGAGAGCCGAGAGCCGAGAGCCGAGAGAGTCGATTTGTGAGTCTGGAGACCCGTTTTGTCAGCTACTCAAAAGCTGAGTGGCCTTAAAAGGTTGCACATATACGCCCCCGCAAACACACACACACACATACCTAACACACACACACACTTGGGTAGAGAGCCATACTTTGAGACAGCTATGAATGGAATTGGAATTTGCAAATGCGAACATGAATGCGAATGTGAATATGAATGTGAATTTGAATGTGAATGCGAATGGGAATGCGAATGTGTTGCCGATTTGTGACAAGAGTTAGAAGACATCAGGAGTGACGTCTCTCTCTCTCTCTCTCTCTCTCTGTCTCCCTCTTGCTACCTGCGCCTATTTTAGTTAATGAAAGTCTTGCGGGTTTCACTTTTAGTAGTTTTTATTTTTTTGTTTTCGATTGCTGGAATTTTGCACTGAGTTTGGCAAATGATTCACTGTGGGGAACCTACTGCTACAGTGTCACAAAAGCTAAAAAGTCTGTCCTCAAATTAAATAAATTTTTTTGAATTTTAAAAAAATAATATTTAAAGGCTTAAACTAAGTTAGTCAGCAATTCTTAAAATAATTTTTTAAATATTTTAAAATTTATTTAAGCTGTTTTTTTTTTACAATTTCTGTATTCAAACTTGAAATTTTTTAATTGGCAGAATTTATATTTTCAAACCTTAGAGATTAAAATTAAAGATTTAATGGATTTTTTTAAATGGGAATAATTCATATTTTCAGTTCTAGAAAAATGGTAAAAATATGAACAATATTTAAAAAATTTTTTTTTTTTAAATTTCTAGTTAGAAAATTGTGTTTTGTCAGTTTCATTCGAAAATAAAAATTATATTTATTTCTCATAATTTATAATTAAAGCGGAATAGTTATTTACATTAAAATAAAATAAGATTTTTTTCAAAAAAAAAAAAAAAATATAATCCATTATTTTCGAAATAAAATTATTCACACATTTATTCTTAAAGCTTAAAATTAAAAAATTAATAAATTGTTTTAATTTAAAAAAAATTCTAAAAATAATATAAAAATACTAAAAATTATAAAAATAAATTGAAAACTTATAAAAAATAATTTTGTTTTGTCAGCTGATTTTTAATAAAAAATAAAAATCTATTTTTTCTATTTATTTAAAAATAAAGTGGAATATTAATTTTCTATTCACTAACACAAATTAAGATTAAAAAAAATATATATAATTCATTAATTTCGAAATAAAATTATTTGCACATTTATTCTTAAAGCTTAAAATTAAAGAATTAATTAATTTTTTTACTTGGGAAGAATTCATATTTTAAAATCTAGATGCAGAAAAATGCTAAAAATACTTAAAATTAAAAAATAAAATTGTAAACATGTAAAAGATAATTTTGTTTTGTCAGCTGATTTTTATTAATAAATAAAAATCTATTTTTTTCTCATAAGTTTAAATTAAAGTGGAATAGTTGATGTTCTTTTTACTAACACAAAATCAGATTTTATATAAATAAAAATATAATTCATTGTTTTCCAAATAAAATTTATTATTATTAAATTTTAAAATTAAAAAATTAATGAAATTGGTTTTCGAATGCTTAATAAAACACAGTGAATTAAATTCTATTTTTTAAGAATTTAATGAAAGCTTTAAAAAAATAAAGCAATATTACTAACAGTTGCAAAAATAAATACAAATTATTGTTTCTGTAGGAAAATTTTAATAATTTGCTCACTAGTATTTTTAAAATAAGTACTTTAGTATATTATTTAGTATGTGGTTAAAGTTGCTGGTCATTTGGCGCAGTGTATGTGCCTGAGTGTTCAGCAGGCGTGGCTGTTGTTCTAAGTTTTGCTGTGGTTGTTGTTGTTGCTTTGTTTCTGTGGTTTTGTTTGTTTGTTGTAGTGCAAGTGAGTCGCAGTCTCGCTTACAAATTCGTATGCAAAGTGCCCTCATGCCCATATAAAGTGTATGGAATATAAAGCAATAAATATATAAACAACTCAAGCTGCGTTATCGACGTCGACGTCGACGTCGACGTCGTCGTCCGATTTGAGTACAGAAATTTTGAGCAAATCTTGAACAACAGTTGAGATTCAGGTATCTAACAGCTGAGTTGTGGGTGTTTTGACTAGAATGGAAGAGAGAGGCCGAGGACCATGGAGAGCGATTAGCATTAGAAGATTTTCCGAATGTAAATTTTTTACTTTCTCCTGTTCTTGCACATATCACACCAAACCCACATCTTTATATATTCCTATACCATAACTATATCTTTATTTATTCCTATATCATACCTATAACTTTATATATTCCTATACCATAACTATATCTTTATATATTCCTATACCATACCTGTAACTTTATATATTCCTATACCATAACTATATCTTTATATATTCCTATACCATACCTATAACTTTATATATTCCTATACCATACCCATATCTTTATATATTCGTATACCATACCTATAACTTTATGTATTCCTATATCTTTAGAAATCATACCTATATCTTTATATATTCCTATGCCTAATCAATTGAAATTTTTTGTGTTTTTTTCATGACGCTTGACGATTGATTTCCGATCCCCAGTGACAATTCCCACTAGCGTGTTTCGACAGTAAGTAATTTGCCCTTACTCTCTCCGACTTGTTTTTAATCTAAACTTTTTTTTAAACTTTTGCAGAAGGAACGAAAAGAAACGCAATAATTCGCAAATCAAGGTGAATAGCCTCTGTTTCGATGAAAGATCGAAATATCCACTATTTGGTGTGAGTCTCGATGCCCTGGAGTTGAATATGTCGGATCATCCGTATGTGCCAAGATTTGTGGTGGATGTATGCGCACAAATCGAGAGACCCGATTGTATAAATCAGGATGGTCTATATCGTGCATCGGGCAATAAACTGCTTGTGGATGAATTGAAACGAAATCTATCACATATATATGAGCCAAGCTGGCTACAGACTGACGATATCCATACGGTAACCAGCCTACATAAGCAATTCTTCCGTGAGCTACCCCAACCACTTATCACCCATGAGGCCTACGAGCGTCTGGGACGATTAACCGATGACGCTGCCATGGAACGCATGCGTTTGGCCTTCGATGATATGCCCGAACCGAATCGATGCACGTTGCGTTTCCTGATCAAGCATTTGACCAAGTGAGTGCATTTTATGGACAGAAAATATCCCAATCTAAATAACTCACTTTGAGATTATTCAAGTATTGGATGGTAGTCTGAATAACTGCAATCAATCACGAATCAATCACAGTTGTGGAAAAACTTTAGGAGAAAAACTTATTTTGAAGGCAGCTTGGGTTAAGAAAGTGTCTCAAATTTGTGTAGTTGCTGTAAATAACTATTTTCAAAGATAATTGCAATCAATCTGATATCAATCAGCTATCAATCAGACTCTGGAAAAGTACTATTGCCTTAATGCTAGCATGTCAATTATTTATTCTAATGAATACGAACTAATAGTTTGAGATAACTGCAATCAATCATCTATCAATCAGCGTATAGATAAAACGACCATTAAAAGGGCTTGTTATTAAGTTTACATATGATGAAAAAAAAAAATCAATCAGTTATCAATCAGTATTAGACAAAAAATTAATGCTGAAAGAATTGGCTTTTTAAAAGCAGTCTGTAATACTTAATTCCTGAACTTAACAAAGTGGTAGCGTAGCTACGTGTGCCATCAATCAAATGTCAATCAGCGGGCATGCGAGTGCATGAATCATACGGTGAAGTTGACTTTGGATTTACTCAGCTCCTTTAATAACTTCATAGAGATCTCATGACATATTTCGAAGGCAGATGATTATGATCATGGATCAATCATGCAGCAATCAATCAGCGAAGTCAATGCTTTGTACTTTGCCTTTGTCATAGACGTCACATAGTTCTTAAAGCTCAATTTATGGCTGTAGTTTGTTTAGAGTTTTGGTCAAGTGTACAGATAACAAATGTCGCTAATCAATCACTGAAAAGTCCATCAAACAATCATTTAGTTCACAGATATCAGTGATTTTTAGATTATGTTTATCTAGTAGTTATGAAATGAAGTTAGAAATTAAATTCAGATTCTTGATTGAAATGTTTAGTAGATTGATAGAAAGATGTGGCTTATGGGATAGTATTTTCTATAATTTCTTTCACTCCAACTAAATGGTATTTTTCTGTTCTTTTCTGCAGCGTTGCAGCGTACAGTGCCTCAAATCGGATGACCGCCTCAAATCTGGCCATTGTTTGGGGTCCCTGTCTTCTGGCGGCAAACCATATCAATTTTGATTTCGGACGAATGAACATGTTGGCCAAGGTGCTAATTGAGAACTACGAGCGCATCTTTCGTCCAGATAATGAGCGTCTAGTGTTCTAAAAACTAAACCAATAACACAAAAAAGGACAACAACAAATTTAACAAACATTTAATTATTCCCAACAAACATCACACAAATTCTTTGTCACATTGAGAATCGCTTTAATTTATTTTTACTTAACTATGTTTTATTTTTTTTTTTTGACAATTTTTTTCACCCTTTAAAAACAAAATTTCTCTCTTTTTTTGTGCTAATTTAAATGTTTTATTTATTGTGTAACAATGTTTCTTGTAGTCGAATTTGAGCAACAAAAACAAAACTGATTACCAAAAAGACAGTAGATCAAGTAAATATATAATGTGAACACTTATATAATATCACTATGTTTAGCAATACAAACAAACATACTTGTGTATTAGTTAGATATAAATGTATCTGCTAATGCGTATCTATACTTTTTTTTTTTTTTTGATGGTTTCATTAATAAGTGTGACCATATGTCGTAGCATACTCTAGGCATTATCTGTGTGTATTTCATACCTGTCATGTGATAAGATTTTGCCGCCGTAGTTTGTTTGTTTATTTTTTTTTCTTATTTTTTCTGTAATTTTTTTTTTTAACTATTCATAGTTAGATATGTAAATGTATCTTATATCTTATTATTATTATTGTAAACATAAAACAACTGCAGTTCAGACAAACTGAACATTGTGGAATGTTGTGAGAACAGCAGGAAATGCCAAAATAACATAAATGAATAACAAACACACAACACAACTGAGGAATACCATTAACATATGTTTAATATGTTTGCTATCTCAATAAATCTTACAAGTATTTTCCAAAACACAAATGTTTTTTACTTTCAACTAGAAAAATTAGTTTTAAACTTGGGTGACTTGCGGATGAGTACTGAAAGTATTTTATTATTATTACAGTAAATGTTTTTTAAATCCAATACACAAAATAAATTTGCTATTTATTAAAATATATATTTCAGCTTCCTAAATAAATGATTATTTGAAATAATTTATATTTTTTACTGCGCTGAACATTTAAAAAATAAATATAAATTCGTTATTATTTTATTGAAATATACACAGAGTCTTTAAATTAACACTCTACTTTTTGAATAAAAAAAAAAAAAATTATTTCTGCATTGGTAATAGCTTAAAAAAATGTTTGTTCTGGAAAAATTTTTGTATCGTAAAGATTCAGGATCTATAGGCTCAAACGTTGACTCCGCCTGAAACTTTAACCTCAGATAAAAAGCTTAAGAACACTATTTCTACCGATTTTGATCCATTTTTTATAAGTTTACCATTGTTTTTCTGCTACGACAAATTAAATCTATTTTTTTTTATTTTTTAAATTTTGGTACTTTGCACCTAGTTAAAAAAAATAATAAATTTCTGTTATTTTCACAGAATTTGGCATTCAAATGGTTCTAACAGCTGATTTTCTTGCAATTGTGAGCTGCAAAAGGTAGCAAATGAAAGTTTGCGATTTTCTTAAATAGATAAAAGTAAAAAATTGAACTATATCGTTTTAAAAACCATATTGGGACATGAAACAAGAATGCCCGCCTGCAGGCAGTCTTGGGAAGCAGAGACTTAAAATAACTTATTTATCATTTAAGTATAAATATTTATTTCACAATTTTTTAGTCACATATTGTAAAGATAGAGGGTAGTTATTTTTGTTTAAAAACGCAGTTAGAAAATATTTATATATGTTGGTATAATTAAACTGACGTCTTTCAAAAAACCACAACGCACCGCCAGCATTATTTAAAAAAAAATAATTACACTATATCAAACCGATGCTTTATTTATACTGTAATTAATTTAATGTCTGTAAAGTACGTAAAAGTTCGACCGATTGAGTCATATATATGTATTTACTATATGTATATATGTATATTTAGTTAGATTTGGATTTGGTCATGAGTGTCAGGCACTGTAGTATCATATAGCTATAGTCACAGGGAGCCGATGTGCTCAACTTGTCGTATTTTTCCATACAATTTTGAAGCACAACTTTCTCCTGTGCATTGGCTTTGTCTCCGATACGCTCCAGACTCAATTTGTTATCATCCCCTAAATAATCCCTGAACAGACATTTGGCAAAGCACTTGATATTTTCGGGGATTTCCTCGGCGGGTGTGTTTGGTGAAATCGCCTCAATTTCCTCCTTTGTCAGCATATGGACTTTTAGGCATCCGTCTGGGGCGTCACCAATGACAACAGAGAACAACTGCAGATTGAAATAGTATATAAATAAAGCTATATATATATGTGATG